>OX393553.1:36964446-37536946 GCA_947650365.1 Chamaelirium japonicum | reverse complement strand
AGTGGCCAAGTTCCGATGTTTGGCTGTTTGGAAGTATAACCCAAAGTGGGAAGTAGGACTTTTGGTCCCCCTTCATTTCTCCAAATTATGTAAGTGTGACTTCGGCCCAAAAAGCCTCTAAGTCACACTTCGGGGTTGTTGGAAAATTATCAATTATGCGAGACGAGGTCACCTGACCAAAACAAATAGAAAGCAACAAAACTGATGAAGATGCAAGATCTGGCCAGCGTTCGTCATCCCAACCCCGCCCCTGGTCATTGATCGTCCTCCCAACGCCGCCCTCGACCGCCACAACTCCGCTCTCGGTCATTGATCTTCCTCCCAACGTTGTCCTCAACCACCACATGCTTTTTTTTGCTCAACGAGATCGATCGTAAAACCGTCGTCTTTTTGCCCCTTTCTTCTCCTATTAAGTTAATTTGATTTGTATGTGATGTTGTGTTTCTCCTATTTAAAAATATTACAATCCAAACCAATTTTGATGTGAATTTGAGACATAAATCATTGCTTCAATTATCAACCCCCCCCCCCCCCCCCCCCCCAACCAAACTTGTTTTCCCTCATTCCATAAACCTCATGTATCAATATCGATTATGATCAATAGTTGCATTAACATCTTACTTTCATAGCCGATTTAACCAAATTGATATGATGACTTTGTATATCCATTGTGTGTTCTTCGCATATCTTGACATTATAGGTATATGCTTTGCATATATTGATAATGATTATTGTGAAACTTCATAATGATCAATATTTATGAGGATGATTTTCCCCTTATTCTACTTTCATTATGTGTAATTGTCCACAACGATGCTATTGGGTATTTGCAAGAATGCTCATGTTTGATACCCTATAGTGTGAAGATATATATGCAGGAATGGATTACAACCAACAAGTCTATTGAATTATATTCAACAGAATCCCTGACAACTGACAATATTTTTTCACTCAAAACCATATGTTGTGGAAGAAATCAAATTGATTTTATGTTAAACATGTCCAAAATTGAAGTTCTGTTTTCTCTTTGATAATGTGTTCTTTCCTCCATCATTCTGCTTAGGTGCTCACTATTGACAATGGGATTATTATGCAATGCTCAGTTAGATCTCATGAAGTTATTTTGTACTAGTAAAATTTCTCAGTAAGATATTCTCATATAATACTATCAAGAAAATTAATTAAAATTTTGTATAAATTATTTGGTATCCATATTTGAATCCCTTTGATTTTTTTTGTTGTTTTGACACACCAGATCTATCCATGGATAACAATGTGGATGCTAGTGCAACTCAGAATATATGTGATGCCTTTACAGTTGTTAAGAAGTTATCTTGAAATGAAAACATACCGAGACTACCATTTATTTATAGAGATTTACATAGGTGCCCTTATACATACAATTCTCTATGGTGGTACGCATGCATATCAAGAGCCGTTCTTTGGGCTGACCATGATGATGAGAGACAATTTACTATTACATGATACCGTCCATGTAATATTAGATGAACAACTAGTAGTGTTCCTCCATATTTTTGGTCATAACACCAAAAATAGGTCTATCAAGATAGATTTTTTGAGATCAAATGAGATAGTAAGTTAGGATTTCAATAAGGTGTTAAAAGCTATTTGCTCAATTTTATATCAATACGTCCAACAACCAAGGCCTGCAACAAATATAAAGATATCGTCCAATACAAATTATTACCCATGATTCTAGGTAATGGTTATTCTCATATTTTATGTATGAATGAATAGATTATTTTGGAGAGTAATGTGTGCCGCCCACTTTAGGATTACATCGATCTATTGGATGGTACTCCTATTGATGCGACAAATTCCCCCTTAAATGGTTGCTCATTTCGTGGGCGAAATTGAGTAAAACAAATAAAATGTTTTGGCGGCCATCTATCCGGATATGAGGCTCATATATGTCTTAGCTGGTTGGGAAGGTTGTGCTAACGACTTGACTATACTTAAGGATGGCTTGTCCCATCCATCTCCAGAAGGATGATAGCCGCAATCATCATATCAAAGATGTCACTCCACAAGCCAATCTAGCTGAAATAAAATTGTATGCTAAGTTATTGGTAGGATTAGTTATTTATCATGTTGGGCATTTTAATTTTTATTATCGACCGTGTAATAGAAGGAGTTTATAGGTGGATTGTTTATTGATGGACAAAATATAATATGATTTTTTTCGAATCCATGGTAGCTCTTAAATACTCTATTCATTATTCATATTCTAATTAACATATATTGATATTAATATGATGTTTTCACGTGATGCTGCTAATCAAAATGCTTCTTGTGTCCCGGGGATGACAATGGATTTATTAGGATATCTCAAGTATGGTTGTATTCTCACTTCTCCATTGGAATTGGTAAGTTTGGATATTTGCTTTGTAATTAAATGGTTACTTAAACATCCACTAACTAAAATAGTGTTATAGTATTATTAAAAATAGGCTAAATGGTTACTTTAAAGCCTCAATTTGGCTTTTAAACGGTTAATTACTTGAAATGTTGGACAATATTGAAGGGAGCCACTAAGGATGAGAGGAAGATAGTAGGGTGCAGGTGGGGCTAGACAAAAATGTAATTCACCATAGTCCTAAAAGAGAACAAAACAAAGTATGTATAGGAGGTAAACCTACCAACCTTTGAAAAATAAAGAGCACATAACAAAGTATGTATAGAGGGTAAACCTACTAGCCAAGCCACTTCGAAGGTCACCATACACCTAAAACTTCATGGGAACCAAACAAATAAACTAGTGGAAGTGATGGAAGTCACACTTCCATGTGTATCAATTCCTGACAACTAAATAACATGACCAGTGGAAATCCAGGAAGTTGTAGTTCCGATCCTGCCCACTTCCTTACAACCAAACAACCGAACTGGGACTTTCGTCTACAAGTCCCATCTTGGTGGGATAAGACTTGAAGTTCATGACAAGGGAGTAATCCCATATAATAAGGAAGCCCGGGAGACAAACGATGAAACATTTTAAGTCGTCTGATTCTATGTATATATGCCAATTAGATTTACCTATTTGGATAGTGAGATTCAGATGATGCCATGTGACTCAAGAAGGGGAAGAGACCTGACGATCTCTCTACCCGTTCGTCTCTCTATCTCTATATACCCGTTCGGATCATTCTATTTAAAACATGGCCGAGGGTAACCGTTCGGGGTGAGAACATTGATCGCTACCCCAGAGAGAGAGAGAGAGAGAGAGAGAGAGAGAGAGAGTGAGTGAGTGAGTGAGAGTGAGAGAGAGTGAGAGAAAGATGGTTCAATGGCTAATGGTGGTGAGTTTTTTTTTCTTCTTCTTTCATTCATTTCTTTTTTGTTTCTTTACTTTTTCCATTTTGATTTTGTTTGTGTAGTTGTGTCATTTTCTGCTTTCTTTTTTTTGAAACGTAAGTCTCTCTCTCTCTCTCTCTTATACACACTTAGAGGTTTTTTCCAAATTGACCCTTAGGTCTATCCAAATGAAGAGAATAATATTAAAGTTGTAACCTTTACTTTTATGACCCCCAAATATCCTTTAGGACACAGATACCCTCATCCCTTCCAACCTCCTCCCCGATCTCCTCCAACTGAATAGCTCGAAATCCTCTATGGCGACGGGGCGATCTCCAACAACTGGATAGTTTGAAATTGTCCATGGTGGCGGGGAAGACGAGATACGTTGTGGCGACATTCTGAAGGGAAACCCTCACATTCCCTCACCCCGTCTGAATCTGTACGGACACCGGGTCTCTCTGGCTTCTATCTAATCCTCGATTCAATACCACGGAAAATCATACCCGGCTCCCCGCATCTTCTTACCAGGTACTCCTCTGATCTAATAAGGTTTTTTGCAGGTATGCTGATTCCATTTGTTTCTAGGTTTTTTGTTTCGGTCCTTTGTGCATTTTTTTTTGAGAAATGATCATTTGTGCAAATTTGGTGTCCATTTGGTAGTGATTAGGATCGAATTTGGTATCCATTTGAGAAATGATCTTTTGTGCAAATTTTGTGTCCATTTGTATTTTTTTTTTGAGAAATGATCATTTGTGCAAATTATAGTATTGTCAATTCTGATGATCTGCCCGTGATCAGGACTCACCTCTAACAAAACATCTCTACATAATTCTTTCCTAAATATTAAGCATTTAAGGCCTAGAAATTTATGACCCGTAAGCTTTAGAAATTAAATTTCAGGAAAGAATTATGTGGAGAGGTTTTGTTGGAGGTGAGTCCTGATCACAGACAAATGGACAGATTACGGGCAAATGGAGATGGTGTCAATCCTTAATATAGTGTTGTCCATTTCTAGGCCTCAAATGCTTGTAATAATTTGCTTTTGGGTTGAGACTCTATATGGTTTATAGATCTTTTGTTTCGATCTTTTATACAAATTTGGTATCAATTTGTTTCGATCATCTGATCTGATAAGGTTTTTTGTTTCTAGGTCTTTTATTTCGATCTTTTGTTTCTATGTCTTTTGTTCCGATAAGGTCTTTTGTTTCGACATTTTCTATATTTATCAACCTCTAAGACATGTTATATAACCTCCATGAATCTTATATAAAATATTAACGTTAATTTATCAAGTTCAATATAATTTCAAAAAATATTTTCTATTTCTCATAATCACATATGTTTTTTATTGTTAAAATAACTTTTATTGTTGTTTCTTGTCGAGCAATCATTAAATGAATTAAGGAACTAGGTATTGATTTTCTAATAAAATTGATAGAATGTCGAAGCCTCTGATACCTCTTTTATTATTATTTTTCTGTCTTTAATATATTGTTTTCTATGTAATATAGTGATGAGTTCGTTGCTACCTATATTATGCATCTATGACGGAGAGTTCGTTATGTGAAAAGATAATTATGAGTACAAAAATGGAGCTTCCAAGATATTTATATTGTCGTCGTCAGCTACATACGATGAACTAATTCAAATGATTTATCATTCTATAAAATCTAGCAAGGAAGGATATGACATATCTGTTAAGGTTATTTATCCAAGTTCAATCATTTGTCCACCTGTTGATATCTTTGATGATGATGTTGTTGCTGCATTCATTGCCCATAATATATGCAATGTCAATAATACTAACATTCCTTTGATAGTAACCAGAGTAAAAATTTTGGTTCCAATGTCTAGTTCACAACTAACTACAAAGAGAAACTTATCCCAAATTCCTCTAGAAGAAGCTTTAGATCATCAGAAGTTTTCTAGAGTTTCTTTATTGGTTAAGACAAAAGATTTGTCTGTATCGTCTATCAATTCAACATATGTGTCGACCACAGATATTGCCGCTACATCTGAAAGAATTCAGGTTGTACCATGTGCCTTAAATATTGAATCAAATCCCCAGGTACATGTTCAAGAAAGTAAAGTGGTTGATAATGATATCAGATAAATTGGTTCTTATTTGATATCGATTAAAAGTTCATTAGTAGATATTATATTCATTAATTTAATATTTTTTTACTTTATTTAATTGCTGGTGTTTGACAAAATATTCCATACGTTAATTTAATATAGAAAGCAGCAGTCTACCAAAAGGTTCTGTTGCTATATAACTCTATGAAAACTTTTTTGGGGAGGCAGATATTTAGAAATAGGTCTACTAATTCTAATCAAATTCAGATAGTTGTATGGCATCTTTGATGTTATAATTGCTTTGTAAGCAGTTGATACACAATTCTTCTTCTAATATATGTCATGTCTCTTTGGATGCAATCCACCTTCTTGTTCATTGTGAAGTAATTTGCATATACCATGACGAACACACCACAATCATAACTGCATTATGACAAAATAATAACTTTATAAGTTATCATGAATATTCTAGATTTGCATTAATTTATATTTTATATGATAAATTTATATACTTATCTATTTTCTTGCAATGTAAGTTCATGAATATATTTTTGCGCCTCCCGCTTCTTCCCATCGAATGCGAATGTATCCCCTAAGCGTTACATGAGTGCAGGTAAGGCAAATAGGAAGGTCTTTATAGTTGATATGCACTTACCTAAGGGATTCCTTTCCATTGAATCGACGATGACAAATTTCTTCTCTTTCATATATAACACCCCTAGGTACCAATGTAGTTGATCATAATTTATTGGAATCAATACATTGCTATAATTTTATAACATAAGGGAATTATCAGTAGAGTCAAAAACATCATTGTGAAGATTTACGATTGTTTTGATGTTATTATTTCACTTGTCATAGCCTTTGGCCAATTCTATATTTGAAACATTCTTCATATGTGAGAGTTTAACATAATCCATGTATTCTTTACCAGCCAGTGCCATTAATTTCTTTTATAAAAAATAAGTGTTATATTACATTTATAAGCGTAGAATATAATATTTTTATGTAACAAAAGAAATATACATACCCAAAAGAATGAGTTGGTAATCACTATAGGGGGTGTTAACGGGATCTTCTTCAATCATTTTAAAATGAGTCTCTTTTGTAATAGGTTCATATAAGCATTTAGATGCTGTAACAATTTCGATCAAAATAATTATCAATATAGTCATTGCAACTTATATTGCATGATAAATATATCATAGTTAATATAATTAAATATATAAAAAAAACTTACGTTGCTCATTACTCAGGTAACGGAAGAATATAAATCTATGAATACTTCTAGAGAGATGTTAATCCCATCAATTACGGGAATAGACCTATAAGAAAATTTTATTCGTTAGAAAATAATTAAAATTTTATAAAAATTAAACATTAAAAATTTATCAAAGAGTGTCTTCCTCTCATTGGAAGTCAAGGGTTTCATCCATTTGTTCATTGTAATATTTGGCTCATCAATGAAGTCATCTTTCACCATCTTTTTCTTGTTTCTCAAATTGATATACGGTGATTTACAATACTTGTTTTGTGTTCTTTGCCGCTTTTTCTCCTGAGATATAGGATACAAGAATTATATCAGTTTAATAATAAGACAGTTGAAAACTAATTTGAACAAAGTGCTAAATTATATTAACTTACATTGACTTCTTCCTGTGAAGACATGCCCTCCACAATGATTGTCTCCTTTTTTTTCTCTTTTTGTATCCTCTCCCATTTCCTCTTCATTATTTTTCTACTTTATATTTTTGTCTACCACCTCTCCCTTCATCACAATTGTCTTATTTTCTCTTCCCATTGCATCCCCTTCATCCTCTCCTACCTATTTTTTATCAATATCCATTGTATCATCTCTAAAAAGTCTTCCTGTATCACTATTGTCTCTAGTGACAATATCTGCCAATTGACCAAGTCGATTGGTACAAGTTTAGGAAGCATCTTCAAATCCCCTATCCTCTTTATCTAAATCTTTTAATTGATTTATTTCTGTTTGTTGTGCATCAACTTGTTTTTGCAGCAACAATACTTGTTGGCGAAGTAAATAGGTCTCTTGGAGCAAATCTTGAACAAGTCCCTCGAGATCAGAAATCCTTCTATTATTGTTCTTCTTTTCCTTATTATGTGGAGGAGACATCGAGACTTTCTTTCGATCCCTTCTTATCTCATAGTTTTGGACCCCATCCTTGTTCTCTTTCTTCAATAGATCAGTTGCTAATTGGGGATAGGCCCGTAGCTCCTCCTCAGTCCATACAATCCCCTCAAGAGCATACTTCTATAATTAAAAAATTAACAAATTAATTTTTGGAGACAATAGCAATTATATGGCCAACTGATCGTTCAATAGAAAAAATTTATAGTTGCTACACTTACATCATCTCCCTCTACCAAGTCCTTTACAGCATCATAGCCAATGGTTCCACAATCGTACCAACGGAGAAGTCTATGGAAAGAAGGTTCCTCCAATCTCTGAGCACAAGCATTCCGCAATCGAGGAATATACTTGAATATCCAAACATATTTGACATGGTATTAGAAATTTATAATTGAATAAATATTCGGTAAATATAAATTTAAATAGGGGAATAAAAATTCATACCTGGAAAATATGAACACAACAAAAAAGATTGTACTTTCCTGGCATATTTACTTTAGTTCGTGTGCCTTCTATCCCAGACTTAAGAGCCATAAAACCAATATTACCCCACGGGTATGCGGTGAATGCCTCGATGGTATTAACTAATAAGAAGTACTTCTTCGATACAGGAGTTACACTATTTGACCCAAGAACATAACTATCAAGAATTATAAATAAAGCCAATTTAACCGCGTCAGAATCATTAGTATATCTTTTCAAGGCTTCCCACACATCATGCTGCCTATATTTCCCTATAAAGTACTGCGCAAGTAAACAAGGTCTTCTCTCCTCCGGGATAATAGGAGGTTTTTCATCACCATGGTTAAGACCAGATATGACACAAAAGTCAAAGAGCCTGAATCTCAATTTTCTTATCCATACCTTGAACTCTAGGTTGTCCAAGTGATTTTGTATTAAATAGTGGGTAACCTAAGGTACAAAAATAGAATCAGATCTTTTGATTCGTAAAATATACCCAAAACAAGATGATTCAAGCAACTCCTTTTGTTCTTGATTCTCCTTGAACAACTCTTCAATCTTTCCCACATATTGCAAAGTACATCTCTTGTTTGGCTTAGTTTTTCTTGGACGATATACTTTTTCCCCCTCTCCACTACTTTCAACTCTTCTCCTCTTACTCTTGCCATCTTCACTTCTTTCAACTTGTGCTGGCCTTTTTTCCTTTTTTGTCGACTTAGGCGGTATAAGGGTGTAGGCTTTCAACTTATTTGGCTTAGAGGGGGGAGGGACATCTTTAGCATTCCCTGAGATCCTAGAAGACCTTCGAGTCATTTGCAAAATATAGATCACAATGTATTAACAATTTATTGGTAGCTAAATTTACTATGTCTAGTATCTATTGATCGTATATAGAGAGTATCTACAATAATATCAAACAAACTAAACAATTAGAAGCCTTAGAGTCCAAGCAGTCGACTTAAGATAAGGAAAAGAAGACAATTGTCTGATCTTTATTATGTAACTAAGCATTCCAAGCAAAAAGAGCTAGCATTGAAAAGTATTTACAATTTACTAACAAGTTTGACAAAAGAAAAAAAAAAAAAAAAGATGCAATTCCTAATTAAATAGTTTCTTATGAAAATTAATTGCTAAAACTAAAGCATAAGGAAATATTTTTTTAAAACAAACGCTTCAAATTCAACTTCCGAAGCAAATTAAAACAATTAATAGAAAGAAATTAAATTCAAAAATTTCAATCTATATATCAATAATAAGATAATATTTCTAAAATATCTTGTCATGAAAAATAGTACATTACAACTAGAAAATCAACACATCCACCTAAAGATCACAATATAGAGTCTCGACCCAAAAGCAAATTGCAAGCATTTGAGGCCTAGAAATGGACAACACTATATTAAGGATTGACACCACTTACATTTGCCCATGATCTGTCCATTTGCCTGTGATCAGGACTCACCTCCAACAAAACCTCTCCATAGAATTCTGTCCTGAAATTTAATTTCTAAAGCTAATGGGCCATAATTTTCTAGGCCTTAAATGCTTAATATTCATGGAAGAATTATGTGGAGAGGTTTTGTTAGAGGTGAGTCCTGATCACAGGTAGATCATCAGAATTGACAACACTATAATTTGCACAAAAGATCATTTCTCAAAAAAAAAAATTACAAATGGATACCAAATTTGCACAAAGGATCATTTCTCAAATAGACACCAAATTCGATCCTAATCACTGACAAATGGACACCAAATTTGCACAAAGAATCACTTCTCAAAAAAAAAAAAATTGCACAAATGATAGAAACAAATGGAATTAGCATACCTGTGGAAAACCTTATCGAATCAGAGGAGCATTTGGTAAGAAGATGCGGGGAGCCGGGTAGGATTTCCCGCGGTATTGAATCGAGGATTGGAGAGAAGCCGGAGAGAAGCCAGTGTCCATACAGATTCAGACGGGGTGATCGGGGAGGAGGTTGGAAGGGATTGAGGGTATGTGTGTCCTAAAGGATATTTGGGCGTCATAACAGTAAATGTTAAAATTTTAATGTTATTCTCTTCATTTCGATAGACCTGAGGGTCAATTTAGAAAAAACCTCTTCGTTTTACTATTTTGGTGTAAGATCTAAAGGACTTTTATTAGATTTTGAAGAGAAGGAAAATTTGAAAAAGGGTCTTCTAAGTGTCGATGAATGCGGCCAAAGGAGTGTTACCGCCAAAGGCGGTCAGGAAAGTGTTGCCGCCAAAAACGATCGTCCGATTGCCCATTGGCACAATTATTACTAGTTAAATATAATATAGTTTAAGTCTAATACATTAGATATGTTTGAATCCAAGCCGTTATTGTTTCTGACCCAACCTGACTTTATTGTGGACTTTTTTTTATAAAATGTAATCCCAATTCATTAATTACATTGTATGATATAAAAGACTAAATTGTAATCAATATAATTATAACTAAGAATATATGGTAGATGTTTGTAATAAAATCTTTAAACCTATGTTAAGAATCCACTTTTGTCAATTTTTTTGGCCATTATATATATATATAATGTTTTTTCAAGCTTTGTGTGTTGATTTAGTTTTCATAAAAGATCAAAATATTTACTTTTGTTTATGGCCCAATCGTGGTGTGCCATGTCGTCGATAAAAAAAGAGCATTTTTGTCATCTAACCTCTGATGCCTCAGAAAAGTATTATCGTCATGCATAAAAATTTTGTTGACATCCTAAAAATATTATTGCCACTCTTGAAACATTGTACTTTGCCACAAAATCTTTTGCGTGCCCTCAATGTTGCCAAAGACGGCCGTTCGAGTGCCGAAAGGCACAGGCATTACTGGTATTAATTTTACGTGACTTAAAAGAAGGATTTGCTACAACTACGGTTCCATCTATTGCTTTTCTCTCCGGAGGTTGCATAATCAAATCCCTGGTTTGTCTTACACCGTATGACCTATAAATAATTTGGTGCATGTACTCGTGGCAAAAACAAGGCTCCTTCTTTGGCAAGCTCTAACCAGGTAAGTATCTCTTTAAAAAAAAAAAATTCCAGTCAGCTTTTCCTTATTATTTCATTCATGTGGAGTCGTGGACAACCAAATGGGAAGAAACAGATCATTTCATATTGTTTTCTCTTTTGTTCTCAAGCTTAATGAGCAATCAGAGTGGAATCCTACAAGGTCACGAGGTAGATACATCATTTCACAGATCACATGTTAGGTGTAAGGGATGGATATGGCAGAACTGGACCCTGAACTGGTCATCTCTCTCCCTTTCTAGCTCTCTCTCTTATATATATATATATATATATATATATATATATATATATATATATATATATATATATATATATATATATATAAAATAATTTTTTTTAAAATAATATTTAAAAATAAATATTTAATTCAATAACTATTGATCAAAACTATTTATCAAACTAGCACTAAGACTGCCACGTAGGCAAACATCACATGAAAACAAGTGTCGTGTCCGGTTTTTTACCATCAGCGATAAATCCGGCATCCTGGATGCCGAGTTTAGACCGGCATTCAGGGTATCGATTTTATCAACGACTTCATCATTACTGACGTATCAGCCCATCGCACAGAACGGAGTGTACTAAACCTGGCAACTTGAGCAGCACATGGAGCACTACTAAACTCGGCAGTCTTAATACCGGATTTGCTAATAAGCAATTGAATCCGGTTTTTGCGGATGGGTTTATACTAAACCCGGCAGTCTTATTACCGGGGTTTATCGTTGATGATAAATATCCAACATGGTGTTCGTTTTCGTGCCTGCATGGCGGTCATAGCGCTAGTTTGATAAATAGTTTCGATCAACCGCTATTAGATTAAATATATATTTTTTAATATTATTTTGAAAAAAAAACCCTAATCAAAATGCACCACCAGTCAGTCTGCCTTGTTTTGGGTGGGGTAAGAACTGGGTGTTATGTGGGTGGGTGCATGGGCGAGGACAAGGAGGGAGGGGAAAGCGGACGAACACAAGGCTCCAAAGACGGGTAAAACAGAGGTGGGGGGTGTGCTGCTGCCTGCTGGCCCTGTTGATATAGCGTGATGATCCTCCAATCAAGCGGTCGAATTGGCAACCCAGATGGGCCCCACCAGAAAGACCAAGGAATCAAATCTCTGAGGCTCTTGAGATTACCAACAGAGCCCGTATCCACCGGGGCCGTCTCTGTTGAGCAACTCTGTAGCTCTGTAGCTCTGTCTTGTCATTACGTAGTCGCAAACCAATACCTCTCTCTCTCTCTCTCTCTCTGTCTCTCTCGGCATCACCTGACCTCTGGCGATGAAGGCGGCCGGAGGGAGGAGGAGGACACTCCTCCGGTGGCTGGTGACCCTCCTGAGCTTCTGGGTGCTGCAGGCGTGGGTGCTGTCCAAGGGCAGGGCTGTGGCAATTCCGACGTCCCCCCACATCGCGAGAGCCAAAGCAGCAGGGGAGGAGACCCTGTTCGGCAGGAGGCCCGCCCCTTCCGACTTCACGACGGCCGGACCGGCGGTGGGTTTGGACGACAGTAAGCGCCGGGTTCCGAGCTGTCCCGATCCCCTCCACAACCGGTAAACCCCTGCTGCTTGCCTTCCCAAAATGCCCACATGCTCCGTAGGCAGTTTGGTGGTTGTGCCACATAGGTTTAAATTCAACCTAACAGTTTGTACAGCTAGTTTGCGTCTCCTAAGGTAAGGTGGCGAGACTGATGCATCTGCAGCCGTCAGTCCGTGCTGGGTGCGATTCACTAATCGGGTTGCTTGGCATCGGACGGATCAGATGAATCAGAGCCCGCCACCTTACCTAGGGAACCCTATAATTGGATCATCTCTCTTTGTAGAAACCTGCCTTGTGTACAAATGTGGGGGAGGTTTGGTTGGTAATTAGCATATTAGCTGGGGAGTAATTGACAACAATCACTTCCAAGTTGTAAGGGTAATATGGTAATATGGAACTTAGCTGTAGTTGTTTTTTTTTAAAGATTAAAATAAAAAAAAAATTTATCTCAATATGGATGGTTTTGGGTGTTCGCGACCTGAGGTTTACCAAAAGAGGGAATGGAAATGAAAGGGAATTAAAGGCAAGCAAGAAAGTGCTGATTCATTCTGTTGATGCCCACTTCAGGTTGTTTCTCCTAAAATGATTTTGATAACTTTTGAATTCCAGTCAACATGTCAAACTAGATGGATCTGTGTGTGTTAGGGCTGCAACTTGGGCGGGTTGAACCCAACCCAACCCGACTCTGGGTTGGGTTTGTGCTCATTTCATTGAAGGGCGGGTTGGGTAATTTAAATTGGGAAAAGATCGACGACCCGAACTAGGTTTGGGTGTTTGCAAAAACTAAGTCTGGGTTGGGCCAAGGGGTCGGGCAACCCGAGCTGATCCCAAGTTGAGTGTAACATGTTGCCTTATAGGCTTCACAGATCTAATTTGTAGAAATGCATGGATCCTATTCCCGACCCGAAGAACCACAATCATCAGGCAGTGGAGGTAAGAGACATCTTACTGTTTAGGACTAGGGTAAAATATATTTTTTTTTATATTTTGCTATTTAAAATTAAAGACTTTGGATAAGTAATAAAATAAGTATTATCTAAATCCGTGCAATCCGATCAGATCCATTCCTACAAAAATTAAAAAATCTGATCAGACTCACCAACTTGTGCTAAACCGAGTTTAACCTGAGCTTGATAATTTTTTCTCAGGTTGGTCTTGGGTTAGCAGCACAAGTTGAAGGATATGTTGGGTTGTAGGTTAAAAACTCAGGTTAGGCTTGAGTTGAATTCCAACCAACTTAATCGGCCCGAGTTGTAGCTAGCCCCAGTGTGTTAATTTGTAGCACGTGCGCATTTTGGAAGGACTTCAACTTGA
This sequence comes from Chamaelirium japonicum, assembly GCA_947650365.1. NCBI lineage: Eukaryota > Viridiplantae > Streptophyta > Magnoliopsida > Liliales > Melanthiaceae > Chamaelirium > Chamaelirium japonicum. The sequence goes on along the minus strand of OX393553.1, from coordinate 37,523,053 downwards.
TACATTTGAGTCGATTAACAACCCGTGCACCCTGATCGAGTCGGTCAGTTACAACTCCAAATTTTTGAAGGACTCCGAGAATCAAAATTCTCCTCCACTCGAGGTAAAATCGTAATAGGTCTTTTGTTGCGCGATCGAATGAATGGTAGGGATGTTGTCACGCTGTCTGTCGAAGCCATTGACTGTGAGGCAACGACTGTAGTTACTTTTTAATAATTATGCCCCCCTTGAGAAAAAATCATGGATCCGCCACTGGTTGGCACCCCATCTGGTGAGTAAGGTGGGGCCCATGAGCAGTCTCCGTAGGGGTCTTTATCTACTTCCCACATAAAGGGCGACACTACTCTAAGGATGCGATTTATACGGTCAAGCTCCCTAATCCACTCCTTGAGATGGCTAATTAAGGTGGTGTTTGGATTAATTTCCCATGCAACAGCTTCCCGAGTTTTAGAGCTGAGCCCTCCACCTCCACTGATAGTGCTTTGCCACACGTGTCCCGCACAATGGTGTGTTGAATCTCACCAGAAATAGTCCCACATCGGCTAACAATCTTCACGCTCCCACCCGTTTGGTTGGGTGTAGTTGTCCAAAACCGATGCAGTTGCCATTCCCACTCAACCGATCTCCTATAGAAAATGGTATAATTAGAACACGCAATTTTTTTGCTACGTGTACCAACTGCAGCAGTTGCGTTCCGACTACAATGAACCAAACAGGCTATAAGAGCATCTCCAACCGAGTCCTAATTGGGAGGACCTCCTAAGGATTGCGGGGCCCCCATTTGGAGCCACCTCATCAAATCTCCCAGTTGGGAGAATTTTCACTCCAACCGTCTCCCAACTAGGATATCCTAAGCCCTTTGCGCCAAGCCCCTCCCACCCAATCTATTTCAAATTTGCACCAAACCAAAGAAAATGTGAACCTTGGAAGTGGGTCCTCACCTTTGGGTTGGTTTAATTGCCACAACTTAGAGGGCTTTTGTGTAAAAAAATCTGTGGGGTCCGCTTGGTCGGAGCCTCCGAAGGAAATCAGAACTTTGTTGCGGACTTCAGAACTCACCGAGTGAAATTATTATTTTTTATCGTACGCCCCCCCACCACATAAGCCTTCAGAGGTTTGCTCGAAGTCCGTTGGAGATGCTTTCTACCACTCGGAGCACCACGTAAGCCTTCAGAGATCTGCTCGAAATCGGTTGGAGATGCTCTAAGAAGCGTTGCATCATACCCTTTCTGCTCCTCTCCTCCTAAGATCGACCTTCTGGAGCACAGAAAGGATGAAAGCGGAACACCCACCCACGATATTTCGCACGATATCGCCAAGATATCTCAGGTTTCTGGGATTCCAATATGTAACCAAAATTCAAGATTTGATTTCTTGGATAAAGGTAGTCCCCGCCAACACTAAAAGAGAAGTCTCAACACAGTAAAGAAAGCATCTGCAAGAACCAAAACCTTTCCATATATTCCAGGCAAAGAGAAATCCGAGCTCCCAAAATTCTAATGCTAGAAGAAAGAAGACTGTCTTGTAGAAATTATAGCCCTTCAAGATACAGCATATAAAAGGTGTTTGGCATCATTCCGGACCCATCCTTTTTTTTTTTCCATAATTTCATTTTTAAAATTCAACGGACACTTTTTGTCCTGGTGGAATAAAGATTTCGGAATGATATTTTTCTACGCTAATTAGAACGCCAAACCATGATATTACATTGGAAATGACAAATGACATGATTACCCGGATCTGGATGAGGTTTAAGCGAAACGGCAGTTTCTCATGCCAAATACCCTCTAAATTCTCCGAAGATAACATGGAATCACAACGAAGCAGTGTTTTCAAAACCGGACCGGAAGGCGAACCGAAAAGGCATCCGGTTCAGTCCAAATCGGTTCAAACCAGTGGTTCAACCGTTTGAACAGTATGAAAATATGATTTTTTAAATAGATATTTACTAAATTTTTCAATGACAAGGTTTGATTCCTAGGTTAACAAACAAACCGGTTTATTCAAAGACCGAACCGAAACATGTTCTGGTTCGATCAAAACCGGTCGACCACCCGATCCGGTCCGGTTTTCAAAACACTGCAACCAACGAGCACAAATACTCTATGTTGGCACAAGAAGACCAACCAACACCGACGATATTGCAACTCTATTGCATGTCACCATTCAGCTCCAAAGTAAGGGTGCAAGAACTGCCCTGAAAGGATTCTAACACCATTTTGTTTGATTCGAAGACAGCCAACTTTTCTGAAATCAATGCCAATCAAACATCGTTTCTCAAAGTCACTACTAATCCTGAGCTCCCTCACATTGAAATCCCTCGTCCTAGGCGATGTGGAACTATTCATTCAACACCCGCCCGCCCGCTGAGCGCATTTCAATGGGTACCTACTATCACGCGGAGAAAGAGTCATTAACGGTGGAGGCCCACTCGAGGGAAGACGGGGTGGGGCCAACTCTGATAGCAAGTCACTAATCCTATACACCTCAAAACTAGTTGTGAGGGGGAGGGGACAACAAGTATACAAAGATATGCAAGGTTCAAAATTTTCATTTTGACACTGGATTTGAAAATATTTCGACAGTGAAAATATTATGATTTTATAGAAATGATGAAAATATTAATTTTTTAATAAAATTTTTCAGTGAAACTCTGGGGTGTAGAGTCTGTGATTCTTGTATTTTATGTATCTGTGATTCTTAAGCAGTCTTGTTTGGTTCTGTTTTGATATATGTTTTTCAAATAATTTTTAATCTTTTTTTATATAAAAATAATTTCAAAATAAAAATTAATTGATTGTTAAAATAATATTTCAAACGATTTTGAAAACGGATTTAAAACAATAAAGCTATAAAAGTTCGAAATCGTGCAAAAATTATACTGAAATACGAAACACTTTTTTTTTTACCAAGTATGGAAAAAAGAGTTTTGATATAGGAAAGTTTTTATTCGTTCAAAATTTTCTTTGACGGACCATGATTTTCTAGATATACTTGTAGTTCTACATCTTGTGAAATTTTTTGAACCAAAAAGGAGTAGATTTAACTACTTTTTTCAACATGCAAATTTTTTATGAAAACCCATAAAAACTATTTTATCCTACTAAAACTGAAAGTATACTGTTTGATTCACTTGGTTTTTATTTTTTTGATATTTTTATTAAAATCAAATAGGGGGATTTTGCTTATTTACATATAATACTTTGATGTTATTATATGTAAATAAACTACTGAGAACCCGGCCCTCAGTCCCCTTCTATAACAAGCCAGTCCCAAAAGTTCGGTATCAAAATCCCAAAATTTCGATAATATTTTTGTGCATTAGTGTCTTTTGGCCCGATATATCAATCAACTAATTGGCTTGAAACTTCTCTAACCCAATATACTACTAAACTGGCATATTTAAACGTGTGCCTATAATATGAGACTCCTAAGACCACTCTAAAGATTGACAAAAAAAACAGGCTCGAAAATTACATTGAAATAAGAAATCCACTAAAGGGACTCTGTCCAATTCAAGTCCTAATCAAATTGAAATTCCTAAACAGCTTAAAATCTGGATCATGAAACACACATAAAATTTGATGGGAGTCCTAAAAAGGAGGGACATCCAATTAAACACGAAGGGTTAAAGTTAATAGGTCGGACCCCCTTGTGATGTCCATGATAGCCGGCGACCTTTTTCTCCTTCTGCGTGAAAGCAACAACATTAGGATGGTTTAGAGGAAGGTATTGAATGACAATATTGTTCTTAATCAGAGCCTTTGAAATTAGAACAATGGAGCTGCCTGCAAATTTTCCACATGTGAGGAAGACTGAAGTATACTCAAAATTGGTGGCCATGATGTTAAGGAAAGGTGTTGGTACAATCTAGAGAAAATCAAATCTTGTATTTCAAGAAGTAGGGATTCTTGATTCTTGTTAGGACACCTTGGAGGGAGTTGAATCAGTCAGTTGACTGGTTGGCCTATTCTAATAAGTCTAGTAAGGAGAAATCCATCCCTAATCATAGTTCTATTCAATTGAAAAAGTTGTCCGTGTACATATATAGGAACATTTTAGAAAGGATAAAAGTGAAAGATTGCACGCGTGTGAATACTAGCACATCGATATGCCGATAGGAGGTTCTCCACACACGCACTCTAAAAAACCTATCAATCCAGTTGAAACAGTTTTTTTTTTGATCTTATAGACCCTTCTTAATATCTGTGTTTACATGTATACACTTGTAAATTTTGCAATAATGTATACAGTTCGAAATCGACGAAATTAACATGAACAACTTATTGTGACCAACAGTTTGCTATGTTAGCCCAACTCGAGCTTCTCGATAAAAACTTAATCCTCCTCGACATAAAACAAATATGTCCTTCATCCACCTTAGGTGTATACAAATTGCAAAATATTGAGGGGCATGTGTGCCATTTGCACCAAAATCCCACAATTCCCATTGTAGAGCCAAATGATGTCTGAGATGAGGAATGCAGATGGAGGTGGAGAGGGTGATATCGAACATTTTAGAGGGGGGATCGGGATGGTGGAAACGGACAAGGTTGTTGTGGAGAAGGAAATGGTGGGATGGGGATGAAGGTCGAGAGATGTTGGGGGTAGATGTTGGGATGTAGGTGTATATGGTGGCATCAGACATGATGGAGATGGGGAGAGTTTATGGAGAGGGTGGTGGTGGTAGGGATGTCGTAGTGATAGGGATGGAGGCATAGATATTGGAGATGGATGGAGGTGACGAGCGTGTAAGGGACACAATACAAGAGGATGGGGGATGGAGATTGCGTACAATGGTAAAATACATGTAGAAGGTGGTAGAAAGGGTGGTGGTAGAGGTGACGGAGATGAGGATGAAGATGGATGGCAGCATGGTGGACAAGGTTCAAAATCACGGTATCGGTCGGCCCCGAACCGATATGTACCGGCCGACACGTACCGGTACCGGCCGATACGTACCGATACCGATTGAGGAAAAAAACCCCAAAAAAAAAAAACATGTTGGTACCGGTCCGTACCGGCCGAGACATACCGGTACGGGCCAAGTATCGGGATCGAGTGCTGTACCGATCTCGAACCGAGCAAAACCGGTACGTACCGATATCGGTTGAAATTTCAAACCCCGATGGTGGTAAATGAAGGTCGTTAAGGGGGTGGTGGAAGGGATGGTAGAGGTAGAGATATAGATGATGGGGTTCGAAGGTGAAAAGGACTAGATGTCGAGCAAAAAGTAGTGAAAGATATACGAGGGAAGGTGGTGGTGGATGATGGTGTAAGCAGTGATGGGGATAGATGAGGCAAATAGGATGGAGGTTGTTGGGAGGGGATAGAGGAAGTGAGGAGGCTCGTTGTTGAAATGGTATTGGAGGTGAAGATGATTGGGAGGGAAAGGGAGGAGGTGACGAGTGTCATGGACTCATGGGGGTGGTGGAGATGTAGTGAAAACAATATGGTGTAGACACATACGATGGAAGTGGAGGCAACACTGAAGGTGGAGATGGTGGATATGGTAGGGACAAGGATGAAGGTTGTTAGGAGATGACGGCAAGGTTTGGAGAGAATAGAATACATCTCATTAAGGGACTGAAGCCCAATATATATGTACATGTATACACACAAAACCCGACCCGACTGTACATATAACCCGACCCATCTCTATACATTAACACTACCCCTCAAACTCACGGTGGATCATAGACCGAGAGTTTGCCGATAAAATGCCGGAAGCGAGCAATCGTAAGGGGCTACGTCAAAAAATCAGCAGTCTGCTCCGATGATGAAATGAATGGCAAGGAGATAGTGTGGTCGAGAAACTCCTGGCGAACATAGTGGCAATCAACATCAATATATTTTGTCCGCTCATGGAAGATCGGGTTGCTAGCAATCTGAATAGCACTCTGGTTGTCACAGAAGAGAGACGTGGGCCCAGATATCACAACTCCCAGGTCGAGTAGAAGGCGGCGAAGCCAGACAATCTCTGCGGTGGTGGAAGCCATAGCCCTGTATTCGGCTTCGGTGCTGGAGCGAGCAACAGGCTCCTGTTTCTTGCTTCGTCAAGAAATGAGAGAATTACCAAGAAACACGCAGTATCCGGTAGTAGAACGGCGAGTGGCTACATCTCCTGCTCAATCTGAATCGGAGTAGGCACGCAGCACCAACGGAGAGGTAGAGGAAAAAAATAGTGAGCGGGTGATGGTGCCTCGAAGGTAGCGGATAATCCAAAAAACTGCTGCATAGTGAACCGAACGAGGAGCCTGAACAAACTGACTGACAATGCCAACATGGGCAATGTCTGACAGGGTCATAATGAGGTAGACGAGCATTTCAACCAGCCTCTGGTAGCGGGAGACATCCTGGAGTGGCTCACCATCTCTGTAGAAAGAAGCTTCAAATTGAGCTCCATGGGTGTGTCAGGAGTGCGAGAGTCAGTAAGAGCAGCATCAGCAAAGATATCGGAGATGTACTTTTACTGGGAGACTAACAGACCACGAGCTGACCGGGCAATCTCGAGGCCCAAAAAGTAGCGAAGAGGGCCCAGATCTTTCATCTCAAACTAACTCTGGAGGTGGCGCTGAAGGAACGCTATGGTGGCACTGTCATCCCCGATGATGATCATATCATCCACATAGAGAAGAAGAACTACAATACCCTGACTGGAGGAGCAAGTGAACAGGGCATAGTCAGAGTGGCGCTCAACAAACCCGGCGGCCAGGACTGCACTAAGGAAGCGCTCAAACCAGGCACAAAGAGCCTGCTTGAACCCATAGATGGCTCGGCACAAACGACATACGTGACCTGAAGGAGCAGGGACGCCCGGTGGAGGAGCCATGTATACCTCCTCTGAGAGATCACCGTGGAGAAATGCATTGGTCACATTCATCTGATGTAGAGGCCACCCTCGAGCAGCTGCCACAGCTAAGAGGGTAGGAACGATAGTCATCCGAGCCACTGGAGCAAACGTCTCCTCGTAGTCAATCCCATACTCCTAAGAGAAACCACGAGTAACAAGACGCGCCTTATGCCGCTCAATGGACCCATCAGGTCGAGTCTTGATCTTGAAGATCCATTTCAACTAACAGGAACCACGCCAGTGGGACAAGGAACCAAATCTCACGTCTGAGTCCACTGAAAGGCCTCAAGTTCGACTATCATGGCCTGTCGCCACTTTGGGTGTACAATTGTCTCATGGTACGACTGGGACTCCCGGTGGGTATGAAGAGCTGTAAGAAAGACCTAGTAGAACGGAGAGTAGGAGGCAACAACAGAGTGTCCAGAAGTGTCAGGAGAAACAGGAGTGAACACAGAGTAACCAAACCTGTCAGGGGAGTATTCATATATGTCAGGAAGGTGATGTTCGCACGAAGGGTAGCGCCGAACAGGACTAGGATCCGCGGCCGGAGAGGTGGGAGCAGCTGCAGGCAAAGCAGTACCAGTGAAGACAGTCTCGGTGGGAAGAACTGTGGAGCGACGAACGTAGACACGTGTGATAGTTGGTGGTGGTGGAGGTGACGGGGGAGAAGGAGGTGGCGGGGGATGTGGTGGAGACGAGGGAGGTGGAGGTGGTGGAGATAGGAGAGGCGAAGAACGTAGAGGAGGCTCAACCGGGAAGGTGGGCGTAGGAGCAGGATACGGAGGTAGGAGGGGGATGGTGAGAGGGGGTGACGACGTAGAAGATGACGTAGGTAGTGAGGAAAGATCCCGGGACTCAGTGGAGAAATACGGGACATCCTCTACAAAGGAGACGTGGCGAGATACACGGATCCGGTGAACCAAGGGATCGTAGCACCTATAGCCCTTGTGCTCCCGACTGAGTCCTAAGTGAACACACCTAACATACCTAGAAAAGAGGTTGGTGCGCTCATGGGGAGGGAGGAGGACGAAACACGTGCACCCAAAGGTACGAAGAAGAGAGTAGTCAGGAGATGTGGAGTAAAGCCGCTCGTACGGAAAAACACCAGAGAGGGATGAGGACGGAGTGATGTTGATGAGGTGAACAATGGTCAGGACAACTTCAGACCAATAGGAATGTGGAACAGAAACAGACAGAAGTAGAGCTCGTACTGTCTCGAGAACATAGCGATGTTTGCGCTCGGCGACTCCGTTTTGTTCATGGGTATGGGGACACGACTGTTGGTGAAGAGTGCCGTGAGTCTGAAGGATCGCACGCATCTCAGAGGAGAGATACTCCTGGGTGCAAACAAACCGAAAAGTCTTAATGCGTCGACCAAACTGGGTGTGAAGCATAATAGTGAAGGTCCTGTAAATATGAGGAATCTCGGATCGGCGACGCATGAGATAGACCCAGGTGCAACGGGAGTAATCATTTATGAAGCTCACATAATACAAAAAACCAGTAAAAGAGACAACTGCAGCAGGACCCCACATGTCAAAGTGCACGAGGTCAAAAGGGGCGCTGGAATGGAAAACACTAGTAGAAAAAGAAAGAGCAAGGTGCTTTGCTAATCGACACTCAGTGCAGACAGAGAGAGAGGACACCCGACCCAAAGCGTCAGAGCAAAAAACGCTTTGGAGTCGATCACTGAATATGTTACCAAACCTTCTGTGCCACAAATCGGTATCAAAGGTAACAGACAGAGCTGACGGAGTGGAAGTGGGAACCTTAAGATGATCCAACTGATAAAGTCCCCTTGCTCGACGACCCAGCCCAACTCTCTGACCCGTCCGCGGATCCTGCACAGAACAAGAAGAAGTAAATGTAACGATCAGGCCCGAGTCACAAAGAAAACTAACAGATATTAAATTAATGTTAAAGCGGGGAGCAAGATGAACACGAGGTAAGGTTAGGCAACCAGTGGGATCGGAGACAGGGGTGATGGATCCACACTGCAAAATGGGTACACGAGTCCCGTCAATAGTGTGGATCCCCAGGTGGGTGGGAGCAGGGCTACAGTCCGTGAGTATAGAAGGATCGGAGGTAAGGTGGCAGGAGGCACCCGAGTCGAAGATCCATGGAGCAGTAGTACCCGGAGTGACAGAGAGACTGTGAGCTGTCGAAGAGCTAGTGGAGGCGAGGTATCGAAATAATAACTCTTCGAAGCGCTGGAGGCGGTCGGAGTAAAACCGAGACTGAGCAGAAGTACCCGAAGTGGTAGAGAGACTGTGATCTGTCGAATAGCTGGTGGAGGCGAGGTATCGCAACAGTAACTCCTCAAAGCGCTGGAAGCGGTCAGAGTAAGACCGAAACGGAGCAAGAGTGGTAGCAGACGATGTTGGAGTAGGGAGATCAGCATCAGTCTCACCATCATGGCGCAGGGGACCTTGACGATGGCCACAGTCGACTGACGTGGTGGAGGAACGTGGCCCGAGAATATCATTAAAACGAGGAGACGGAGGGACTCGACGATCAGCAATTGTGTGCAGGCAGTATGGAAGCCGAGAGATACTGTAGGAAGTCATACCCCTGAAGTACAAGGGCGAGCCAGCACAAGGAAGGTCCAGGGCAGTCCGGTACAAAGGAGATGGACAGTTCGGTACAAAGAAGAAGGGGGGGCAGTGGGACTTCAGGGGGTGCAGGAGGGGGCGGGGGTGTAGGGGAGGGTGGAGGGGGGCCTGCGGGTTGCAGAGGAGGTGGGGGGATGGCATGCGGGATGGAGGGGGAGGCCAATGGGGTCTGTCGGGCAGAGGGAAAGGTGGAGGGGTCTGTCGGGCGCGGAGTGCGAGGGGGGTTGCGCGGGGTGCAGGGGAGTGTGGAGGGGGGTTGCACGGGGTGCAGGGGAGTGTGGAGGGGGGCCTACGGGGTGCATAGGAGGCAAGGGGGTGGTCTGCGGGGTGGAAGGGGGGCCTGTGGGGTCTGTCGAGCGGAGGGGAAGCCGGAGGTGGGCTGCCGGGTGGAGGAGAGGCCGGAGGGGGGGCTGCCGGGCGGAGGGGGGCTGCTAGGTGGAGGAGAGTTCGAAGGGGGGGGGGGCTGCCGGGCGGAGGGGAGGCCGGAGGGGGGGGCTGCCAGGTGGAGGAGAGACCGGAGAGGGGCTGCCGGGAGGAGGGGAGGCCGGAGGGGGGCTGCCGGATGGAGGAGAGGCCGGAGGGGGGGCTGCTGGGCAGAGGGGAGGCCGGAGGGGGGCTGCCGGGTGGAGGAGAGGCCGGAGGGCGGCTGCCGGGTGGCGGGGGAGACCGGAGGTGGCTGCCGTTGTCGCCGTCGTCGCACGAGAAACCCTAGAGCTCTGATACCATGTTAGGAGATGACGGCTAGGGTTTGGAGAGAATAGAATGCATCTCATTGAGGGACTGAAGCTCAATATATATGTACATATATACACACACAATCCGACCCGACTGTATATATAACCCGACCCATCTCTATACATTAACAAAGGTGATGGAATATTGGGAATGGAAAAAGGGGAAGTAAGTAATGACTGTACTTACCATTTATTTATATAGCTTCCAAATTTTTAACGGTATAAACACAACAATAATTTAGTCATAATTTCTAAAGTTATGATTTTTAATGCTTGATGACTGTTGAGTAGCAACCACTATTTCTTTGGCATTTGGAGGATAGACATCATATTTCATAATTTAGAGGGGTGTGCATATAAGTAAGGATATTTTAGGAGGGCACACAAATATAGAACCCGAACAAAAAGGGAAAATGCCAAAATTTTCAGCCTGCAAACATTAATATTATGCTCAAACTACAAATACTAACGTTGTATATAGAGACTTTTTATAATCAGCTACATGTGAAAATATCAAGTACTACCTGATACAAAGGGTATGGTTTTAATTTTCATAAAGCTACAAACCTCTTGACCTAAAATGCACTCATTCCAACAGTTGAGCTCATATGATTAGCTTTTCGCACAGCCTGGCTTGTAGCTTTGGAGAAGTGCATATAGTAGTACACATTCAGTATCATGGTGAAAACCACAAAGACTGCTCCTGCAATGAACACTCCTTTCCGCAGGGATTCACAAGTCCAGTTTTGAGCATAGATCACATTCCTGTACTTTGTGTGGTAAGCATTCTTTGTTGCACCAGCTATCAGACATGCCTCCGCAATTAAGAAGGTGAGCCTGCCAAAATGTTCAGTTAGAAAGCCGGTAACAATGAGATCAAGAGAAGCAGAGTCCCACGGAGAAAAAGAAACGCACCATGAAGACGCGAAATAGATGATGGACCAGGCTCGGCTACCGCCAGGGGCTAAAGGCCTGCCGAAACACAAGCACTTTGTGACACTCATAAGTAGTGACTGACTGGAGAGGAGAAACAAGAAAGCACCGACTGCATAGCCAGTAGCAACATCCGAACTGTAGACACAGTATGTGACATTCTGAGGATCAGTAACTATGTTACCCTGTCATGCAAAACAGAATTGGTATTAACTATAAAGACAGGAGTCAAATCGATCGATAAATAGTAAGCACCAATACATGTAGAAGTCGTATATCCGATGGATGGTGATATATCTCCAAGTAGGATCCAGGTATCAATAAAGAAGCTTGTACTTCACACTCATATATTGCTTACCATAGATCAAACTGCTTAAGAGAAAATTTCATTTATTTTAGAGAAAACAGAATTTTTTGAGAAATGGAACAAAAATTATTAATAATTTAATAAACGGAACAAAAGTTGGATATTTGGAAAAAACGGAATAGTATGTCATCTCAAATTGCGTAAAGTATTTACGCCATTTGAGATGGCGTAAAACTGAAGGGGTAAATTAAAATGCCGAAACTGCCCTCCCTATAAATAGTTTATGCCATTTGAAATGGCATAAAGTCCTTATATTTGCGAAATTTGTTTTTTTTTATTCTCATCATCTAACGGCTATCCCCTAACGGCTATTTTGACCGTTGCTTTTTTTTTTTCTTTTTTCATTCTCATCATCTAGAAAGACTTTACGCCATCTCAAAAGACTTTACGCCATTTGAAATGGCGTAAACAAAGAGCAGTTTCGGCATTTTAATTTACCCATCCAGTTTTACGCCATTTGAGATGCCATACTTAGGGGTGGCAATCCTTGACCCGGCCCGCCAACTAGACCCAAGTTAGCGGGTTTGGGTTTGCTCTAAACGGGTTTGGGTCATAAACGGGTCGACCCGATTGACCCGTTTATTTAATCGGTCGGGTTCGGATTTGTCCTTACAACCCGATTGACCCGACTTGACCCGTTTACCAAATGGGTCGTGTCAACCCGACCCGAGCCAACCCGAACCGACCTGACCCTACTTGAACCAACCCGATCCAACCCGGCCCAATCCCACCTGTCTTAACCCAACCCGACACGTTTACATAGGTTCTGTTGACCCAACCCGAGCCAACCCGTCCCGACACGACCCGACATGTTTAGTAAACGGGATAAACGGGTCGGGTCGGATCAACCCGTTATTAGACAGGTCGGGTTCGGGTTTTTTTTTACCCGTTTATTAAACGGGTCGGGTTCAGGTTGGATGTTTTACCCTTATACCTATGTCTCAACCCGACCCGAACCCGACTTGACCCGACCCATTGCCACCCCTAGCCGTACTATTCCGTTTTTTCCAATTATACAACTTTTGTTCCGTTTATTAAATTATTAATAATTTTTGTTCCGTTTCTCAAAAATTTCTGTAGAGAAAATAACCTAGTAATCCATTTGGTTCTCCCCAAGGAACCAATGAAATTCCTTTTTTGCTACTTCTGTATAGGAAAGATAACCTAATACAGGACGATTGCATCTATACCATTGTTTGTTACAACTCATGCATCCACACATGCAACAACACACGGAATCCTACTCTAGATACTTCCATGACCACGAATCTGATGGATTGATTTATAACGTAAGACCATGCATAGAGGATAATTAACTGAGGTACAACTAAAGTTAGAACAGAAGCTGCAATGAATGAGAACAATGCTTTACAAATGCCATAAAATTTCCATAAGGGGGGGGGGGGGGGGGGGGGAATAGTTCTGAGGATCAGAATATACATGCATGACTCTTCTCACTTGTTTTTTCTTTTTATTTATGAACCTAATGCAACCCAGATGTGATTTGCTGAAACCTGTTCATAAGATTGATCTGCCGGAATTACATTGTCATCATACATTGCATCCCTGGATCGTTTTTTATTCAAGTGAAATATCGTCGGTGAGAACAATCTACTCATCTAGGCGAAGCTAAAGCTCCAAGTCCAAACAACCAAATGTAATGAGTAATTTATCTTTCCAATGAGAGAAATTAGAACCACTCGATTCAGGAACATTTACATATGCCTAGTGAGTTGTTGACGAATAGTCCCACATCGGTGAGGGAGGCACCTATCACTCGCTTAATATACCTCCTGTAGACCTCCCCTTACAACCTGGGTTTTGAGGTGCGAGGGTATCTAACATGGTATCAGAGCTCTAGGGTTCTCCCGACGACGGTGATCCTCCGGCTGCACCTCCTCCGGCCTCCCTCCTCCTCCGGCTGCACCTTCCGCCGTCCGACAGACACCCGAAACCCCCCCTTCCTCCGGCTGCACCTCCTCCGGCTGCACCCTCCACCGGTCCCTCCTTCCCGCCGACTGCACCCTCCACCAGCCTCCCTCCTCCACCGGCCCCTCCTCCGCCCACCTCCCGACCCTCCCTACAGCCCCAGCGACCCACTCCCGACCCCCCCTACAGCCCCTGCCAACCCCCGCCCACCTACAGCACCCCCGCCAAACCCCGACCCCCTCCCGACCCCCCCTACAGTCCCTGCCCCCCCTCCTCCGCCCACCTACACCCCCCGCCCCCCCTCCTCCGCCCACCTACAGCACCCCCGACCCCCTCCCGACCCCCCCTGCAGCCCCCGCCAACCCCCGACCCCCCTCCTCCGCCCACCTACAGCCCCCGCTCCCTCTTCCTCCACCCCAACCCTCCCTCTTTCATCAGACCGGCCCTCCCACCCCTTCCCGATTCCCACCATCTATTGAGCCTCCTCCATGGCTTCTCCAGCCGTACCGTCCGTCGTTGCGATCTCTCCACCGCTGAAGGCGGTCGCCTTTCACTTGTCCTCGGCCAGCGACTGGCCTGACTGGTCCCTCACCGTCGAGGCCGCCCTCTCCAGTCGTGATCTGTGGGGTCACATCACCGGCGAGGATCCTCCTCCCACTGACTACTCCGGCTCCTCCTCTGTCACCAGCAGTGCTGCGTCTTCTGCAGCGACTGCTACCACGGCCTTCACCGTTGCTGCTCTTACGTGGCGCCGCCATGATCAGGCCATCCGGGCGTACCTTCTGGACTCGGTTGCTCGTCCGCTCCTTGCTCCCATCGGCCGCCTACCGACAGCGCGCGCGATGTGGGAGTATCTTCGGGACCGTTTTCTCCCGCGCGGAGGCGTACGCCGGCATCAGCTCATCTGTGACTCGCAGTCTGCCCGTCAGGGATAGCGCACCATTCAGGACTTCTTCAGTCAGATGAGTGTCAACTGGCATGAGCTGGACTCACTGATCCCGGAGCGGTGTGCCTGCCCCCGCTCCCGGGATTTCCAGCGCTACCTCGACGAGGGCCACCTGCACCAGTTCCTGGCAGCACTTCGATCGGACTTTGCTCTCATAGCTGCCCAGCTCCTGCACCGTGAGCCGCTCCCTCGCCTCGAGGATGCTCTACTCGCCTTGATCGACGAGGAGACCCGCCTTCAGACTCAGGGCGCTCGTCCTCCTCCACTTGCTCCTAGCTCCGACTCTGTCCTGGCAGCCGGGTTCTCCGATGAGACTGTCTTCTGTCACTATTGCAAAGAGCCCGGCCACATGAAGCGCGACTGCCCTACAAGTCCTCCACGCAACCCCCGCTGGGGTCTGGATGAGAGAGCCCCCCGCTGGGCTTCGACCTCTCGCGACGATCGACGCGGCGATCGAGGTGGGGGGCCGTGGACGTGGTTCGTCTTCCTTCCGCCACTTTGGTGGTACAGCGGCTACTGTAGAGACCTCGACGCTCCCCACTGCTACCACAGCACCTTCTCCGCCTGAGCCGGACCGTCTTCAGCGCCTCGAGGAGCTCCTTCTTCGCCACCTAGCCTCCACCGGCTCCGCGACTGCGCACGGCTTGTCTGCCACCTCTGGTACTACTGCTCCATGGATCTTCGATTCGGGTGCCTCCTGTCACCTTACCTTTGACTCCACTGTCCTCACGGACTGTTCTCCCACTACCACCCACCAGGAGGTTCGCACTGCGGATGGGACTCTCGTCCCTATTCCGCAATGTGGCTCCATCACTACCACCTCTGACCCTTCTAGTCGCCTGACCCTACCCCATATCCATCATGCCCCCCGTCTTAATATTAATCTGATATCTATCAGTTCTCTTTGCGACTCTGGTCTGACTGTCACCTTCACCCCTTCTGTTTGTGTTGTGCAGGATTCGCGGACGGGTCAGAGGATTGGACTGGGCCGTAGGGCAGGAGGACTATACCAGTTGGACCATCTTCATGTGTCTTCATTTGCGTCTGTCATGTCTGTCACCTCTGATGCCGACCTGTGGCACAGAAGGTTAGGTCATATATCGAGTGATCGACTCAAAAGCGTATTCCGTTCGGGCGCTTTGGGTCGAGCGTCTTTCTCCCCCCTCTCTGTTTGTACGGGTTGTAGACTGGCAAAGCATCTAGCTCTTCCTTTTTCTGCTAGTGCTTCCCAGTCTGATGCTTTATTTGATTTAGTCCATTCGGACATTTGGGGTCCTGCTCCTGTTGCATCTCTATCGGGTTACATGTATTATGTGTGCTTTATCGATGACTATTCTAGGTGCACCTGGGTTTATCTTATGCGTCATCGATTTGATGTACCTCACATCTATAGGAGATTCACCACTATGATACACACCCAGTTTGGTCGGCGCATCAAGACCTTTCGATCTGATTGTGCCAAGGAGTATCTCTCCTCTGAGATGCGTGAGATTCTTCAGTCTCACGGCACTCTTCACCAGCAGTCATGTCTCCACACCGATGAGCAGAACGGCGTTGCCGAACGCAAGCATCGTCATGTCCTTGAGACTGCACGAGCCTTGCTTCTATCTGCGTCTGTTCCTCACTCCTACTGGGCTGAAGCTGTCATGACGGCTGTCCACCTCATCAATATCACTCCGTCGTCTGCTCTGTCCGGTGCCACCCCTCACGAGCGCCTTCACTCCAGCCCACCTGACTACTCTCTTCTTCGCACGTTTGGCTGCACGTGCTTCGTTCTTCTTCCTCCCCATGAGCGCACCAAACTTTCTGCGAGGTCTGTTAGGTGTGTTCACTTGGGGCTCAGTCGTGAGCACAAGGGGTATCGCTGCTATGATCCCTTAGCTCGTCGGATCCGTGTCTCCCGTCACGTCTCCTTTGTTGAGGATGTCCCGTATTTTGCACCTGAGTCTCGGGATCTTTTCTTGCCTCCTGCGTCATCCTCCTCGCCCTCCTCACATCTCCACATCGTTGTTCTACCCCTAGTTTTTGTTGCCCCATCCACGCCTACACCACCACCACCTCCTCCTCAGTCTCCACCGCCACCTCCACCACCACCACCACCTCCTCAGTCTCCCTTGCCACCTCCGCCACCACCCATTACTCGTGTCTATGTCCGTCGGTCTGCAGCTCCCCCTCCAGAGTCGGTTCACACTGGTCCTCCCTCGCCTGATGCTGCTGCCCCCTCCTCCCCGGTCGTGGATCCTGCTCCTGTTCGGCGCTACCCAGCGCGCGAACATCACCCTCCTGACAGATATGACTACTCTCCTGACAGGTTTGGCTACTCTGCTTTTCCTTCTAACTCTCCTGACTCTTCTGGCTACTCTGCCAGTGTCTCCTATTCACCATCCTTTCAGGCCTTTCTTACTGCTATACACACCCATCGGGAGCCCCAATCGTACCGTGAAGCAGCGTTACATCCAGAGTGGCGGCAGGCCATGTCAGTTGAGCTTGAGGCTTTTCAGCGGACCCAGACCTGGGAGTTGGTGCCTTGTCCCTCCGGGGTGGTGCCTGTTAGCTGCAAGTGGATATTCAAGGTCAAGACTCGACCTGACGGATCCATTGAGCGGCATAAGACTCGCCTCATTGCTCGCGGCTTCTCCCAGGAGTATGGGATTGACTACGAGGAGACATTTGCTCCAGTTGCTCGGATGACTACTGTGCGCACCCTCTTAGCTGTGGCAGCTGCTCGAGGGTGGCATCTCCATCAGATGGATGTCACCAATGCGTTTCTCCACGGTGATCTCTCCGAGGAAGTCTACATGGCTCCTCCTCCGGGCACTTCTGTTCCTCCAGGGCACGTGTGTCGGTTGCGCCGAGCCATTTATGGGCTCAAGCAGGCCCCTCATGCTTGGTTTGAGCGATTTCGCAGTGTAGTTCTGGCCACCGGTTTTGTTGAGCGTCACTCCGACTATGCCTTGTTCACTCGCTCCTCCAGTCAGGGCATTGCAGTTCTTCTCCTCTATGTGGATGATATGATCATCACTGGGGATGACAGTGCCACCATCGCCTCTCTCCAGCGGCACCTCCAGAGTCAGTTTGAGATGAAAGATCTGGGATCTCTTCGCTACTTTTTGGGCCTTGAGATTGCCCGGTCAGCTCGTGGTCTGTTGGTCTCCCAGCAGAAGTACATCTCCGACATCCTTGCTGATGCTGCTCTTACTGACACGCGCACTGTAGATACACCCATGGAGCTCAATTTGAAGCTTCTCGCTACAGACGGTGAGCCGCTCCAGGATGTCTCCTGCTACCAGAGGCTGGTTGGGATGCTCGTCTATCTCACCATGACCCGGCCAGACATTGCCCATGCTGTTGGCATTGTCAGTCAGTTTGTTCAGGCTCCACGGTCAGTACACTATGCAGCTGTTCTTCGGATTATCCGCTACCTCCGGGGCACCATCACCCGTTCACTACTGTTTCCCTCCACCTCTCCGTTGGTGCTGCGTGCCTACTCCGATGCAGATTGGGCAGGAGATGCAGCCACTCGTCGATCGACTACAGGATACTGTGTGTTTCTGGGTGACTCACTGATTTCATGGCGCAGCAAGAAGCAGGAGTCTGTTGCTTGCTCCAGCACCGAAGCCGAATACAGGGCTATGGCTTCCACCACCGCCGAAATTGTCTGGCTTCGCCGTCTTCTGCTCGACTTGGGAGTGGTGATATCTGGGCCCACCCCGCTCTTCTGTGACAACCGGAGTGCTATTCAGATTGCTAGCAACCCGGTCTTCCATGAGCAAACAAAGCATATTGAAGTTGATTGTCATTATGTTCGCCTGGCGTTTATCGACCACACCATCTCCCTGCCTTTCATTTCCTCATCGGAGCAGACTGGTGATTTTCTGACGAAGCCCCTGACGATTGCTTGCTTCCGACATTTTCTAGGCAAACTCTCGGTTCATGATCCACCGTGAGTTTGAGGGGGAGTGTTAATGTACATACAGTCGGGTCGGGTTTACTGTACAGTCGGGTCGGATTGTATAGATATACATGTACATATATTGGGCTTGAGTCCCTCAATGGAATGCATTCTATTACTCTCCAAACCCTAGCCGTCATCTCCTAACATGAGTAATACTGGATTGAAAACTGTAACAAAGACAAAAATGCTCACATATAACAATAATGCAATGAGTAATCCAAAATCAGAATATGGGAAGCAAGGGCACTTCTCCTAGAGGTGTCGTGTCCGTGTCCGATACGTGTCGGACACCGACACGCCTCGGAAATTCCATGTGTGTCGATATTTTTATTTATTTTTTGCTAGATACGCCTTAGACATGTTCCAGGAACTCTAAAGACATCTGTGGACTTGTTCTTGGACATGACGGGGTTAACAGTGTATTTATTCAAAAAAATTGGTTTTTTTATTATCTAGAAAACTTTTGGGTTTCTTATATAAAACTAAATCCATCCGGAGGCTTTGATATTCACCGATAAAGGTGGTGATAGTGATTATGTCGAACCTATTGAAGTTGAGTCAAACTGAAGAGAGCCTTTCCAAATTCTTCTTTTATACATGGTGTTTTCTCTACTATGGATGATTTTGAATGATAGAATGGATGTTAATATTGCACTAGTCATGCTTTTCTACGAATTTATGGTTGATGATTGTTTTTCTAATTATTTGTACATCTATATCCATTTTGATATATGTTTGGGCCTTTTGCCTTTATATTTTTACAATTCATAAAGCACAAAGCACTGATTTGGTATACGCAGGCCGAGATAGACGAGGAAAACCAAGCAAGAAGCAAAGAACTTAATTATTGGTTACTATACATAATATCATTAGTAAAAATACATATGTATAATATATATTTTATTGTTGTGTCCCTGTCGGGTTCATGTCCTAATTTTTAGGAATTTTTGTATCACATATCCCTATCCATTTTCGTGCTTCCTAGATCAGAAATTGTTCTTACATCATTGTGAATTGAATTCTATAAAATATCCTATTGCAGCACTAATGCACTATAGACCCTCCTTTGGGTGAGATTACATATGCCCTTGGTTTATTCAACATTAATTCACTCACAAGTCTAATAAGGATATGCACCTCAATTGAGTCCGTCGTATACCTTTGAATCTAAATCCAAACCCAACAACTATAATTACTAAACACACACAAATACATTTTTTGGTTATGATAAACAAAACAAAGATGTACTTACGGTCTGATCTCTACTTTATAATAAAAAGAAAAATAATTGTTGAAAGCCATATTCCCTTCAAACAAAATGACATAGTCAGGCCACTTTGGTCACTATTAAACCATCCAAGTTCTTAATTTCTAGTAATATGATGATAACCTAACCTTTTATGGTGTCAGAAGAAGAAATCATATCAATAATACATACACATGATGCTTCTCGCATATAACTCCCATGTTATCCTAAATGTTAATTAAAACAAGAAATAGACGAGATGTTTAATTTGCTATTCCCCGTAATGCACTTTTGGTCTTTCAAGAGAGTAGTAGACTTCACTAGAATGACCATATTTTGAGTTGGATTCAAAAAATTATGCAATACTAAACTACATATAACCATTTGTAACTTCGATGTTGTATGAATATTTTAGGTAGACACTCCATGTCTCAATATGGATAAAATGCTTAAGTAAATATAGCACTTCAGTTCCATAAAACTTTCATTTAAATGATTCATTATGACACAACTATAAAAAAATTTGCTCTAATACTGAACCCAAGCGCAAACACACACACAAAAGGATCTTTCGTTATACAATAATAAAACAATTAGACAATAAAACAATGAGACAAACTTGAGCCATGCTTTTATAAACAAACGGTGGGTCCTTTACTTAAACTTGTTAACTTGGTTCACTCGTTACTTGTATTATTGTATAGTGTAGGCCTTGTATCTTCTTTCTCTTAACCCGCCCTTATGCTTGGCTTTGTGATGTGATGCCACAAGCTCATGAGATGTAGATGTGCGAGGGGAAACACTAACCCACAGCCCTTCTATGATACATGGATTCCTTCCATCAAGGAACTTGCACGAATCATAGGATGTTTCATCTTCCTCGTATTAATCTAAATTAGGTGTTGCATGATGATGATGAATGGGTTCTACACCATGAACCAGGACACATGGAAATATCAAGAGACATAAGAAAACAAAAGGTCACAAAATCACGACTTGTAGGAAAAACTAAAAAGGGTCCACGAAACTTTCTGAAGATCACAAACACACCACAACCGTTGCAGATCCACGCGGAAAGGACCACGCTAGCCCGGGAGGGGCTGTCGGTGGCCGAATGGGGATCGGGAAGTCGATGGGCCGAGACCGAGCAAGGTAGGTCATGGGCAGGCCGGCGAGGCCAAAGCCGGGACAGACAGGGCGCGGCCAAGGTTTAAAATCACGGTATCGGTCGCGGTATCGGTCGGCGCCGAACCGGTATGTACCGGTACCGGCCGGTACGGACCGGTACCGGCCGGTACGGACCGGTACCGGCCGGTACGGACCGGTACCGATTGAGAAAAAAAACCTTAAAAAAATCCAAAAAACCAAAAAAAAAAAAAATTTAACCTGTCGGTACCGGTCCGTACCGGTCGGTACCGGCCTGTACCGGCCTGAACCGGCCGATACGGACCGGTACGTACCGGTACCGGCCGATACGGGCCAGGTATCGGGATCAGATGCAGTACCGGTCTCGAACCGGCCAAAACCGGTACGTACCGGCCGGTACGTACCGGTATCGGCCGAGATTTAAAACCCTGGGCGCGGCCAGACTGGCGGTTTTGTAATCAGGCCATGAGGGCACGAGACAGGTCGACGGTGTCGCAGTCAGGCCGGGACCCAGGATGGCATGGGGAGGCCGGTGATACAGCGGCAGGACATAGAGGACTCGAGGAGGCCATCGATCACACACACAAGACAAGAAAGAGAGATCAAAAGGTGCTCGACGTCATCATTGTCGCGTTGTCGTCGTCGAAAAGAATAGAGATAGCAAGCATTCAAAAATTGTCATCTAAGGAATTTTTCTACAAGTCTAAGACAATTACCTGAGATACTTAGAATTTTTCTAAGTCTGGATGGCTCAAAGACTAACATGTACGCAGGGACGACCAAGGCAGGGGCCAACCAAGCCAAGCTCAGGGCCATCAAGGTAAATTCATAGATAAAATTTTACCGCTTAGGAATTTTCCAAGTTTGAGAAGCCACACCTGACAAAATTAGAATTTTATAAGTCCAAGAAGGTGCACCATAAATGCTTATAATTTTTCCAAGTCTGAATAGTTGAAAGACTAACAGGTATCTGGGGACGTCCAAACTTAGGGACAACCAAATATCTCGAAAAGAAGAAAGAAAAGAAAAGAAAAGAAATAAAGGAAAGAGAAGAGTATAAAGAAAAACAAAGAAAGAAACTTGAGACCGAAGCCAGCCAAGCCCAGGGCCGGCCACGCCATGGGGCCATCCAGAAAGAAAAGAAAAGAAATGAAAGGAAAAGAAAGAATAAAGAAAAGAAAAGAAAAAAAGAAAGAAAAGAAAAAGAAACACGAGACGAGAGCTAACCTAACCCAGGACTAGCATGGACCCTAGGGTCAGCCAGAAAGAAAAAGAACGAGAAAGGAAAAGATGAGAAGAAAGAAAGGAAATAAAGAAAAAAAGAAAAGAAAGAAAAGAAAGAAAAGAAAAGAGAGAAAGAAGGAAGAAAGGAAAAGGAAATACCTTTTCTTTTTCCCAACACAAACTTTAAAAAAATTCGAGAACCAAGACACCTTAAGTTGCTTAAAACACACAGAATAACTCAAGTTCCGACCTTCAAAAGGTCTCGAGTACAAACTTCAACAACACTCCAACAAATCAACTTCGTCCAACAAGTCGACTAAAAGAGACCAAATCATAAACAATCAAGTCTGAATTTTAAGCAAGCAAATTCAGACTCAACTCAATCCAAGTGCATCATGAATCGCAAGGTGCAAACGAACGGTTCATATTTCGTCCACCCGGGGGATTATCAAAAGATCCCCGGGAGTTATAGAAACCGCCTGGAAGCAAGGTTCGAAATTTCCATTTCGGTCAATATTTCGACCTCCTGGAAAATGGAAATATTTCGTGGAAATATTTCGACAGTGTGGAAATATTGTGATTTGATGGAAATGGTGGAAATATTGATTTTTTAATGGAATTTTTGAATGAAACTCTGGATAATCATAAACTAAGTATAGATACACGTTTTAGAACACTTAGATAATATTTATACCCTATCTACGGGTGTAGAGCATCACAAAGTATGTATTTTGCATTTGAGTCTGTGAGTCTTGTGCAGTCTTATTTGAACCTGTTTTGATCTATGTTTTTTAAATGGTTTTTAATCTTTTTTGTGGAGAAAAATATTTCCAAAATAAAGATTAGTTGATTGTTAAATTAATGCTTCAAACGATTTTGAAAATGGACTTAAAACAAAAAAGTTGTGCAAGTTTGAAATCGTACAAAAATTATGCTGAAATGCAAAACACTGTTTTTTTACTAAGTCTGAAAAAATGAGTTTTTATAAAGAAAAGTTTTTATACATTCAAAATTTTCTTTGACGGACCATGGTTTTCTAGATGTACTTGTAGTTCTACATCTTATGGAATTTTTTGAGCTAAAAATGAGTTGATTTAACCACTTTTCTCAACATACAAATTTTATGAAAAACCGAAAAACCTGTTTTCTCCTACTAAAACTGAAAACCTACTTTTTGATTCACTTGGTTTTTGATTTTTTTGATATTTTTATTGAAATCAAATGGGGGGGTATTTGCTTATTTACATATAATAACTTAAAGTAAATGGAGAAAATAAAAATTAAGTAAGACGACATTTACTTAAATGTTATTATATGTAAAGCAAATATATCGTGCGAAATATCGCGATATTATCGTGATTTCTATTTCGTTTGATATCGCAGTAGACATTTCGTGTCGAGGTCTGGGAAAACCGAAATATTTCGCGATATTTCGCGAAATATTTCGAGATTTTGTACCTTGCCTGGAAGTTAAAGAAACCACCTGGGAAGTTTTTAAGATTTAAAAACTTCCCTGGAAGTTACAAAAACCACCTAGGAAGTTTTTAAAAACTTTCCTGGAAATTACAGAAACAACCTGGAAGTTTTAAAACTTCCCTGGGAGTTATACAACCACCCATGGGAGTTAAAATAATTTCCACTCCTGCTATAAATAAGAGAGGAAGGTTAAGAAGAAAGATCAAAAACTCACCAGAGATGATAGCCGAAGAAATTGAAGACTGGAAAGGAGTCAAAGAGATCGAAATCAAGAAAAGACCGAAGATATCGTCCAGATACTGAAAACAAAAGACAACGACGCCAAGTGGTAAAATATACACTTGAACATCAAATCACTTGGACGCCCAGTCTTCTCTTCAACCATGGTGTAGAAAAATTGGAGTCAGAATAAAGAACACCCAAAGCAAACTCGAGAAGACCAAGGAACAAAGCACCACTAGTCCCGGTCGACAAAAAGCTGGAAGTAAGGAGGGATCATGTATCGCAGTCTCCACACCTTCAAAAGTTTTGCCAAAAACAAAGAATCACGAGGAAGATAAAGTATCAAAAGAACAAAGACGATCGACCCCACTTCTCCTTACACTTGTAAAGTTGTCTATTAGAGGATTCCCTTTATAATTTGAAGTTGAAACTAATTTGCAAAGTGTTCATGCAAATTTTTTCGCTACAGAGATCACAAATAACACACGATAGAGATTTTTGGCCAAAGCCCGAGGTCACTCTTCTCAAAGATGATGTCTTTCACTCACAAGTTTTTCTTCATTCATTTGATAATCAAAACAACGAGTACATTAGAATTTATAAAGAGCCTCTAGCAAATCCTAATGACCAAAGGCTCAGAAAAAGATGAAAACACCATTATAAACTGGGTTTATACATAACCAGAAATTAAAGCATTAATTAACCCAAAAATAGAAAATAAAGTCTAATAAAATAAATGCATAGCCAAACAAAGGCCCGATAGAGCTGGTCCAACATGTTTCATGTGTCTCCAAGCCATAGCCCCACCAGATGGGTTGTCCTCCTCGTGCACGAGTATACCTGTGTAATATCAGGTTAAGCCGAGTCGGATCAAAATGGGTCGGTGGTGTCCCCCACCAATGGTGGTCCCATATTTCTGCAACAATTAGTATCTTGGGGGGCTAGGGGTATTAGAACAGGGTCATGTAGATCTTAAGGGACCAGCCTGTCATAGTTGATTCATCTAGATTCTAGGGGACCGATTTGTTAAGAGTCGGGTAATCCGGATCCTGGGGGAGAGATATGCAAGGGTAGCTCATCTAAATTCCGGATGAGCATCATCTAGAATTAGAGGGTGTGGTTTGTCAAAGGCAGTCGGCCGTTGTTAACTCCCAGTGAGGGGTCATGTTTTGGTTTCCCTCCTCATGGTCTGAAGGGCAAGATGTCGTTTTCCAAGCTTGTTGCTCGAAATAATCGCGATAATTCGCCTGCAGTCCGTCTCTGCCAATAGAATTTCCCTATGATCCAGGGTATTATACTCTTTGGATTATTGTGCAGTGATGCTCGTAGAGAAGTATTAGAGCTCTAATACAAATTGTTGTGGAAATGTTCTACCACAAAGCCATTCATCATGGAGAGCACACCAACCTTCTTTTGCATGTTTTGACATTAAGCTTCCTACATCCACGGGACCTCATCCAGCCAAAACTCCATTGTGTAAAATAATGGGTTACAAAATTCTCTCTAGATCAAACTAGAGTATAGCTCCAAACAAGAGATGAACATCTCTTGAATTCCCAAACAAGAGATAAACATCTCAATCAGGGTTTTAAATCTCGGCCGATACCGGTTTTGGTCGGTTCGAGACCGGTACTGCATCCGATCTCGATACCTGGCCCGTATCGGCCGGTACCGGTACGTACCGGTCCGTATCGGTCGGTTCAGGCCGGTACCGACTGGTACGGCCGGTACCGACAGCTTAAATTTTTATTTTGGATTTTTTGGGTTTTTTCAGGTTTTTTTTTTCAACCGGTATCGGTCCGTATCGGCCGGTACCGGTACGTACCGGCCGGTACATACCGGTTCGGGGCCGACCGATACCGCGACCGATACCGTGATTTTAAACCTTGATCTCAATCACCAAGGTCAGTGGTTTGTCACATCTACTCCTATCCCATGCACCATGTTTCGCCACTTGTTGACGGCTCTACCCACTGCATGCACGTTCCAAGTACACATGTTAGTGATGCTTTAATTGCTCCCGTTGGCATGTTGAACAGAAGCCCATTGATGTCTCTAAGACCACACATGGGGCACCTGAAATAAAAGTTTGTCGACAACTCTACAACCATGCTCGTTGGCACCTCAAACAACCAGCCATTGGCCCAACAACTGATGCCTTGAATAGTTGTCTGCCAGCAGCTCTGTAATCATGCACCTTTGATAGTTGTTGATCGTCATCTTAGCAATTATGCTTGTCGGTGGCCATTGCTCAGTCGCACCGCCATCCGGCCATCACTGCACAAGCCCATCATTCACAGGACAGCTGACCTTCATGGCACTTTGGCTACGCCATACAACTACTTTGATAATTCCAGACAGCCCATGGTCTTAGTTGTGACTCTGGTTTCCCCCCTTTGTGAACGTGGTTGGAAGTCTATGCCAGCTACCCACATTATCTGGACTCAACAACACACCAGTGTTGTGACGATGGTAATGGTGGAAAGGTAGGAGACATACCGCGAGAGCATATAGAAACATCGTAGCCTATTACTTTTATTGTGTTAGGAGATGACGGCTAGGGTTTGGAGAGGAATAGAATGCTCTCTATTGAGGGACTCAAACCCAATATATATGTACATGTATGACTATACAACCCGACCCGACTGTACATGTAACCCGACCCATCTCTATACATTAACACTCCCCCTCAAACTCACGGTGGATCATGAACCGAGAGTTTGCCGATAAAGTGCCAGAAGCGAGCAATCGTAAGGGGCTTCGTCAGAAAATCAGCAGTCTGCTCCGATGATGGAATGAATGGCAAGGAGATGGTGTGGTCGAGAAACTCCTGGCGAACATATTGACAATCAACCTCAATATATTTTGTTCGCTCGTAGAAGACCGGGTTGCTAGCAATCTGAATAGCACTCCGGTTGTCACAGAAGAGAGGCGTGGGCCCAGATATCACAACTCCGAAGTCGAGCAGAAGGCGGCGAAACCAGACAATCTCTGTGGTGGTGGAAGCCATAGCCATGTATTCGGCTTCGGTGCTGGAGCGAGCAACAGACTCATGTTTCTTGCTGCGCCACGAAATAAGTGAATCACCAAGAAACACACAGTATCCTGTAGTAGAGCGACGAGTGGCTACATCTCCTGCCCAATCTGCATCAGAGTAGGCACGCAGCACCAACGGAGAGGTGGAGGAAAACAGTAGTGAACGGGTGACGGTGCCTCGGAGGTAGCGGACAATCCAAAGGACAACTGCATAGTGAACTGAACGTGGAGCCTGAACAAACTGACTGACAATGCCAACAGCATGGACAATGTCTGGCCGGGTCATAGTGAGGTAGACGAGCATCCCAACCAGCCTCTGGTAGCGGGAGACATCCTGGAACGGCTCACCATCTATAGCTAGAAGTTTCAAATTGAGTTCCATAGGTGTGTCAGCAGTACGAGAGTCAATAAGAGCAGCATCAGCAAAGATGTCTGAGATGTACTTTTGTTGGGAGACCAACAGACCACGAGCTGACAGGACAATCTCGAGGCCCAAAAAGTAGCGAAGAGAGCCCAAATCTTTCATCCCAAACTGACTCTGGAGGTGACGCTGAAGGGATGCTATGGTGACACTGTCATCCCCGGTGATGATCATATCATCCACATAGAGAAGAACTGCAATATCCTGACTGGAGGAGCGAATGAACAGGGCATAGTCGGAGTGACGCTCAACAAACCTGGCGGCCAGGACTGCACTGCGGAATTGCTCAAACCAGGCACGAGGGACCTACTTGAGCCCATAGATGGCTCGGTGCAAACGATACACGTGCCCTGGAGGAACTGAAACGCCCGGAGGAGGAGCCATGTAAACTTCCTCGGAGAGGTCACCGTGGAGGAATGCATTGGTGACATCCATCTGATGGAGAGGAATAGAACGCTCTCTATTGAGGGACTCAAGCCCAATATATATGTACATGTATGACCATACAACCCGACCCGACTGTACATGTAACCCGACCCATCTCTATACATTAACATATTGTTTGCTAATCTTATATACTTGTAGTTTTATTATTTTAATATTTTATTTTAATGAAGTTCATCTTTTGTTTCATTAATTATACTTGAATCAGTCATATGCATAATGTTACTAATTGTTCATAGTGAAATAAATGAAATTTATGTTTTCTTTCTGCATAAAATTATTGAGTTTTTATCTTTTTGATATGTTTTGGCATCTCTAATTGAAACTTTAAAAATAACAGTAAATGGCAAATATAGCAGAATTGCATAGACGACCGCATGTGCTATTTGGCCCTAAATCAGACCCCCGCCCCCAAAATTTTATGGTGTGGTTCACAAGCATAATTCATCGAAAACCATTCGTAAATAATAAAAAAAATATGGGTCCTATGATTATGCAATATGGGCAAATAGGCACCTTTCGGAAGAGTTCAAATCTTCGTTACAGTAATCGACTTGAATATGTACTTGTATACGAATCCGATGCCACACATTAACATCTAACTGTGGGTATTTTCCCTTGCATCTAGTCATCTCCGTGCACCAAGCATTAGTAATTCAAAAATCACATCACGAAGACTGCAGGCTTGTAATCATCAGATTGCATTTCAAAATCCAACTGTTCTTATATAGCCTTCGTCCATCTCGTGAGTTAGACGACTAAAACTACAAGAAAATGCAAGCATTGCAGAGATCATAAAGCTACATCTCATCCACCAATCAAGGAAACAGCATCACGAGATATTTTTTTAGACATTTTCTCACATAGTAAACTCAAAAATCGAAATATCACCACAAAGATCTGCACTTTTGTACAGACACTTCACCTGATCGTGAACGGAGAACCAACTAGATCACAAAATCCCACTAAAACCCTACTCCATGACACAAAACAACCAGATCTATCAGACCTAGAAGAGTATTCGATGGAGACAAAGCCAGATCACCATCTAACTCTGCAAACCTAGAGAGAGAAGGGGGAAAACATAGACGGAAGCGGGGGACGGAGGGACCCACCGTGCTCCTGCGCCGTTCTGCGGCGATGGCGAAGCCGAAGGCGGTGAGGCAGAGGGCCACCGCGAGGACGTGGACGAGGGTCGACCCCTTCCCTTCTCCCATCCCTCTCCTCTCGCAGTTGCAGACTATTAACAGAGAGAGAGAGAGTGTGTGTGTGGAAGTGTGAAGTGAGAACACTCAGAACAGTCCGACAAAGTGTCCGGGGAATCAACAACT
This sequence comes from Chamaelirium japonicum, assembly GCA_947650365.1. NCBI lineage: Eukaryota > Viridiplantae > Streptophyta > Magnoliopsida > Liliales > Melanthiaceae > Chamaelirium > Chamaelirium japonicum. The sequence goes on along the minus strand of OX393553.1, from coordinate 37,494,178 downwards.
TTACCGGAGCGGCCCTTTGCCTTTTTGAACTCCGGGCTTTTAAATTGCCCATACGGGCAGTGAGAATTACAGAACATGCCACTGAGCCATTGATTGGTTCGTCCTACCTGGACGACTGAACCTGAACCCGAACCCGGACTGCGCACACACCCACCCTAAAGTTTCCTAATAAGCACCCCTGGATATCTCAAGGGGGGAGGAATCGAGCCCAAAGCCTTCTCACCCAAGCATTAATTGTTTTGTCAATTCACCCATCCCCCCGGTGGGTAGTAGGGGTGCAACTTAGGTCGGGTTGGTTCAAGTTTGAACCAATCCCAAACCAAACTAGTTCAGTTCTACCATGTTAAAACCCGAATCGAGCCGATTTGGGCATAGACCCGAACTAACCCACACTAAGATGAGGTTGGTTCAGATCGGTTCTCGGGTCGATAGTTGGTCTAAAAAAATAATGGTCATCAGCTATTTACTAGCAAGTTGGAGGTTCACATTGTGCTTTAGGCTTTAGCTACCCGTTGAGTTTTCTTGGTAGTTGGTTCAATGTTAGCAAACAATTAACTGTACTCATGTGCTAGTGTGATGTAGCCCAAAAGTCCAAACCCTTGACATATATATGTGGACTAATATATATGAGTTCGGTTCTCGGGTTGGGTCGGTTCTACTCGAGCCCCAACCCGGAACCAACCCGTATTTAGGTCCACAAAATTTAGAACCGAACCAACCCCTTTGGTCAAAATACCCGAACCAACCCAATCCATTTAGGTCAGGTTGGGTTGGTTTTCGGTTTTACCCGACCAAACTTGCACCTCTAGTGGGTAGTGTGAGAACGTCTCCATCGCTCTCCCTACTTCGCTCCCATTGTTAGAGTAGGGAGTGAGATACCCAAAACCGCACTCTAGTAAACTCCCTACTCGCCTCCCTATTTTAATGTTTTGCTACTCCGCTCACAACCCATGGCAAGCGACAAATTTCATTGCCCTTGGGCCACAACAGCGCATAAACGTTCTTGTCACATCATAGTTGTGTCAGCCACAGTCCGATGGGCCCATGTGCTCCAACGTCTAGCTCTGCTCCATTGTTCACCACTGGACAAATTACATCCAATGATTCGAATTCAAAAGAAAAAAAAAGATGGCTTAGCATACATCCGCACATCCAATATTTGATAATATTAAAAATATATGTAATGGCCTTTAGGTTATATGCTCGCTTGATCATTTGATAATATTATCAAATGACAAAAGGGTTTGATCATTTCCAAAAAGTAGAGAAAGAAATAGAGTAGTTGTTGGAGTTGCTCTCAAAAGGTGGTTCCTTATTTCTTAGGGAGGGTCATCTCTCTCCAAAAAATAGGGAAAGAATAGGGAGGCTGTTGGAGTTGCTCTAAAGGAATAGATTGAATATATAAGAATGAGCGTTCAAAAGCTTGTGTCACGATCTAACGATAAGAAGATAATTGAGATACCAATGAGAATTAAATCATGTTATATAGTTGTTATCTCTTGGCAAGCAATCAATGTATATAGTTTTATCTTTTATGAAGAAGCATGCAACTTGACCGTATATAATAGAGTGTAGTGGGTAGTGAAATGTTACCATCTAACTATGAAATACGAAAATGTGATAGTTATGAGACACTTATGGTGTATTTTCATCCCCTATAATAAAGAAGTTTGTTTCATGATTTTTGAAATTTTTATTTTAGAATAAGACTTTTTATTAATTTAGTGCAAGGCGCACTATTGCACAAAAGAAAGCTTGTCCCAACTGATTAGAGGAGGTGAGCATGCATGCATGTGGATAGTGGATTATGTTTGTGTGCTATGCATATAGTATATTATATTACTAATTATATATCAATAGATATAGGATATACTGTTAATTAACATAAAAATGGTATCATATAAAATTTTGATAAATTGACAAAAGTATAAATAATTCATGAATAATTAAAGGAGTTATTCAAGCAAGCCGTTGGCCATTGAATAATTCGGATAATAACTCGCCAAATATTAAGTTCATGAAATATTCAAAATATTTTTTAAATATTTAAAAAATATTGGTAATATGATTATAATCATGTCACTTGTTAACACTATGATAGTGGAACATACTCAAGAGCTATTTCATATTGCACTAATAGGTGTCCATTCATCAGTCTTTTACTTTGTTGGTTGTGTTTTGAAGTTATGATCTTTAAATGTATCTTACTATTGGCCAGGCTTATAGATAAATTTGACATTCATTTGGCTTAAATTATTATTGGAGTCATTATGTAAAAGTAGTAAAGAAAATTATTTCAAAATAAAAAAGATAAGTGAATTGAATGTTAGCACTAAAATATCTTTAGTATTGTGTTGAACATGATGGTTGGTTAGCTGGTTGGAATGACGTTTGTCATTGGACTTTAGGAGTATCAAAATCAAGGTCTTTTTGGAGAATGAGGCTAAAGACCCAAATTTTTTCAAAGGGTATTATCATAATTGTACACATGCAGAGTGAAGCCTCAATATCACCTAGCTCATGCAGAACTCATACTGGGTGCAAAGATAGCACCCCCAACCTAAATTTTTTTAAAGGTTATTCTCACAATTTTACACATGTGGAGTAAAGCTATAATTAGGCTGATTAGGAGTATCATCTCTATTGTATTGTTGTTCTTTGATTTTGCCTGAAAGCATAGAGAATTTTGGGGTGGCTTTGTAGTTTTGTTTTCTTAAAATAGGTTTCCAATGTAAATCTTATGTCTCCTCTATGATTGTTTATGTGTGATTTTTTCTGTGAGGGTTTTACTCCTCAATCTTTGTTCTCTCTCATAATTGGGGTTAAGGTTTTCTAACAAATTTGTCATTAATATATTTTATAAAAAAAAATTGTGTTCATACATTTTGATAACAATTACGATTTTTTTCTTGCATAGCATTTTTTCATAAAAAGTAAATTTAGATTTGAGAGTTACCTCACTATAGAGGACCTAATTGTAACCATGTTACTTATTGGCAGCACAATTATTACAACATACTCAGGAGTTATTTCATACTAGATATCGGCATCCCATTGTGATCCTCTCACTAGTCTTCTACTTGTTGGTGGTTTGGTGATATTACGGTTTGTAACTATCTATATCTTAGTATTGACAAGACTTATAGAATGATTTGCAATCATCTTTGACTTAAATAAATATATGAGTTATAAAGAATAAATAATTTAAAATTAATTTAAAATCAGAAAAGATAAATGAATCAAAATGTTGACACTAAAATATGTCATTAGTTGCGATCCTTTATTTTTCTTGTAGATATATGGTATAAAAACCATATAAAATTAATCCATCAAATATGCAATTATGCATGTAAATTTGAAAGGAAATATGTATTCAAAGAATAATTTTGTCATAAACATCAAGTAGGTTTTTGCAGAGGATGTGGAAAGGAATTTTTTTGAATTTTATGCCACTTTTATATTGATTTTGTATATAGAATTAAATATAATTTTTCTACTTTGTATCTTTTCATTTTTAATTATTACTTGTGTTATTGAAAAACTATACTTTTTTGTTAAGTTATAAACGGATAACTCTTTTTTCAACCATATCTATGCATCTTCATAGAATTGTATTCAAGTATTATATTGCTCAGTGAATTATTCATAGCGTCTATATATTTGTGTTTTCTTTCAACGATATACTTACTATAAGATTTTTATCGTAGACAAATTATTATACAAGAATTCGTTGAAATTTTTTTGATGTAAAGATCTTTGTTATGCTTATCAATTGATATTTGTGATCGTTCGTTAGTTGATATATGATGCAACCATGTTATAGTTATATCTTTACTGAATGACATATTGGTGCTTGAGGTTATTTTTTTATCTAGAGAAAACTTCAACACAATCCCACTTTTCAAAAGTATATACAAAACGGACCCAATGGTGATCTCGTAATTAAATCAAAATTTGTATTGTATCGAAAACTCTATCTTTGGCCAAGTTTTCTATCATATATGTCTTTATCTTCCCCTGTAAAACACAGTCAGTCACGAGTCAAGAGAGAGTCATGGTAGGATCCATTATTGCCGCATCACGCTACGACTAGCTCCCGCGTCCCCTACATCGGACGCATTTGACTCTACTGCTATGACCGACTATCACTTGCATCGTACCAACGGATCCCATATCCGACCGCCATCCCTAGGCCACGATCAGTCTCGCACCCGCTACTGTCGTTTGCGCTCAGTCTAGAAATCACCTTAACCTCAATATCGGCACCCACCTCCGCTGCTCTGACTTCGCCCCTTTATTTGTATTGCTTGTTGCAGGTCTTCACCTATAGGCCAACAAAGATGTTGTACCACTCGGTGTTGCCATTGTGCGACATTGTCACCGCCACTAGCCTGATTATCACTACCTTAATCAACCGCACCACATGCTGCTAACCGCTCTCTATCACAATGAATTGCATTGCCCAGCGTCACCATTGGGTGGTCTTATAATACCCCAAAATTTTTTAATATATTTATAAAATGTTTTCTGATATATTAAGTGAAAAAATTCTTGTTTAAATAATAAAATTTTATGATATGTCGACCAGATTAAAAATCTGCCCATACCATTGCGTTCAGCTAGGTGAAACGGTCAAAAACCACATATATACTTTTATCATTTGACCTTGTATAGACTACGGAAAAATAAAAAATAAAAAAATGATGTAAAACGGAATTGAAGCGTAAACCAATGAACCAAATGATTCAACCCAAATCCATTGGCTACCTAGTTATTATGTAAATTTGTTCGCAAATAAACTATTTAAAATAGAGATAAGTTGAAGGGGTTTCAGTTAAAAGACCCCCTCTACCACATAACTATTATGTGACTTTTCAGTTCTCAACCGGCCTGTCCTGATTACCGTTGCCTCAATCAGGATAGTGTCAACGTCACTGGCCTGATTACCACTGCCTCAATCAGCCGCACCACACGCTGCTAGCCGCCCTCCATCATGATTAGTTGCAGTGCCCAGTGTCGACATCGGGCATTCCTATAATACCCCAAAATTTTTTATTATATTTCTAAAATATTTCTTGATATATTAAGTGGAAAAAAAAATCTTGTTTAAATAATAAACTTTCGTGACATGTCGACTAGATTAAAAATCTAACTGTACCATTGTGTTCGGCGTGGCAAAACAGTCAAAAACCACATGTACACTTTTATCATTTGACCTTGTATAGACTGGAAAAATAAAAAATAGAAAAAATGATATAAAAGGGAATCGAACCCTAAACCTATGGACCAAATGATTCAACCTAAACCCATGGGCTAGCTAATTATTATATAAATTGGTTCACAAATAAACTATTTAAAATAGAGATAAGCTGAAGAAGTTTCAGTTAAAATAACTCTCTCCCACATAACAATTATGTGTGACTCTTCACTTCTCAACTGAAGAAACATAATGACAAAATTATATCAGAAAAAACCCTAACGTTTCTAATTCTAGAAAATGTTATATACCCTATCCTTCCCCACTTCTTTACCAATTTCAAGAAGACAGCCACCTCGAAACTCGTGCCCATAGTCAATCACCAACCTGACTACCATCGTCTGTCGAAGCAGCCGTCGTTTATTATCGCCAACCACCTTCGTCTGTCGGACCACCGCTAGTCACCGGCATCACCTCGCAAACCACCTAGCCTTCACATCATCAAGTAGGTCCAAATACTCTTATAAAATTTAGTTGGGCCTGAAGCCCACTATTGCATCAACTTGGGATGAAGCCCATCTTATATTTTAGGCCGAAGCAATTCATCAATTACAATTACTACGCCAAAACTCATTTAACAATAGTTAATAGACATATGCCCATCTGTTACTCACTATTAGTGCGCTATGGCAATTCATTATTCACTGTGAATTGGGCCAAGCTAAACTGTACACTCAACATAAATAAAACCAATCTAGATTTAATAATTAAATTCTATTGTTATAGGCAACCTCCTATATTACTAGAGGCAATCCACCAATCTTTAATTAACCATTAAGCCTTTTCGGCAATAACTAGAACGTTTGGACACAAAATTGAATCTCTTATGCAGCCACAGATTCGTGGCGATCGGACGTACTAACTGAAATTAAAAATTATTGCAACCGAGACTTAAAAATATAAAAGATCATTTTGCCCCTACACGGCAATCAAGCCATAATTTTTCTAATTGGGCTCAGAATTGAATTTCGTCTATGGCCACACCTACTTATGGTCCAAACTCATACTAACTAGATAAAGATGGTTATGGTTATGTGTCATTTCAGGATATATCCAGACTAAAATACCACCTCAAAAGAAAGACCACTTGCAACCAACCATGTAGGGGAGCATCTCCTAAATATTCTTAAAATAAACATATTGTTAGAACAATAATTGTACTGTGTATGTTAAGTTTCGTTATTATTATTAAGAATGTGGAAAGCTTAATCAGTTGTGGGTATGGAGCTTTCCTGCCTAAGTATCCAAAAACCTCCGGGGTGTAAGACTTGACTGACTGCAGTTTTAAAGACCCTGGCTGTGGAGCTTGCCCGAAAAGACTATGGGTGTCAGATTTTGTCCCGATTGAGACCTAAAAGAATTCCAATTGGTTAATAGTTCCATATTAAATAATGATGCTATTTTATGTTCAATATGACTACTCATCTGCTTCTTGTATATTATTATAATATTTGTAACAACCAAAATCCAATAGCCAAGATTTCTAAGACTGTGATGCCAATGTGGATGAGGTGATGTGATGTGTCAAAAGCCACGAGTTAGCCACACATCGTCTGAAGAGAAAGAGATCCTAAGCTATTTATATTTTTTCTCTTCCAAACATAGAAGATGTGTTTTAAAACCGTGCGCCGCTATGGATCTCGTTAAAACTCTGTAGTTAAGCATGCTCAGCCGAGAGTAGTACTAGGATGGATGACCTCCTGGGAAGTCCTTATACTAGCATGGGTAAAGCGAGCAATATTTTGTGTGCATAGGGTGGATGTTGCAATATTCATAGTATCATGAACCTACTGGGTCATGTTGAAGGTAATGACTCACACGCCTACAGATGAACATGCTACAGATACTAACTATGCAAAAGAAGTGCTGGGAGCGGAAGAAGGAAACCTAGTGGAAATCGAGGACCCGGTTTACGAACTCTATATGGAACCGAGATGGGTAGAGAACATTAGTGATTCTTGAGAATGTTTTAAATGTACTTTCATTTTTTAATCAAGTAATGTAATGAACCTTTCGATATTAATAAAATGACTCAATTTTTTTGCTCATTCTTGAGTTGGAATTGTGTATCAAGTTTTTTCTCTTAACACCCTAGTATTATATATATGGGTTACCCAAATCCATAAAATATTGGGGCGTTACAGAACTATTGTCATCGTCCCCTATAATGTCACTTTTGATGTTTTATTAAAAAATAAGGGGTAAACATGATTTATGGTTGGTCCTCTTTAGTGTTTTGGTATTATTTGGGGTTTAGTTTGAAATCAGGTATGGAGCAGTTGTTGAAAAGGGTTTTTAGTCCCATATGGTACAACATTCTTTTTCTAATATTTTTTGTAGTTCTCTAAGCAACTGCTATAAGTATCTTATATTTAACTATATCATTTATTTTATATACTCGTTTGATACGATGCAAGCATGCTATAGTTACATCTTTATTGAATGACATAGTGGGGTATTATCATTTTTTTTTTATCCATTTATCTAAAATTCTACACAACTATCTAAATATCATATATTTAAATATATAATCTATTTTATATACTTGGTTGGTACTATGTCTCAACATAACCATAGTAAATAGAGTTATGTTACAAATTAAATCATGTAGTTATAGATTAAAGATAAAAAAACAAAGAAGATCGAAATATGTAAGGTTTAGGCTATAATTATTAGTATTTCCCTCATATTTCATTACAATGGCATTACGATACTCATAAGAAGTCGTGCAATTTAAGATTTTCTCATTTATTGTTACTATGACAACACCTGGAGTGCTCCAAATCGACCTTATGGAGGGAGGCGAGCATCGAAAGTGAGATTTTAATATCGAGTTTTTCAATAATGAGATTATGGTTTTTGATAGTGAGATTCTAATTGGTTTTTCGATAGTGAGATTCTACGATCAAGATTTTTGAAAGTGAGATTTATATGCCAGTTTTCTCAACAGTGAGATTCGGTTTTTTGATAGTGAGATTCTATCAAATTTTTCAATAGTGAGTTTTATATGCCAAGTTTTTTGATAGTGAGAAATGGTTTTTTGATAATGAGATTCTATCAGATTTTTTGAAAGTAAGATTCATTATTGGATTTTTCGATAATGAGCAGGTTTTGAGAGCTAAACAGAAAATAGTAATATTCTACTGTCAGAATTTTTAATAGTGAGATTATATCGGGTTTTTCGATAGTGAGATTCTACTATCGGGTGGACAGTTGGGTTTTCGACAATGAGATTTATATACTCGGTTTTTTGATAGTGAGATTTTAATATTATGATTTTTGACAGTGAGATTTGATTTTTTGATAGTAAGATTCTATCTGAGATTTTGGCAATGAGATTCTACTACCGGATTTTTCATCAGTAAGATTCCAATGCCAATTTTTTTCGATAGTGAGATTCGGTTTTTCAATAGTAAGATTCTATTGGATTTTTTGACAGAGAGATTTATATACCAAGTTTGACAGGATTTTTCGACAATGAGATTCATATACTGAGTTTTACAACAATGAGATTCGATCATATACCGAATTTTTCGACAGTGAGATTCTACTATATCAGGTTTTTTGATAATGAGATTCTACTGTCAGATTTCTTGATAGTGAGATTCTTTCAGGTTTTTCGACAATAAGATTCTTTATTGGTTAAAAAATCACTGTCAAAAAATCTGATAAAATCTCACTATCGAAAAGCTGAATTTTACTATTGAAAAACCACTTCTTAGCAGAAAAATCTCACTAAAAAAAAATCCACTAGTAGAATCTCACTATCGAAAACTCCGATAGAATCTAACTATCAAAAAATTTGAAAGTAGAATCTCACTATCGAAAAATTGAATTTTAAAAGTATTTGAATCTCATTGTCGAAAAACCCAGCATATGAATCTCATTGTCAAAAAATTCAATAATGAATATAACTATCGAAAACCTCGATAGTAGAATCTCACTATCAAAAAACTCAAAAAATCTTCACTATCAAAAAATCAATTCTCGCTGTCAAAATTTGCAACTATCGAAAAACCTGAACGAATTTCACTATAAAAAAAACAAATTCTCACTATCCAAAATCTTAGCTTATGAATCTCACTATCGGAAAACCTGATAAAATCTCAATATCAAAAAATTGAATTTCACTGTCAAAAAACTTGACATATGAATTCCACTATCGAAAAACCCGCCAATAAAATCTCATTGCTGAAAAATCTAATAGAACCTCACTATGAAAATACTATAAAAAAACCAAATCTCACTTTCCCATCTTTAAAATCTCTCTATCAAAAAACTCAACATTATATGATTTTTTGATAGTGAGATTATATTGGGTTTTTCAACTGTGAGATTCATATGTCATGTTTTTCGATAATGAGAATTGGTTTTTCATAGTGAGATTCTATCGGAATCTAATTGTCAAAAAACCCGGTAGTAGAATTTTACTATCAAAAAACCCGATAGAATACTACTATAAAAAAATATGACAGTAGAATCTTACTATCAAAAAATTGAATCTCATTGTCGAAAAATCTACAACTGTGATTCTATCAGGTTTTCGATAGTGAGATTCTATCGGGTATTTCGACAGTGAGATTTTACTACCGGATTTTTGGACAGTGAGATTCATTATTGGGTTTCTCAACAATGACATTCATATAGAATCTCACTATCTAAAAACTAATTCTCTTTGTTGAAAAACCCGATAGAATCTCACTATTGAAAAATCGTATAATATTGGATTTTTCGACAATGAGATTTTAATGCCAAGTTTTTTGACAGTGAGCTAGATTCTGTTTTTCGATAGTATTTCGATAGCGATATTCTATCTGGTTTTCGACAATGAGATTCTAGATTTACTGCTAAGTTTTTTGACAGTGAGATTCATATTTAAGGTTTTTTGACAGTGAGATTCGGTTTTTCGATAATAAGATTATATCTAGTTTTTCGATAGTGAGTTTTATATGTGAAGTTTTTCGATAGTGAGAATTGGTTTTTCGATAGTGAGATTCTATCGGATAATGAGCCGGTTTTGAGAGCTAAACAGAAAATAGTAAGATTCATTATTAGGTTTTTCGATAATGAGCCGGTTTTGAGAGTTAAACAGAAAATAGTAAGATTCTACAATCAGTTTTTTTTATAGTGAGATTATATAGGTTGAAAAATGGCCACCACGAGCAAAGTAGAAAAATCCCCCACTAGATCTAATACTTCCCTTAAGGCTTTGCCCCCCCATTTTAATTTCCAAAGATGCATTCACTAGAGCTTTTAGGGATTCCCACCTGCTGTTCACCACTCACACGATTGGATAACCAACCCACCAGGCCCCAGGGGATCTAGTTGTTTGCTCGTCATGTCTCCATCATTCTCCTCTATTTCAGATGCCCTAAACGAGGCACCTATCAGTGTTGAGCAATCCATTGGACCATTGTCATTGTTGTTGTTACTTTTGTAATGGCTAGGGTGAGAGGTCAAATCAGAGTTCACAGAGGGGCATCGTGCCGACGACATCAGTGTATTTACTTCCTTGATGGCATCATCCTCGACTGCGTGAGGTACACTAGCTGAGTCGGAAGCCTCCATGGTTTCCTTAGCTGCATCATTTTCACAGTGCCTAGGCGTGACTGCCTCCTTAGGTGAGACTCCCTCTTTGCTTTGAGACAATCATAGTTGTTGCTCGTGACCAACCATACCACAGCCATAAGTGAACTCCGGTAGACCTTCACAGACCAAATTTACCTTTCGACGGATTTTGGGTATAATCATCGAAGTCGATTGGTCGGCCAGCCACTGCGGCAATAGCGAGGATGAGACTTTTAGGTCAAAATTCCCCTAGTGAGTTGGGTAGCCTCAGCTAGAGATGGTGTCACAATTGGGATGAAACCCTGGCCTCCATCGCTCGAGGGCTAGGATTTGTCCCGCCACCAACCAAGGTCCCCCGGTAAGCCCCTTGAGGAGTTCATCATCATCCTCAAATTTGAAGATGAAAAATCCATCAATGAACTTGGTGAGCCTCCATTTCGCCGCAAGGGTACGAGCACTCGATTCAGCAGTGAGAGGGGGAGGGTTTAGGCCATCGCTCTCACAGGCGGTTGCAAAGATTCAAAGATTTTGGTGGAGACCAGCCCCCCCATCTTTACTGTTCCTATTTCAGTGGCCATGTCAACTGCCATATTACTGTTTTTCACTTTCGGTGTCCTTTCTAACCGCTGGGTGTTAGCCAGATTTATTAAACAAGTCGGGTTCAGGTTGGGTGTTTTGCCCAAGCACCCATGTATCAACCCGACCCGACCCGACTCATTGCCACCCCTACTTTTAAAGGGTAGCTCACGGTCAAGTGACGGATTGGTGGGGTAACGTTTACTTTGTAGTAATGTTGGGGTGTACCTCAAGTTTCCACATAAAAGTGAGGGTGTAAGTCCAAAAAACCCTAGTATTTTCATTCCACTAATGCTATTTGTGAAATTACAATCGATAAACAAATCGACAAACCGAACCCATAAAGTGGTGGCGGAGCCCACGTTCAATGCTTATTGTTACAAACGGTTTTGGTTTACCAAAATATAAAACCATCGTGGTGCGGTGCGGTTTTGATTTTCGTTTTCGGTTTTGGAGTAGCGGTGCGGTTTTGGTTTTAACCAAAACCATATAAAACCGCACTGTTTAGGCCATTTCAGTGATAAACTGCGGTGCGGTGCGGTTTTGATTTTACATAATGATACACCGTCGCGGTGCGGTGCGGTATGGTTTCGGTATGATGGTTCGGTGTTGCGGTTTATCCGAAACTGCATCGTTGCCAACTTGCCATCCCTAATCCCGTGTCCCCTCAAAACCGGTAATAAGAGAGAGAGGACAAAAGTATATAAAGATGTGGAACTCCCACCACTTTATCATATGGGACTATTCTCAACACTTATATAATATATATATATATATATATATATATATATATATATATATATATATATATATATATATATATATATATATATATATATATATATATATATATATATATATATATATATATATATATATATATATATATATATATATATATATATATATATATATATATATAGAGGAATGGGATGCTGCCTATCAAAGCAGCGTTTTTTGCTGCTTTGATACATTGTTTGACCATCCTAGAAGTTTTGGAATTTGATGAAATTTGGTGAGGGTGTTGTCTAGGGTAAGATGATCATCCTCACAAATTTTCATCAAATTCCAAAACTTCTAAGAGGGTCAAATGGTCGAAGCAAAATCTGCAAAATCTGCAGTCACAATTAAAATCTGCAGAGTTTGCTTCGACCATTTGACCCTCTTCGAAGTTTTGGAATTTGATGAAAATTTGTGAGGATGATCATCTTACCCTAGACAACACCCTCACGAAATTTCATCAAATTCCAAAACTTCTAGGATGGTCAAACAATGTATCAAAGCAGCAAAAAACCCTGCTTTGATAGGCAGTATCCCATTCCTCATATATATATATATATATATATATATATATATATATATATATATATATATATATATATATATATATATATATATATATATATATATATATATATATATATATATATATATATATATATAAAGAGAGAGAGAGAGAGGGCTGTTATAGTGAGCTGTGGGCTGCCGGGGGGGGGGGAAGTGAGCTGCGTGTATTTTGAAACCCCAAGAAGTTATGGAATTTGATAAAATTTGGTGAGGTTGTGTGCCTAGTATAAGATCATCGTCATCAATTTTTATTAAATTCCAAAAGTTCTAGGGGGGTCAAATGGTCGAAGCAATTTTAACGGTGACTGCGGACGGCAGAAATTGCGTCGACCATTTGACCCCCCTAGAAGTTTTGGAATTTGATGAAAATTGGTGAGGATGATCATCTTATACTAGGCAACAACCTCACCAAATTTCATCAAATTCCATAACTTCTTGGGGGGGTCAAAATACCCGCAACTCACTTTCCCCCCCGGCAGCCCACAGTTCACTATAACAACCCTCTCTCTCTCTCTCTCTCTCTCTCTCTCTCTCTCTCTCTCTATATATATATATATATATATATATATATATATATATAGTAGTGTTACATTGCGACGGGGGTTAGTGTGCGGCTTCCGTGCGACCGGGTGGGACGTGTACGAGCTGTCCGATCAACCGATCCAACGATCGGGATTCACCCCCCCCACCGACCGCAGCTGTTACTGTGGCGGACACAGTAACAACGATTTCGGTGGGGGGGTTGAACCTGGGCCGTCCGATCGGCGTGAATCGAACGGCCCAAATTCTTTTTGCCCCGGGTTTGGTGGTCCGGATGACCCCCGGTTGTCCGATCGGCTTGAATCGAACGGCCCAAATCCTATCCGCCCGGTTAAAAATTGTAGCTGCTCGATCGAATGATCGAACGGATGAGATCCCGTGGGAAACAATCGAATAGGATAAAAAGTAATGATTACAATCATTACTTTTTGGGCCGTTCGATTCAAGCCGATCGGACGGCCGGGGTTCAACCCCCCACCGAAATCGCTGTTACTGTGCCCGCCATAGTAATAGCTGCGGTCGGTGGAGGAGGTGAATCCCGATCGTTGGATCGGTTGATCGGACGGGTATGTCTCCCGGCCGGCCGCACGAAAGCTGCACACTAACCCCCGCCGCAATGTATCACTACTCTCTCTATATTGTTTTGAGGGGTCCACGGCTGACGTGGTACGTCCAACCCACCGAATATTTCCACTGAGCCTTAACTTTTTTTCCTTCGGGACAAATGGTTCGGTATTCTTGTACGTAACGTTAAATTTGTTGCCATCTCAGTCGGACACCCGCAGCTTGCCAGCATTCTTGCTCCGGCCTATACATAGAGGTTGAAGCATTCCAGTATGCGGACACACAGTGTACACACACAGACGTCCATCTATCCTCTCTCGATCATGGAGCTCCTCCATAGCTCTCTCCTCTTCGCGTCCCTGATCTTCTTCATCTTCCTCTGCTTCAGAGCCAGTTGCAGATCCAAACCGGGAATCCCAGGCCCGAAACTACCCCCGGGGCCGACGATCCTCGGGAGCATCTACCACCTTCTACTCCGGTCGCCGCCCCACCGCGCGCTGAGGGACCTGGCGAGGACCCACGGCCCCGTCATGCGCCTGCGCCTCGGCCGCCTCCCCATCATCGTCGTCTCCTCCCCGGAGGCAGCGAGGGAGGTGCTGAAGACCCACGACACCATTTTCGCGACGAGGCCCGAGACCGTCTCCACCAAGATCATGACGTACGGCGGCGTCGACCTCCTCTTCTCCCCCTACGGCGACTACTGGCGCCAGCTGCGCAAGCTCTGCGTGCTGGAGCTGCTGAGCGCCAAGCGCGTCCAGTCGTTCCGGTCGGTGAGGGAGGAGGAGGTCCGCGACCTCGTCCGATCCATCGGTTCGGTGTCGGCCTCGTCGTCTTCTTTGGCTGTCAACGTGAGTGAGATGCTTTCTTCCATGGCCAACAATATCACGGCGAGGGCCGCTCTCGGGAGCAAATGCAGGGATCAGAACCGGTACCTGACGGCGATGAAGGAGGCGAGCAAGCTGCTGAGCGGCTTCGAGCTGGTGGACTTGTTCCATGGATCAAAGCTGGTCAGATTGATCACCAGAGCGGAGCATAGGCTCGAGAGGTGCCATCGGGAGATGGATGGGATCCTGGATGGCATCGTGAAGGAGCACAGAGCGAGGAAGGCCATGGCTACTGAGATGAAGGGTACTGATCATCAAACCACAGAGGAGGAGACTTTGCTGGATGTTCTCCTCACCCATCAAGAGCAGGGTGGTGACCTTGGATTTTTCATCACAACCGATGTCATAAAAGCCATCATTTTTGTAAGTACCACTCACACCCTTAGAATACCAAATTGTATCCAATCAGTCCTTCTTAACTGTTTCATTTTAGATAGATCCCACCAACCTTTCATTTTGAGCCCAGCTCCATGTTTCACCATTTCAATTATAACGTACGTCTTAATTAATTGCTAAAAGACTAAAATGTCAGGAATATATACCTTATTGAATTTACTAAATTGCCATAACCTATAAACCGCATCCGATCCCCAACAAAACATCCAGTTTCGAAAACGATAGTGGGATCATTATATTTGTTACAGTGATTTCACTGTAGTAGCTACAGTGAAATCATTGTAGCACTATGGTGATTTCACTATAATAGTTACAGTGAAATTATTGTAGCACTATAGTGATTCAATTCTATTGTGGCTGCAAAAAACATGTTGCTACAGTGAAATCACTGTAACAATAGTTTCAACTTTGTAGCAATAATACTTATTCAATTGAGTATTATTGGAATATATTTGAGTATCTTTACTATAATGAAATAATTATATAGCTGCTATAGTGATTTTTTTGTGATTGCTAAAAACACTTTGCTACTATGAAATCACTTTAGTACTCAATTTTAGTCCCAATAATACTCAATTAAACTGAGTATCATTTGGAAAAAAATTGATTGAGTACCTTGCTACAGTGATTCAATGTAGGGAAGCCTTTTTAGCCGACACAGTGAATTTCACTATAGCAACTATAATGAAATCACTATAGCAACTCGTGCATGATACTCAAATATACAAAACAATACTCAATTCAACTAAATATTATTTGTATAAAATTGAGTACGTACTTTGTTACATTGATTTTACTGTAGAAATATATTTTTAGCATCTACGATGAAATCACGGGTTGCTACAGTGATTCTACTGTAGCAGCTACAATAAATCATTGTAGCATTCACGGTGAAATCATGGATTACCACATGCAGTGATTTTATTGTAGCAACTACAGTACATGATTTCACTGTAGCAGCTACAGTGAAATCACTGTAGCAACGCATGCCACTATTTTTGTAGAAAAAAAAATGTGACATATATCATCTACCATTATTTAATGTGGGAGGATGCCATGGGTATTTTAGATTTCTTTAAAAAACATGTTATCCAAAACAATTAAGATCGGATCATTTGCAACCAAAACTATGGAAAGATGATCATGTTTTATACAATAATCATATCGGTGGGCTTTCTATAAATAGGAACTTACAATGGGACTAGATGTAATATATATATATATATATATATATATATATATATATATATATATATATATATATATATATATATATATATATATATATATATATATATATATATATATATATATATATATATATATATATATATTTTGGACCTAACACCGATTTCCCCTAAATTATATCGATTGTTAGATAATATTCCTTTAGATCTAATTAAGGCCCTAAGGGTAAAAATATGGATTCTCATGATTCCCTAATCGAGACTCATATTTTATCTTAGCCCTTCCGATCGCGAGGTCGGAATCAACAACTTGGTCTTATGTGGATTCGATGTAGTACTCAACGATATCATAGCCGTCCAAAGTAGACATGCTAATGAATCAGATTTTGATTTGAATCCGATCTGGTCCATACTAAGCGGATATGGATTGGGGTTTTTAATCCGAGGATCCAATAACGGTCCGAATCTGATACCTCGTTTACTTGAAGGGTTGGAATTGGATAGAGCCGGTCTATCTGATCTAAATCAGATCTGTTAATAGGTCTAGCTATATAAAAGAAAAAAACCATGATTTCAAAATAGCTAAAAAAATGGAAAAAAATAAAGAACTTATAAAAATATCAAAATTTTCTTGACCAAAAAAAAATTGACTTTAAAACCCTAAAACCATACTGGCCGGAGAACAACCATAAAGATTTTAGACTCTAGAAAAGCTAATAGATGCAAAAATAACCATTACCACAAATAGCAAAGTTTTTCTAAAACCAAGTAGAACACTATTAGAAAGGCCTTTTTGGAGGGGCCAAAATTTTTCCTTACACTTTTGGCATTAGTCATGCCACAGAGCTCTGAATAAGCTTTCTGAATTTAAAGCCCTCAACTTAGTTCCCCTGAACCACAATATCACCATGGTTTGGGGTCCAGCCATCGACACCTGTTATTCCGGTCCGATTGGATAGTTGCCGATTGTTGAGATTTACAGGCCACCAAGAGAACCCCAGGGGGCTCCCATCATAAGGGCCGGGTGATCAAATGGGTGGGGACAGGTGTCGTTGGCTGGACCCCGAACCACGGTGATTCCGTGATTCTGGGTGACTATTTTAAGTCATTCGTTCTAAATTGGGCTTATAAAAAAATTGATATTAGAGCACCATTACTCTCGCTCTATTGATGGATTCAAAATATGAGCCCCGTTAACATTAATTGTGTTAATACTCTTTCCAGGATGTGTTTGCAGCGGGGACGAGGACATCGTCTTCAACCATGGCATGGGCCATGTCGGAGCTGATAAAGAATCCTAGAGTGATGGAGAGGGCTCAAGAGGAGGTGAGAGAATTTCTTGGAAGCAGGGATAGATTGATCGAAGAGGACACAAAAAAACTTAGCTACCTAAAAATGGTCATCAAAGAGACACTAAGGTTGCACCCTCCTGCTCCATTGCTGCTCCCCAGGGAGTGTACTGAGGCCTGCCAGATACAAGGATACACGATACCAACAAACGCTAGGGTGGTCCTTAATGCATGGGCGATGGGACAAGATCCACAATATTGGGACGACCCTGAGGAGTTCAAGCCAGAGAGGTTTGATTGTAGCCTGATTGATTTCAAGGGAGCATCCTTCGAGTTCATACCTTTCGGAGCAGGGAGGAGGATTTGCCCGGGCATGCTATTTGCACTATCAACTATGGAGCTAGCCCTTTCCCATCTTCTCCATCACTTTGATTGGAAACTTCCCCATGGACTCGAACCTGACAATCTAGACATGACTGAGTCATTTGGGGCAAGTGTCCATAGAAAATATGACCTATACTTATGTGCCAACCCCCATGCTTCTTTCCCCGCCGTGGCATAGATCTAAAATCTTTTGGGAGGAAGTAGGTTCTATCTTTCTTAAATAAGGGGGTACAATCTTATGATATTAGTACTAGTGGTATATATGACCTATATCAATCATACTATGTCCATTTTAATAAGTTTCATCATCAAAGTATTGTTGGGACTGTGTGTTCGATAATGCCAATTACAATTGCATCTTGACTTTAGTTTTGGAGGAATAATAGACCTCGCATCTTTCATAGTTTACTCTGTTGTAACTTACCACTCGTCCTTTGAGTTGTGTTAGGTGACTCAAGTATGTTGATGAGATCAGTACATATGTACTGATCTCCAAGCCTCCCTCAATGAGATGAACTCCCTTCACCGAGAGCACCTCCTTCTTCAACAAACCCTTGCCAAAGCCTCTCCAAGCCTCCCTCAATGTTTCTATTCAAAGCCTAGCAAAAACTCTCTACTCCCCACAACCCTAGACTCCTTTATATACCAAGAGAATAGGTTACACAAGCTTAATCCCGAGATACCCCCCAAAAAAGCCAAATCTGGAAAGACAAATCGATCGAGCAAGACTGGGTCAAACCCATCTGCTAGGCATAGTCGTGCGCACGACCTGGCAAAGTCGTGCGCACGACCTCTTGTAGCCATCCGCTGAAAGACACGTTAATAAACTCGGGCTCCAGGTCATGTGCATGACCGTGAGGAAACAAACACTCGTCTTTTTCTAGGGACGCGTCGACTTTCTGGGAGAGCTCGGCGGGCCGGGTCGTACGCACGAACCCTCTAGGTCGTGCTCACGACTGTACTGTCGAGCCATATTTCAATAATCTTCACCTTGGCGAGAAGTGTGAATCTGAATCCGATCATCGTCTCCACCTATAACCTGACGGTGCACAAACGATGCATCTTCGGCATCCCAAAACGCATCTTGAAGATGCACGAAAGCACCCTGAAGGTACCAGCACCCGAAGGTGCAAAACTCCTCAGATCATCTTGACCAAGCTCAGGCAATGCCTAAACTTAGTCACTGGAACCGGCTTCATCAACATGTCGGTAGGATTATCATACGTAAAAATCTTCTTTAAAGAAATCATCTTCTACTTGATATGCTGCCGAACAAAGTGATAATAGATATCAATATGCTTCGTCCGCGAGTGATGAGCATGATTGTCGTTCGCCAAATAGATAGTGCTCTGGCAACCCAAAAATATCGGCCTTCATGCGAACCTGCAAAAGACCGAACTCACCCATAATGCCTTGGAGCCAAATTGCCTCCTTGGCACCTTCCGTAATGGCCATGTATTTAGCCTATATCGTCGACAGTGCAACCGTGTCCTGTAGGAAGGCCGGCCTTCCAAATCACTGGACCATCTGCGAGCATGAACAGATAACCTGTCAAAGATCGACGCCCATCTAGGTCACCGGTATAATCTGCATTAATATATCCTACTGTATCTCTGACTGACTCGCTATCCCGCTGAAAGAGTAATCCCAAGTCCAGTGTAGCGTGAAGGTACCATAATATCCACTTTACTGCTTGCCAATGCTCCTTCCCCGGATCGGTAATGTAACGACTGACCACACTGATCGCCTGTGCAATATCTGGACGATTACATACCATGGCGTACATCAAACTGCCGACTATGCTCACATACGTCACATGAGCTATGTAAACATGCTCATCATCGGTACTCGGAGACTGTCTTGCCGATAGTCAGAAGTGTGCAGCAAGGGGGATACTAACTGGCTTAACATCACCCATCTCATAACGAGAAATCACCTTCTAAAGATAGCTTCTCTGCGTCAAATGAATTGTACCACGATTTTTGATCCCTGTGAATCTCCATCCCTAGGATTTTCTTCACACCGCCCAAATCCTTCATCTCAAATTCATTGCTCAGCTGAGATTTTAGGATGTCTATATCTGACATGCTCTTTGCAGCAATAAGCATGTCATCCATATATAAAAAAAAAATATCAAGAAACCGCCACGAAGCTTTCCAAAGTAGACGCAGTAATCATACTCACTTTTGACGTACCCGTGATCTCTCATGAATGTGTCGAATCTCTTGTACTACTGTCTCGACGACTGCTTGAGGCTGTACAAGGACTTCCTCAATCGGCACGTACGGTCTTCTATTCCTTCCACTACGAACCCCTCGGGCTACTGCATGTAGATAAGCTCCTCCAACTCGCTATGCAAGAACGTTGTCTTCACATCTCG
This sequence comes from Chamaelirium japonicum, assembly GCA_947650365.1. Taxonomy (NCBI): domain Eukaryota; kingdom Viridiplantae; phylum Streptophyta; class Magnoliopsida; order Liliales; family Melanthiaceae; genus Chamaelirium; species Chamaelirium japonicum. The sequence goes on along the minus strand of OX393553.1, from coordinate 37,473,806 downwards.
CTGCTCTAGCTCGAGATCAAACAATGCCACCATAGCAAACAAAAGGCGAATAGTGGTGTGCTTCGCCACATGTGAAAATACCTCATTGTAGTCGATGCCTTTCTTCTGTAAGTAGCTCTTAGCTACCAATCACGCCTTATACCGTATACCGCCTGGAGCCTCCCCTTTGTTTTGGTAAACCCACTTGCAGCCGATCACTTTCTGCCCACTAGGTCACGCAACAAGCTCCCAAGTCTGATTCTTATGAAGAGACTCAATGTCTTCTCCCATGGTCGTGCCCTACTCAACACAATCCCTGTCCTAGACTGCCTCTTGGAAATTGGTCGGCTCATCACCATCAACAAGGGTTAGTGCATAAGAAACTAACTTCTAATAACCGTATCTGATTGGAGCTCTGATAGTTCACTTCTACTTGTCGATAGCAACAGACTGCTGCATTGGAACCTGAACTACCTCCTCTGGAGTAGTCACCTCTATCGGAGTAGTCTGCTCTACCTCTGTAGAAACTATAGGAGTCTGTAGCTCCACCTACAACTGATCAACGTGACTTTCGCCCTCAAGATCGATCTTTAACCTCGGCCCGCTGGAAGTTTGCAGCTGAGTCTCATCAAAAGTCACATCTCTGCTAGTAATGAAGCTACAAGATTCTGGGTACCAAATTATGTACCCCTTAACTCCAGAAGTATACCCCAAAAATATGCCCTTCTTCGCACGTGGATCCAACCTGCTATCTTTGACGTGATAGTAAGCCGGACATCCGAACACTCGCAAGATTGAGTAATCCGCCAATTTTCCTAACTAAACCTCCTCCGGAGTCTTCAAAGCGATCACCGTAGCTGGTGATCGATTCACCAAGTAGTATGCCGTGTTCACAGCCTCCGCCCAAAATTCTTTACCCAAGCCAGACTCAGAGAGCATGTAACGTGCTCACTTGAGTAAAGTCTGATTCATCCTCTCTATAGTGCTATTCTGCTGAGGTGTCTCCTTGACTGTGAAGTGTTTAGCAATACCTTCATCCTCATAGTAGTGTTGGAACTTCTTTTATATAAATTCTCCCCCATTATCCGCTGCGGAGATGCTTCAACTTCTTGCCAGTTTGTTTCTCCATCAAAGTCTTCCATCTTCTAAACGTCTCGAATACCTGATATTTGGTCTTCAACATGTAGACCCAGACATTTCTAGAATAGTCATCTATAAAAGAGACAAAGAACCTCAATCCTTCCATAGAAGCAACTCTGGAAGGACCCCAGACATCTGCATGAACGTAATCTAATGTCCCTTTCGTGTGATGAACTGTCATACCAAACTTGACCCGGTGTTGCTTTCCAAACACACAGTGCTCACAAAAGTCAAGTTTGACGTTTTTCACACCTGAGAACAAATCCCGCTTGCTTAACTCGGAGAGGCCTCTCTCACTCATATGGTCTAGATGCTTATGCCACAACTGTGACGAGAATGCCTCCCGATCTTCCGCCAAAGTAGAGACCACTGCACTACCTATAATAGTGCTCCCAAAAATAACATAGAGGCTCTCCCGATCTTGTCACCCTTCATGACGGTTATAATCCCTCGAGATACCTTGAGAACTCCACCTTGAGCGATGAACTTGCATCCCAAAGAATCAAGAGTACCAAGAGAGATACGATTCTTCTTCAAATCTGGAACGTGCCAAACATCGATCAAAGTTCTAATATGCCATCATGTATATGAATTTTGATTTCTCCCTTCCCGATGGTCTTGTATGTGAAATCATTCCCCATCAAGACCGAACCACCATTCACCTCCTGAAGGAGAACCAATCCCGATTGGGACACATGTGGTAGGAGCAACCAGAATCTAGGATCCACGTATTATTCAGGTCCCCTCGAACTGTGACCGATACCACTGAATCATTTGACAGGTCCTCTGCTACGTGAGCCTCGTCAGACGATATCTCAGAATGTGCACTTTTTCCAGACGAACTCCCTTTCGCCATTAGCTTAGGACAGTCAGACTTGATATGACCCCGCTTATGATAGTAATAGCACTCCACGTCTTTCCTTGATCTAGACTTCGATCTAGACTTCCTCTTGTAAAAACCTTGTACAACCCATATGTTTATGTTTGTTTTGGGTTAAGTCGATGTTCAATAAAGATAGATCAGTATAAGTAATTAAAACCATGGGTAAATCAGTTATTTCTCCTTTAGATTAATGAAATAACAAAGCCGAATGAAGGAATATTTCAGAAATATTCCTTCATTTTGGATGTCAGCTAACCATAGGGGTTTATATGTAAATATTAGATGATTTAAGAGGTTTATATGTAAATATTGACTTTATAGGGTTTTATATATAAATTGAGAAGATCACAGGGGTCGATTTGTAAAAAACCCTAAATTTTATTGGGAAAAGCCTTTGACTAGGGCTGCTACTTAGACGGGTTGGGTCAGGTTGGGGGTCAACTCAAGCCCAATCCAAGTACTAGAACCCTCAACCCGTAGCCCAACCCAACCTCCAACTTGTGTTGCCCAGCCCAAGTCCAAACCCAAACAAACACTTCCAAGCCTGGGTTAAGCTCGGATTAGCCCAATTGATGGGTCGGGTTGTGCGGGTTAGGTTATTACAACTTCCAATCCTTATTTAAGATTTTTTTATTTGAAGATCAAAAATGTGAAAAAAATAAACATCCTCTCTGACACTACTATACAGTATTTGTTGAATTTCTGTCCATGCAATTGACTTGTTCAGATAATGTCTTCATTTTATAAACATGACACAAATAAATAACAGATCCAAATGATAACAAGAGATTTCATATAACAGAGCATTCAAATGGTAACAAGAGAGCTTGCATATATTTCCATTTTACCCTTCACCCAATTTGTTAATCCATACCTAATATTTTGAATCCTATGTCATAAAAACAAACTCAAGAGCTAGGACCGTAATATGCCATTTTTTTTCTTCTCGTTTATCCCTACCCAAATCACAAATACCATCCAAAAATATTACCCTTTTGCCACTAATTAATTAAGTCTTATTTACCCATTAAAAAAACCGAGGGCTATTATGGGAATAGCAATCCTACTTTTGTTTCTCATTTTATCCTTCTCTTCTTTGTAACTAATCAAATAAATATTATATATCTATTAAAAAAACAAGGGCTATAATGGAAAGGCCAATACCACTGACCCACAAACTCATTCTTCCTTGCATCCTACATTTTGTTCCTCATTTTACCCTTATCAATCCTATGTTTTAAAATAACATCAAGGTAAATGTTTGGGTAGGGTATGGACATAAGAACTCTACCCAATTAACCTTCAGGTATGGGTATAGATACCCCAATACCCATACCCGAAACCCAATTGCCCTTCTAACTTATGACCCAACCCTGACCCAAAACATCTGGTACGGTTATGGGTACAAATATACTTTCAGGGATATGTATGGATTGTACAAGGTTTTTACAAGTCTTGGGTATGGGTATGAGTTCTACAAGGTTTGGATAGGGTGTGCATATAAGAACTCTACCTGGTAGGGTATGGGTATAGGAACTCTACCCTATTAACTTTCCATAGAGCTGGTAATTTTGGACCCGACACAGCAAACCCAACACGAAGTTAGCGGGTCTGGGTCAGAGCTAAACGGGTTCGTGTCGTAAACGGGTCGACATGATAGACCCGTTTAATAAACGGGTCGGGTCCGGGTTTAGGGTCTGGACATGGTAGACCCGGGAAGACCCGTTTAAAATTCAACAGGTCGTGTCAGGTCGGGTCTACCCGCAATCCGATACTGTAATATATAGTATCAGCGGGTCTATCGGGTTAGGTCGGGTCGAGTCGGATTGGGTCGGATTGGGTCAACTGAATAAACCCGTGTGGTAAACGGGTCTTATCGGGTCTACCCGTTTATAAACGGGTTAGGTACGGGTTTAGGATCTAGACGTGATTAGTTAAACGGGTTGGGTCCGAGTCTAGGGGTTTTGGACACGACCCGAAACTAGACATGACACGAACCCGACCTGACACAACCCATTGCCACCCTTAACTTTCCAGGATGGAGACCTTAGTACTTTTTACAAGGCTTGGATAAGATATGAGTATAGGAACTCTACCCGATTAACTTTCAGGTATGGATATGGCTATGGGTAACTCAATACCCATATCTGAAACCCGAAACCTGATTGTCTCTCTAACTTGTGTAGATAATACAGTTTGACAGATATATAGTATAGATATACTCCATATTTGGATCCTATGTCATTAAAACAAATGCAAGGAAGGAAGTGTTGCATTCTTACACTTCCCAATGTGACCCTACAAAAATTATCAATACACCCTTATGCCCCTATCATTATTTTTAATTTGCGTAAATATAAAAAGGCCAGGGTACATAGATCAGCAACTGTTGCATGTGCCACGCACGTGCCCAGTGCACTAGTTAGTTGCGAGCCATGACGAGCTTGCTCCTCCCCATCGATCGATCGATCTCCAACGACTGATAACCTCTCCAAAGGCTTAGATCGAAGTGCTCTGAAACCCCTACAATTGTGGTGATGGCAGATCGAGAGGCCAGCAATCGGTCCACGAGCACTAAAGAACACACACTCACTACCACCTCAAAAGTCATAGTCACAACTTACAAGAATTAGCCAAGATTTTGGATGCTGAAGGGCCGATTTCTGTGGACCAAAGGATGGAAATGCTAAGATTCTGTTGTGATGAGGTACGTACCAATCACTCACAACAAGTGAAGATCGACTTCTTTGTAAAAAAGCTTCACATCGTCGGATCGGCAAATTTAAATCATAAATGGAAATAATGTAGAGTTATGTTAATAAAACATAATTAGGAATTGATATCTTGAAACAAAGTTAGTTCCGTCCAAAGGGACGGCTCCAGATTGTTGAGATCTGCATGCCACCAAGAGAACCCCAAGGCGCTCCCATCATTAGGGCCAGATGATCAAACGGGTGGAAACAGGTGTCGTTGGCTGGACCCCGAACCACGGTGATTCTATGATTCGGGGCAACTATTTTAAGCCATTCCGATCTTCTACCCACCGTGTTGTGGGTTATAGGCTCGAACGGTGGAAGAACCTGTCCCAGATCCGCAGCTCGCATCAATGCACAGATCGACGCCCGCACGCTAGAGCTAGCCAAAGCCCGGACACCCCTGTACACAGCCCCCCTTATCAATGCCTTCTTCTAGAATTGGCGCTTGGGCGAACCTTGTATGTAGATTGCAGACCCAGAACTCCACGCCAATCGAGCCCAACTTCGCCTGGGCATCGATTCGATCCTACAGCCTTGATTTGGGGATGGGTTTAATGGTTTCCTTTGTCATTTCCGGGTTTGTTTGAGCCATTGGATGGGGTTTAACGGGTGTGATTGTATTAGACCTTTTCTATTATTTAAAGGAGGTCTAGGGTTTGGGTTTAAGATTGATCTTTTCAATTGTTTGGTTGGGGGAGAGATTGGAGAGTCGTGGATTTTTATTGGAGGGTTCTTAGAACTATTGTACTCTCTTCATCATACAAGAAGATCACTAAGGGTATTGCCTGTGATGGACGTAGACAAAACTGTCAAACCATTTAAGACCTCTGTGTGCTTTTCCGGTTTGTTGTGTTCTCTATCCCCCTTTGGGTTCGAACTTTGCTTGCATCTCTCGTATATATTGTTATTTTCATCTTTTTTATTATTGGGAATTGTTGGTTGCTTACTTCCGCCACACAACACCTGGGATAGGCCATGGAGTTGGTAACTCGATCATGCTTTGGTGAAGAGTTGTGGTTTCAATTCCTCATCCCCTCGAGCTACGTATAAAGATTGGGTAGGAAAACTTATGAGTGGGTTGATGAGCATTTTCAGAGGGATTAGTCCGAGCCGAAACAGGTCCATTGTCCGAAAAGTAATGCTATTTGTACAATCTCCATAACAATCGTATGGACAAACCAGACCCATGAAGTGGTGGCGGGCCCTGAGCTCAATGCATTCAACCAAGCACTGAGCCATGGGCTCCGCCACCACTTCATGGGTCTGGCTTGTCTTTGTGATTGTCGACAGAGATTGTACAAAAATAAAAATTATTACTCTTGTTCGAAAGATTTCGGGACACCCATCGATGTAAAAAAAAAAAAATAATAAAGGTTGGTGTAGATCTTTCCAACCATATAACGCCCGTGAACGAGCCATAACAAAGCCAGTAGGAAAGGGCCCAAGGGAGGAGGTAGACAGTAGACCTCATGGCAGTCACTCATTCGCGTTCATGGGGATAAGACGAGCCTGCTTTCGACACGTGGCTCACCGAGAGGCGCACCTAGAGATAAGGATGTCATCCACACATGTACAACCTTGAAGGATCATTTTTTCATGTGTGGTGGCCGAAGAGTAAAGCCATCCCCTCGAAGATCCGACGGCCAGATTGGGCCACAGTATTCTCTAGATGTGGTGGACACCCTTGGATTGTAAGGTGCGACGTGGAGGATTGTGGTGGTTATATATAGGAGTGGTTTGGAATGGAAATGCCTCATAGCCGAACCCTCCTACAACCTAAAGGAGAGGAAGAAGAAGAGGGGAAGCAGAAGTAGAAGGAGAGAGATACCATGGCCTCCTCCATGATGGTGCCGTCGGCCACCGCAGGGGCGCGCGCTGCCCCGGTCCAGTCCAGCATGGTCGCGCCTTTCGCTGGCCTCAAATCCACCTCCGCCTTCCCTGTGACTCGCAAACCGGCCACCGACCTCTCCAACCTCCCGAGCAATGGAGGCAGAGTTCAGTGCATGAAGGTAACCATGTTAGATGCGTCAAATGAAAGCTTGCTAGTAGTGATGGAAGTTTTGGATAGACAATTGTTATCCATACATTATGTCTTTGTTCCTACAAATAATCCATGCAAGGATCTAAAAATTAATCTATTTCGTAAAATATCATGAAATATATTGTTTTTCTTATGTGACCCCCTTCTATGATAGTACCCACCTATATTGGGGGTCACAATGGGTCGTGTTCAGGTCGGGCCGACCTTAACCTTGCCTATGCCTACACTTGTTCGGGTATTGGAACGTCCAAGGTCCAAAATCAACCCATAACCATTCTGTTTTTGGGTTTGGGTTTGGGTTTAGGTTTGGATTTGGGTTTGAGTTTGGATTTCTTTTTCACAATATATGTTTTCTATTTTTTTTAAGGACTGTGTGCAAAATTTTTAATGATACAGTTCCCACTAAAAGTGATTCAATCTTTGCACACAATTCGATCTCACTATACAATGTTCATATAAAGAACAAGGGGGACTTAGAGAACCGTCCCTAACAAAGAAATTGATTAATCTAAAAAACAGAGAAATACCATGGACGAAAATATCCTCCATTGTATTTTAAATTTTCTTTGCAATGCCACCGAACTATTGAACCACCGAACTACTTGCCGGCGTTGGAGATGCTTGCCGCTGCTGAACCGAAAGTAAACTTAACCCTAAACCCAAGATGTATGGGCCGTGAGATGAACCCTAGACCTGGGATCTAAACTGAACCCTAAAGAAACCCTAAATCGAGCCCTAGTCGTACACGACACTCATCTCCGCTGCTCGCTGATGCTGGGGCGACGGCGACGACAAGCTGCAACTCGAGATCTGTTGGACCAAAAACTAGGACGATGGCGGCGGCAAATGGTCACGCTCGAGAGAGATGAGAGGTCTGATGTCAGGGACCTCTCACATATTAACCCAAAGAACAATTTTCTTTCAACTCTAATTGAATTTAGATGAGCCTATAGTGCATTTATAGTGTCCATACTCACAACCATAAATTGATTGGGTAATGTTTTTATATCAATAAACTACTCGAATCTTGTTCGTGACCAAAAGTTATAGGATGTTATTTGTACCCATAAATTTACTAGAGCTTCCAAAATCATACGAGCACCCCAACCTGATTTTCATATTTAATGGGCCCCCATTTTGACAAAGCACCCCCACGTTTTCTCCTTCTTCCTCCTTCCTCATCAAGGCCTCCTTCATCCACCCTCCTTGCTCTTCCCTACTCAACGAGGGATATGGAAGAGGAGGAAGAAGGAGAAAGGAGCGGAGGAAGTAAGAGGAGGTACAACATGCACCGGAGGTGGCGGTGCTCTTATCAATAGACTCGAGAGGTTTGTGAGGCCCATCTGGTATTAAATTATTTATTAAGATTGGGTGCTCTAGTATTTTTTGTGGGTGCAAATAGCAGCAACCAAGTTTATACTTTTATAACCATACCCAAACTTTCGGGTCGGATTTGGGTGAGGTTTTGGAGCTGTATTAATGCCAAGTTAACCTTCATTAACCATATTTTGATCCTTGAATCCATGTGAATATATATTATGGCTGTATAGGTGTGGCCGATCGAGGGCGTGAAGAAGTTCGAGACCCTCTCTTACCTCCCTAATCTCACCGTCCCACAACTTCTCAAGCAGGTGGAGTACCTCATAAAGAATGGATGGATCCCTTGCTTGGAATTCTGCCACGTAAGTGCCAAATTAGGGTTTCATCTAAGACCAGTAATAGCTAGCCAGCTAGCCTGAAAGCTAGAACATTATCTTTGAGATTGGGGGATGGGTGCTGGCCGGTGTGCAGGTCGGGTTCGTGACCCGCGACTACCACACCTCGCCGGGGTACTACGACGGGCGCTACTGGACCATGTGGAAGCTGCCGATGTTCGGGTGCACAGATGCGACGCAGGTGGTGAAGGAGATCGAGGAGTGCAAGAAGGAGTACCCCAGGGCCTTCGTCCGGGTCATCGGCTTCAACAACGTCCGCCAGGTGCAGTGCATCAGCTTCGTCGCCCACAAGCCCCCAAGCACCGGAAGCTACTAGGAGCAGGGGCATGGACCTACGTAGGTCCTATGCCGCCATGCAGCCTCTCTTTCATATCTCCGATCCGATTAGGGTTTTGTGCCCCTGATGCTTGTTTGTTTTGTTCATTTGTTGCCGTTCATCTTTAATTGTTAGTTTCATCTCTCCAACATGTGAGGATTGACCAAGGTCAAATGGATTATATATAAATATATATATTGGTTGGTGAGGAAGATCACAGCTCCGGCTATGTATTATTGTCATCTATCAATATATATATTTTCAGAGCATTAATTAATGTTTTGGATGGGGTATTTACTTTTGTTTTCTTGCTTTACTTTCTTTTCACAAAGAATATTCCAAGAGCACCCATTCTAGTATCGCATAAACCTCCGATGACAAAGATTTATGGTAATACAAACCAAGCTACAAATTAAGACGAGAACCGTGGGTGCCCTAAATTGTGCTATATCTGCCCGACATGTGGCTCAAGAAGAATCCGCTACGTAGTCGAATCAGTAGCCGGCATGTCGCACGGCCCTGTACTCCTCTGCTTGCCATTCGGATGCAGACTCGGAGCACGCGCGACAGACGAGAGGTAGACGATCGACATAATCATGCTGGCCTGGCCTCTCTCAAGGTTTGGGCTGGACAGTCTGCCTCTCAAGGTTCGAGCTAGACAATTTCAGATCGACTAGATCAATAGCACAACGTACGACGTTCGAGCATAATCAGTCCAAGCTAGTAGCATCCTAACTACTAAGCATTCAGCCTTCGGGGTCAATTGAGTCAGGCTACACTCCTCACACGTAGTCCTAGGTGCCATGTAACCAAGGATCATAAGGAAACCCTAATCGTTAGAGGAAATCATGATTAATAAATCGGATCATCGAGGTTCAAGGGTTCACCCTAGTTACTGGAGGAGATTGTGGCAAAACGTGCTGAGATTCGCACCGCATTTGTGAGCGAACCCCCCACAGTAAATATCTAATTGCAAAATCGACGGATCAATAGCAAAAACGACGACAATCTCAAGCAATAGAAACAAATTAATAAAACACAAACATGAAAAATCCAATGAGAAACAAAAAACACACAATAACAAAGAGAAGAGAGATTTTATATGAGAACCCTTGCGGGGAAAAACAAGTAAATACGTTAGACGATCCACTATAATTGAGAAATCAAAGAAGTTATAAGCAAAGCTCAACTTCAATGAGAACACCCTAATTCTTCCTAGAGTTTCTTTTCCTCCCTTGAATCTCACCAAGTTTCTCTCAAAATCGGTTATCAAAAACCCACATACTTTGGTCTCTCAATAGCCTTTATATACTATAGGGTTAACATCAAACAAAAGATCCAAACCCGTAAGGAAAAAAATTCCATGCAGACAAACCGATCAGTCAACTATAGGGTCTGATCGGTCTGGTTTGGTACCGACCTGGGGAAACACCGTTGTGAGTAAATCCGATCAGTCTATAATTGAACTGATCGGTCTCCCATAACATATATATCACGCCTCTCCTATACAACAAAATCTATTGTTCGGGTAGCACCAATCGATCGGTCGGATAGTACGTTTCACTGATTCCCGAAATTGAGCCAGAACTCAACATTCTTTACCTTAACTAAATTTCTCGTCGGATCTGGTCGTCATCTCCAATGCACCTTGTCGGTGTGTGCCCAAATGACACTTCAACGGTGTCCAAAAAAACATCTTGAAGCCAAAACACTAGCTATGATAGTGCTAGCACTTCGAAAGTGCAAAACTCTTACAAATCTGTTTGCTAAGTTCAAGCAATGCTTAAACTTAGTCAATATAAGGCTTCATCAACATATCAGAAGGATTATTTTGCGCATGTTCTTCTTCAAATAAACAACCCTATTCTTGATAGTCTCTCCAATAAAATAATATCAAATATCAAAATGCTTCGTCCGTAAATAATGGATCTGATCATCATTCACTAAATATATATATAACACTTTGGCTATCCAAAAATGCCACCACATTAGGCTACGAGAGATCAAATTCACCAATAATGCCTTGGAGCCAAATCGCCACATCGGCCCCCTCTGTTGTCGACAATGTAACTATGTATGTCTTGTAGGAAGACTTTTCAACTCACAAGACCCCCAACTAGGATAAACACATAACATGTCATGGATATCCATCCATCTAGATCACCATCATAAACTACCAAAGCCCTTAATCGCGTTATGGAACTCGATGGGTCTCGTCTGACCCCATTCAGAACCTGTAGAGGACATTTAGCTTGTTCTCTAGCTTGAATTCAGTCGATAGTGATGGACAAAGAGATCTCCCAAAGCCTCGAATCGAGTTATGAAACCCGACATGAGGTTGTGATACCAGTTGAGCAATGGTTCATCGAGGCTTGCCACAATGGTACGTCACAATATGTGGATGTTGTACTCGTGGGGAGTCATTGCTTGCTTAAAGATAGGAGGTGGAGCATCATGTCTCCCTTCATGCAATTAAACTTCGACAACGTAGGGGCTCGCCAGTTCTAAAGGAAGGTTGTTTTGAGAATGTTCTGGTGGAGTGGCCCTTTTGCAGTGATCACGTCCCTCCGATTTGTCTGTTGGTTCGGCTAGGAGATCTGTAAGCGATGAGGTCGGTAAGGGTGGTATTCACTCTCTCCTTGGATAGTTGGGCTCTGCTCGGATCTAATCTCCTTGTGTTTGGTGGGTGGCCCACGGTTCGTGTCCCCCGTTTCGCGTGTGCCTTGGGATGTAACAACGTAAAGAGGCTTTAGATTTGGAGGATCAGTTTCGCTGGCGCAGCATCGATCTCGATATGGTCCCATATAGTTTTTCTAGGAGGATTTGCTGAGGGACCTCTTAGAAGAGGATCAACCTTACTTCTGGCAGGGTTAGCGATCAAACATCTTGGAGGATCAGTTGACGGACCCAGTGGAAGCAACTGTCACCATTTCATTATTAACCTTCGTCACGGGAGATTGGAGAACTACCCATGCTTCCACCGTAGCCTTTTTATGTCTCTCTCGATCATCAGAGCTGCGTTTTGCTTTAGGAGTGTTAGGACTTGGAGGTCTTTTGCTGAGACGTGGTAGGTTGCCGGCTGATCCATTGCTTGGGCGACATGTGTCTTTCCAGATCGTTGCTGGATTGCTCGAAAGTACTACAAGCTGAACCTCTTGGTGATAGACTTTTCTAGATGAGTTTGAACTACTTGCTCATTAGCCAATCTGATGTTTATCGAGTGAATGACAGATTGGCTCTGGCCATATTGCTACGGGCTCACCTCTTGCCATGACTAGTTGGTGCTTTTCATAGTCTTCTTCATTGTTAGGGTTGATTTAATTTGCTCTTGTATGGCGAAGTGGGTTACGTATTATGTTTGCTTTACTCAACCGATTAGTTTTCTGAGTGGCCAATCGGTTGCTTATGCTCAACTAATTAGCTTTAGGATCTGAGTCGCTGATCAGTTGCTTTTGCTCAGCCAATTAGCTTTTAGAGATGAGTGGGCGAAGCTTTCTGCTCGAATCGATCGATTGCCAAATTATGGGGGATCTTTTCCGTCGCTCGATCCCGCCAATAATCAATCGAATAAATTTGAGAGAGTAAGTTCTAGAGAGTAGAGTGATAGGAAAGTTGATATATGGATTTGTTGTTGAAATTCGATCGTATCCTATGTCTCCATGCGGTAATTCGGAACTTGAATCCACTATATATCTTTTAGAAGTTAAGCTATCCATCGACAAGCCGAGGGAGGCTTTGTACAAAGAGGTGAGAATGAACTAGAAGGAGAAGGTGATCAGGGAATGAGACGTGGCCGGTCTTAAATCCGATCAGCTTGGACACAGAGCTCTACTACTCCAAGAGATGCCCAAAGTGTTCGAACTAGCAAAAAGTTCTTCTACTATTGTGCTCTGGTGTATTTATAGGTACAGACCCTCCATAACCACTGGGGCTGATGTGGCGGCCTGTGGTTGGTCCATATGGTAACCTCTGAATGGTCCATATGCGGGCCTGCTAGCTGGTCTCCAAATGGGCCATGAGTTGTCCTCACGGGCTTAAAAGGGGTTACGTACGCGCTGGGCTGCTTCCTGAAGAGCTACATAAGGTGGGTATGTGTTGAGTTGTATCCTGATGGGCCATGTGCCTTAGCCATTTTTTGCACCCACAAAGTCTTGAAGGTGCGTGACCTCTATTAGCATAGCAACAAGCTAGTCTTGGGAGATGGTCTGAAGATTGGATTATGGAAAGATGTTTGGCTAGGTGATAGGCTAGGGATTGGTGTGTCCTACATGCCAATTCTAGCATGCCTGACACTTGATTAAGCTCGTATTACCAAAATTTACATAGCATTGTGCGTGAGATGCATAAACCCACTAAGTCCATTTACAAAGTGCCAATGTATTGTTAGATCTCTAAATTATTTGACTATGACGCATCCGTACATGCATATATAGCCCTCGTAGTACAACACGTTGCTCAATTCATGAGTGCTCCATGTTCTCTCTATCTTTGCTGCCACTAAACGGATCTTGTGTTACCTCAAAGGCACACATTTTGATGGCATAACTTTTTATCCTCACCTGGGTGACTCTTGCTTCACACTTTTCTGATGATGGCTGTTCGGACACTTGTCGGTCCACTTCTAGCTTTTGTATCTATCTGGGCCCTAACTTGATATCTTGGAGTGCCAAGAAACAACTAACACTCTCCCGATCCATCGTTGAACCTGAGTATAGCTCTCTAGCTACCGCATGTGCTGAGGTACACCTCCTTCGAAAACTTCACGTCCCCTTATCCAGACTAGTCACACTTACGACTACCTCAACACACATACATGGCTTCCAATCCAGTTTTCTATGCTCGCACCAAGCATATTGAACTGGATTACCATTTCATTCATGAGCATGTTCTTTTGGGTAGCCATCAGGTCCAATTACTTCCTTCGGTTGATCAATTGGTAGACATTTTAACCAAAGATCGACTTGCACCGGCAACTCATCCTTTAGTAGTCGCCGAGTTTTTGGGGGAGTGTAAGGAAACCCCCTTGAGGTTTCTGTGGGTGCAAAATCTGGCTAACGCCCAACGGTGGGACCCACAGCCCTGCCTGGGGCCCACGAGTCCAACGGTGGGACCCACAGCCCTGCTTGGGGGCCACGAGTACGACGGTGGGATCCGCAGCCCTGCCTGGGGCCCACTTACACTCTCTAGGGTCTGGTAAATCCCCTTGGGTATTTACCAAACCCCGGATAATCCTGGAAATATTCTTGGAATATTTCTTAGATAAACTAAGCCCTTATAAATAGCAAACCCTGTAAATGATTCCAGATCCGGAAATCCAAAACAGAATCCCACTTTCTGTTTTCCAGAGCTCCCTGAGCTTCTTGATTTTCAGATTCCCTCTCCACCCTCTGTCATCTTGTAAGAAGCACTCCTCGACCTATCGAGAGTAGCTCTACTTCATTCAGAGATAATAGATTCAAAGGTTGCGTCTTACCGCACAGAGACGTAGGCTTCGGCCGAACTACGTCACCATATCTAGTGTCAACTCTTTCTCTCTCTCTCTCTCTACCATACAGTGCTTGTGTTACAGCCTAACAAGTTACAGCTCAGCGCTTCGAAGCGCGCCACATCTCGAAGGGTAAAACCTTCAAGCGACTGTTGGAGGAGGGCCACGTATGACGGCACGAAATCCTCCCCCATAGTTTCCATGCCACCCCTATCATTGCTCGAATTAAGATCCGCTTCTAGGGGTGTCAACGGGTCGGGTCGGGTTGTGTTGGGTCGGTTCATGTCGTGTCTAGTTTCGGGTGAAAAGACCCAGACCCGACCCGTTTAACTAATCGTGTCTAGATCCTAAACTCATACCTGACCCGCTAATAAACGGGTAGACCCGATAAGACCCGTTTACCACATGGGTCTATTCAGTTGACCTGATCCGACCCAATCCGACTCGACACGACCTGACCGATAGACCCGCTGGTACTATATATTACTGTATCGGATTGCGGGTAGACCCGACCCGACACAACCCGTTGAATTTTAAACGGGTCTTCCCGGGTCTACCGTGTCCAGACCCTAAACCCGGACCTGACCCGTTTATTAAACGGGTCTATCGTGTCGACCCGTTTACAACCCGAACCCGTTTAGCCCTGACCTAGACCAGCTAACTTCGTGTCGGGTCCGAAATTGCCAGCCCTATCCGCTGCCATAAACACGTCAACCATCACAAGATCCCCACGAGATTTACGCTCGGAGTTGTTATGGTGGTTTCCATATTTGTTTAGAAATTATCACACTTGATCTTCTGTGTTGATTTCACATTGATTGTAAATCCTGTATATATATATATATATATATATATATATATATATATATATATATATATATATATATATATATATATATATATATATATATATATATATATATATATATATATATATATATATATATTGTAAATCCTGATTGTGAGAATGATCATCTTACCCTAGACAACACCCTCACCAAATTTCATCAAATTCCAAAACTTCTAGGATGGTCAAATAATGCCTGAGGTGCAGCAACGACGATGCACCTCAGGTCCAGCATCCCTTTTCCCTATATATATATAAGAGAATGAAAAAACAAGCAAAGTTTCAAACCCTGATAATTTCATAGATAGGATGACAGAGATATTTTGAGGGTTTTTTTTTTCATACTTTCAAGGGGGAGGTCACAAACGGACCTTCCGGCGGTGCCACATGCTGGCGTAGCAGAAGACGACCATAACAAGTCGAAGAAGAAAACCGCCCACCGGCAAAAAAAGATCACCAAACATAGAGGCGCCACCACTGGCAAGGGGGAAGGAGATGAACACCAGCAAACGAAAAAAAAAAAAAAAATCTAAAACACTGCACACAAGCAGGGGGAAGGAACCGCACACTGACGGGGGAAAAACCCGGGATCTACACCCACACACCACAAAACAAAACCAAAATCCAAAAGGGAGGATCATCACCTCCAAATCTATCCCTTCGCCGGCTGATAAGTTGGAGTCGAAGTCGAGCCACCCCACCACCGTCGAACCACCGCCTTTGCTTCTCAGCCAGGCACCGCCACCGTCCAGTCGGGGCGAACTGAAAACCCACTGGTGGAGATCCTCAACAACAGGGCCAGATTCGACCTCCCGGCCGCACCCGGTAGTAGATTCGGCGCCAATGTCGAGCTGAGGTCGACACCCAATCGGAGGGAAACGCCGCCTTGACGCTGCTGAGCCAGACACAAAAGGTCAAAAATCAAGAGAGGCCCCTATCTATAGAGAGGAGGAAGGGGGGCCGAATCTCACCCTCATCGCAGATCAAATCCAAGGCTCGGCCTCCTCGAAACTGCCGGCGACGGCCAAGGAGGTCCCCGGCGAAATCCTAACCCTAGGAGAGAAAGGGGGAACGAGAGACGGCGCTCTGAGCCGATTTTATAGACTTTTGGATTCAATAGGAAGAAGATCGGATGCGTTCAAGCTTGAACTGAGAATTCGTCCTTTGTGGTTATGATTAATGATCCCCTTATCTAAGGTGGTTTAACTAGGTCCTCCAGATGGCTCAGGCAGGGGGATCCTTTATCCCTTACCTCTTCATTATTGGAGCTAAGGTTTCATCAACATATCAGAAGGATTATTTTGCGCATGTTCTTCTTCAAATAAACAACCCTATTCTTGATAGTCTCTCCAATAAAATAATATCAAATATCAAAATGCTTCGTCCGTAAATAATGGATCTGATCATCATTCACTAAATATATATATAACACTTTGGCTATCCAAAAATGCCACCACATTAGGCTACGAGAGATCAAATTCACCAATAATGCCTTGGAGCCAAATCGCCACATCGGCCCCCTCTGTTGTCGACAATGTAACCATGTATGTCTTGTAGGAAGACTTTTCAACTCACAAGACCCCCAACTAGGATAAACACAAAACATGTCATGGATATCCATCCATCTAGATCACCATCATAAACTACCAAAGCCCTTAATCGGGTTATGGAACTCGATGGGTCTCGTCTGACCCCATTCAGAACCTGTAGAGGACATTTAGCTTGTTCTCTAGCTTGAATTCAGTCGATAGTGATGGACAAAGAGATCTCCCAAAGCCTCGAATCGAGTTATGAAACCCGACATGAGGTTGTGATACCAGTTGAGCAATGGTTCATCGAGGCTTGCCACAATGGTACGTCACAATATGTGGATGTTGTACTCGTGGGGAGTCATTGCTTGCTTAAAGCTAGGAGGTGGAGCATCATGTCTCCCTTCATGCAATTAAACTTTGACAACGTAGGGGCTCGCCAGCTCTAAAGGAAGGTTGTTTCGAGAATGTTCTGGTGGAGTGGCCCTTTTGCAGTGATCACGTCCCTCCGATTTGTCTGTTGGTTCGGCTAGGAGATCTGTAAGCGATGAGGTCGGTAAGGGTGGCATTCACTCTCTCCTTGGATAGTTGGGCTCTGCTCGGATCTAATCTCCTTGTGTTTGGTGGGTGGCCCACGGTTCGTGTCCCCCGTTTCGCGTGTGCCTTGGGATGTAACAACGTAAAGAGGCTTTAGATTTGGAGGATCAGTTTCGCTGGCGCAGCATCGATCTCGATATGGTCCCATATAGTTTTTCTAGGAGGATTTGCTGAGGGACCTCTTAGAAGAGGATTAACCTTACTTCTGGCAGGGTTAGCGATCAAACATCTTGGAGGATCAGTTGACGGACCCCGTGGAAGCAACTGTCACCATTTCATTATTAACCTTCGTCACGGGAGATTGGAGAACTACCCATGCTTCCACCGTAGCCTTTTTATGTCTCTCTCGATCATCAGAGCTGCGTTTTGCTTTAGGAGTGTTAGGACTTGGAGGTCTTTTGCTGAGACGTGGTAGGTTGCCGGCTGATCCATTGCTTGGGCGACATGTGTCTTTCCAGATCGTTGCTGGATTGCTCGATAGTACTACAAGTTGAACCTCTTGGTGATAAACTTTTCTAGATGAGTTTGAACTACTTGCTCATTAGCCAATCTGATGTTTATCGAGTGAGTGACAGATTGGCTCTGGCCATATTGCTACGGGCTCACCTTTTGCCATGACTAGTTGGTGCTTTTCATAGTCTTCTTCATTGTTAGGGTTGATTTAATTTGCTCTTGTATGGCGAAGTGGGTTACGTATTATGTTTGCTTTACTCAACCGATTAGTTTTCTAAGTGGCCAATCGGTTGCTTATGCTCAACTAATTAGCTTTAGGATATGAGTCGCTGATCAGTTGCTTCTGCTCAGCCGATTAGCTTTTAGAGATGAGTGGGCGAAGCTTTCTGCTCGAATCGATCGATTGCCAAAATATGGGGGATCTTTTCCGTCGCTCGATCCCGCCAATAATCAATCGAATAATTTTGAGAGAGTAGGTTCTAGAGAGTAGAGTGATAGGAAAGTTGATATATGGATTTGTTGTTGAAATTCGATCGTATCCTATGTCTCCATGCGGTAATTCGGAACTTGAATCCACTATATATCTTTTAGAAGTTAAGCTATCCCTCGACAAGCCGAGGGAGGCTTTGTACAAAGAGGTGAGAATGAACTAGAAGGAGAAGGTGATCAGGGAATGAGACGTGGCCGGTCTTAAATCCGATCAGCTTGGAAACAGAGCTCTACTACTCCAAGAGATGACCAAAGTGTTCGAACTAGCAAAAAGTTCTTCTACTATTGTGCTCTGGTGTATTTATAGGTACAGACCCTCCATAACCACTGGGGCTGATGTGGCGGCCTGTGGTTGGTCCATATGGTGACCTCTGAATGGTCCATATGCGGGCCTGCTAGCTGGTCTCCAAATGGGTCATGAGTTGTCCTCACGGGCTTAAAAGGGGTTACGTACGCGCTGGGCTGCTTCCTGAAAAGCTACATAAGGTGGGTATGTGTTGAGTTGTATCCTGATGGGCCATGTGCCTTAGCCATTTTTTGCACCAACAAAGTCTTGAAGGTGCGTGACCTCTATTAGCATAGCAACAAGCTAGTCTTGGGAGATGGTCTGAAGATTGGATTATGGAAAGATGTTTGGCTAGGTGATAGGCTAGGGATTGGTGTGTCCTACATGCCAATTCTAGCATGCCTGACACTTGATTAAGCTCGTATTACCAAAATTTACATAGCATTGTGCGTGAGATGCATAAACCCACTAAGTCCATTTACAAAGTGCCAATGTATTGTTAGATCTCTAAATTATTTGACTATGACGCATCCGTACATGCATATATAGCCCTCGTAATACAACACATTGCTCAATTCATGAGTGCTCCATGTTCTCTCTATCTTCGCTGCCACCAAACGCATCTTGTGTTACCTCAAAGGCACACATTTTGATGGCATAACTTTTTATCCTCACCTGGGTGACTCTTGCTTCACACTTTCTGATGATGGCTGTTCGGACACTTGTCGGTCCACTTCTAGCTTTTGTATCTATCTGGGCCCTAACTTGATATCTTGGAGCGCCAAGAAACAACTAACACTCTCCCGATCCATCGTTGAACCTGAGTATAGCTCTCTAGCTACCGCATGTGCTGAGGTACACCTCCTTCGGAAACTTCACGTCCCCTTATCCAGACTAGTCACACTTACGACTGCCTCAACACACATACATGGCTTCCAATCCAGTTTTCTATGCTCGCACCAAGCATATTGAACTGGATTACCATTTCATTCATGAGCATGTTCTTTTGGGTAGCCATCAGGTCCAATTACTTCCTTCGGTTGATCAATTGGTAGACATTTTAACCAAAGATCGACTTGCACCGGCAACTCATCCTTTAGTAGTCGCCGAGATTTTGGGGGAGTGTAAGGAAACCCCCTTGAGGTTTCCGTGGGTGCAAAATCTAGCTAACGCCCAACGGTGGGACCCACAGCCCTGCCTGGGGCCCACGAGTCCAACGGTGGGACCCACAGCCCTGCTTGGGGGCCACGAGTTCGACGGTGGGATCCGCAGCCCTGCCTGGGGCCTACTTGCACTCTCTAGGGTCTGGTAAATCCCCTTGGGTATTTACCAAACCCCGGATAATCCTGAAAATATTCTTGGAATATTTCTTAGATAAACTAAGCCCTTATAAATAGCAAACCCTGTAAATGATTCCAGATCCGGAAATCCAAAACAGAATCCCACTTTCTATTTTCCAGAGCTCCCTGAGCTTCTTGGTTTTCAGATTCCCTCTCCACCCTCTGTCATCTTGTAAGAAGCACTCCTCGACCTATCGAGAGTAGCTCTACTTCATTCAGAGATAGTAGATTCAAAGGTTGCGTCTTACCGCACAGAGACGTAGGCTTCGGCCGAACTTCGTCACCATATCTAGTGTCAACTCTTTCTCTCTCTCACTCTACCCTACAGTGCTTGTGTTACAGCCTAACAAGTTACAACTCAGCGCTTCGAAGCATGCCACATCTCGAAGGGTAAAACCTTCAAGCGTCTGTTGGAGGAGGGTCACGTATGACGGCACGAAATCCTCCCCCATAGTTTCCATGCCACCCCTATCATTGCTCGAATTAAGATCCGCTGCTAGGGGTGTCAACGGGTCGGGTCGGGTTGTGTTGGGTCGGGTTCATATCGTGTCTAGTTTCGGGTGAAAAGACCCAGACCCGACCCGTTTAACTAATCGTGTCTAGATCCTAAACTCATACCTGACCCGCTAATAAACGGGTAGACCCGATAAGACCCGTTTACCACATGGGTCTATTCAGTTGACCTGATCCGACCCAATCCGACTCGACACGACCTGATCGATAGACCCGCTGGTACTATATATTACTGTATCGGATTGCGGGTAGACCCGACCCGACACAACCCGTTGAATTTTAAACGGGTCTTTCCGGGTCTACCGTGTCCAGACCCTAAACCCGGACCTGACCTGTTTATTAAACGGGTCTATCGTGTCAACCCGTTTACAACCCGAACCCGTTTAGCCCTGACCTAGACCAGCTAACTTCGTGTCGGGTCCGAAATTGTCAGCCCTATCCGCTGCCATAAACACGCCAACCATCACAAGATCCCCACGAGATTTACGCTCGGAGTTGTTATGGTGGTTTCCATATTTGTTTAGAAATTATCACACTTGATCTTCTGTGTTGATTTCACATTGATTGTAAATCCTGTTTATATATATATATATATATATATATATATATATATATATATATATATATATATATATAGAGAGAGAGAGAGAGAGAGAGAGAGAGAGAGAGAGAGAGAGAGAGAGAGAGAGAGAGAGAGAGAGAGTGTGAGTAGTGATACATTGCGGCGGGTATCATGCGGGCTTAACGTGCGGCACCCCCTTCGGGGGTATTTTCGGGATTTTTTTTTTTTTGGGAATTGATCACCCACCCTTGAATTGGACACACAAAAAATTTCAGCCCGATCCAAGACCTATAGGCCGTCCAAATGTGTTGATCAAAATGGCGAAAGAATTGAACGACCGATAAAAGATCAACACATTTGGACGGCCTACAAGTCTTGGATTGGGCTGAAATTTTTTGTGTGTCCAATCCAAGGGTGGGTGATCAATCCCCAAAAAAAAAAAATCCCGAAAATACCCCCGAAGGGGGTGGCCGCACGTTAAGCCCGCATGATACCCGCCGCAATGTATCACTACTATATATATATATATATATATATATATATATATATATATATACACACACCCTATAAGAGGATGAAAAAACAAGCAAAGTTTCAAACCCTGATAATTTCATAGATAGGATGACAGAGACATTTTGAGTTTTTTTTTTTTTCATACTTTCAAGGGGGAGGTCACAAACGGACCTTCCGGGGGTGCCACATGCTGGCGTAGCAGAAGACGACCATAACAAGTTGAAGAAGAAAACCGCCCACCGGCAAAAAAAGATCACCAAACATAGAGGCGCCACCACTGGCAAGGGGGAAGGAGATGAACACCAGCAAACGAAAAAGAAAAAATCTAAAACACTGCACACATGCAGGGGGAAGGAACCGCACACTGACAGGGGAAAACCCGGGATCTACACCCACACACCACAAAACAAAACCAAAATCCAAAAGGGAGGATCATCACCTCCAAATCTATCCCTTCGCCGGCTGATAAGTTGGAGTCGAAGTCGAGCCACCCCACCACCGTCGAACCGCCGCCTTTGCTTCTCAGCCAGGCACCGCCACCGTCCAGTCGGAGCGAACTGGAAACCCACTGGTGGAGATCCTCAACGACAGGGCCAGATTCGACCTCCCGGCCGCACCCGGTAGTAGATTCGACGCCAACGTCGAGCTGAGGTCGACACCCAATCGGAGGGAAACGCCGCCTTGACGCTGCTGAGCCAGACACAAAAGGTCAAAATCAGGAGAGGCCCCTATCTATAGAGAGGAGGAAGGGGGGCCAAATCTCACCCTCATTGCAGATCGAATCCAAGGCTCGGCCTCCTCGAAACTGCCGGCGACGGCCGAGGAGGTCCCCGGCGAAATCCTAACCATAGGAGGGAAAGGGGGAACGAGAGACGGCGCTCTGAGCCGATTTTATAGACTTTTGGATTCAATAGGAAGAAGATTGGATGCGTTCAAGCTTGAACTGAGAATTCGTCCTTTGTGGTTATGATTAATGGTCCCCTTATCTAAGGTGGTTTAGCTAGGTCCTCCAGATGGCTCAGGCAGGGGGATCCTTTATCCCTTACCTCTTCATTATTGGAGCTAAGGTCATTAATTGGAGCTCGTCAAAGCTAGTAGAGCTTGGCAACTATCCTTGGCTGGCCCTCCTGACAGGACGGTCGCTTCAAGGATGCAGTGGAGCTGCTTCTAGGGAAGGGGCTGCGACCAGGGCTGGCAATTTCGGACCCGACACAAAGTTAGCAGGTTTCGGTCTGGGCTAAACGGGTTCGGGTCATAAACGGGTTGACACGATAGACCCGTTTAATAAATGAGTCGGGTCCGGGTTTAGGGTCTGGACACGGTAGACCCTGGAAGACTCGTTTAAAATTCAACGGGTCATGTCGGGTCGTGTCGGGTCGGGTCTACCCGCAATCCAATACTGTAATATATAGTATCAGCGGGTCTATCGGGTTAGGTTGGATCGTGTCGGATTGGGTCGGATCGGGTCAACTGAATAAACCCTGTGATAAACAGGTCTTATCGGGTCTACCCGTTTATAAACGGGTCAGGTATGGGATAAACGGATCGGGTATAGATTTAGGATCTAGATGTGATTAGTTAAACGGGTCGGATCCGGGTCTAGGGGTTTTGGACACGATCCGAAACTAGACCCGACCCGACACGACCCATTAGCACCCCTAGCTGCGACTTCCGGCACCATAAACAGCCTCGCCTCGAGGAACTCTGATCCACCTATAGTGGCGGACTCCGTGCTGTTCATCTGGGGCATGTGCCAAAGGAATGTCACAATCCACTGAATGGCGTAGTGAACTCCCCTCAGAACCGAAAATTTTTCACTACATCCTGCGTACCCTACAATCAAAGGGCCCACTGCGATTCAAGAGACATGGTATAGCAGACCCCAGCACATGGGGGGTAGTGCCCCCCGCACTTAGAGCATACTGATAGGCTCTGGGGAACGGTTGCAGATGAGCTAAAAATCCCCCCAATCCGACCTTTTGAAAAGGGTGTTACTATTTGCACCCACAAAATTACTAACACGCCCCATATAGCACAGACGCGGGTCCGATATTTATTTTACTATTACCCCTATTTTGATAGTGTACCCCACATATGGGTTTGCCTCCCCCTCCCTCTCCTCCCCTCTCTGTCCTCCGTCATCGTCATCGCTCCTCCTCCTCCCCCACTTTGTTTGCCCCTTCGGAGCTGCCGATTCCGTTTGCCCCTTTGGATCTGCCACCACCTCCTCCTCCCATTCCTCCTTTGAACTATGATTGCCCTCCAGATCTATCAATTCCATCCACCTCACTATCACCCCCCCCCCCCCCCCTCTCATTTCTGTAAATGTGTCGGTCTATGGCAGTCGATCCCGACCGATATGGACCACATCATGTCGGACAGAAGAAACCGATAGCATGTCGATCGGGAGCAACCCATACAATGCGCATATCAATATCATCGCACCGGTTTTTCGAGTTGTTTTGTGTAAGCATAGCTGGTAGCTTGTTTACATCTAGGGTTTTTTTTTACTTACACCCCAATTTTATGTCGAAATTTGAATCACATTCACTTTCTAAAAATTTGACTTTTCCCCCGGTCCGTCACTTGACCGTGAGTAGCCTATTAAAAGTGGGGGTGTAACTTAAATTTTGACATAAAAGTGATAATCTAATTTAATAAGAAAAAAAAGATAAGTGTGATAGGTCCCTTTAACAGATCAAATTTAATGATAAAGATAGTCAATATCGTTAATTAGCATTAAGTCTTCCCAATAAAAAAATGTTCTTTTTACCTCTGCGACCAGCTATATGTACATGTGAGCAAGACCCTATGTGCAGTTGTACATGTGGGCACTGGTCATGTAGCAAAAAGAGTAAAAGTCTTCAAAATTGTTACTCTTTCGCTATAGTGAAATCACTAGTTGTAGCAATTATTTTTGTGAAATCTTACCAATTTTTTTTGTTCTATAATGAAATCATTTTAGCAAAAGAGTAACATTTTATTCAGATTGAGAACAATCTTGTTGAGTAACAATTTATACAAATTGTTACTCTTTTGCTACAGTGAAATCACTGTAGTAATTTTTTTTTGAAAAATATTGTTGGAAAAAAAGGGGTAATGTGAGTAAGGTTCCTGACAACATATCACTTGATAAGGACCGACAGTTGCCTTTGCACTAGATCCTCCCATTTGGAGAAAGTCCATTTTACCTTTTGTCTATTTGGAAAATATTACCCATACTCGTACCTATATAATGAAATCACTTGAAGAGTAACATTCCGACAATATAGAGTAACATTTGCTACAGTGATTTCACTGTAGCAAAAAAAATTTATAAGAACAAGATTTGATTTTTTTTTTGCTACAGTGTAATAACTATAGCAATTGTTACTCTTTTATCACCGAATTGTTATTATTTGCTACCACTATAGCAAATGTTGTTCTTTATTAAGAAATTGAGTAACAATTGCTACAGTTTTTTCACTATAGCAAAAATATTTTATCGAGATTTCTCAAAAAAAAAAATTACTACAGTGAAATCACGTGGCAATTGCTACTCAATTTGGTAATAAGGAGTAACAATTGCCACAGTGATTTCACTATAGCAATTTTTTTAATTCAATTTTTTTTAAAAGAAAATTGCTACCGTGAAATCAATGCAGCAAATCCGTGGATCAAGCTCTATAGCAACAAGGACGGAGTGACATGTATAAGGGCCAGTTTGGTTATTAAATGGGGATTAAAGTCACGTGTGGAACTTGCTTCAGATGTATCTTTTTCAGGAGGGATCTGGTATAACACCATCTTGTTGCTTGTCATTCCCCTTAAACTGATCTCTCGTTTGGGACCTCTCACTAAGTCCTAAAAAAAACTCACACTTAACGCTACAGTCAAGTGTCGGATTGGAAAGTAAAGTCAAATTTTTAGAAAAGTGGGGTGTAACACAAATTTCAACATAGAAGTTGGGGGTGTGAGTTAAAAATAAACTATTCCATCTATATTGTCCACACAACCAACACAAGCATCCGAACCCCCACCGTCCGTCACCATGGTCGCATCCAACCAACCACTCCCACCCCTTATCCTGCTCCTCCTCCTCCTCCTCGCCGCCATCTTCTCCACCTCATCGCATGCAGCAGCGGCGCCAGACCCAACTCCAACCCCGTGGCCCCACCAGTTCCACTCCATCCTCTTCGTCAACTACAGCGGAGCCCTCTCCCTGTACGATCTCTGGTACGACTGGCCCCACGGCCGCAACTTCAACATCATCCAGGACCAGCTGGGCGGCCCTCTGTTCTACGACCTCGAGTGGACCAACGGCACCTCCTTCTTCTACACCCTCGACCCCCCCTCCCCCTCCTGCCGCATCGCCCACCTCCCCGTCGGCATCCTCCGCCCCAACTGGCTCGACGGCGCCACCTACCTCGGCCGGCGCCAAGTCGACGGGTTCCTCTGCAACGTTTGGGAGAAGGTCGACTTCATCTGGTACTACGAGGACGTCGCCACCCAGCGCCCCGTGCACTGGGTCTTCTACACCGGTGAGCTCGCCGCCCGCCCACCACCCGTTCGACCCCGGGCCTCAATCACCCCCCCCTTTACCGATTCCGATTCCGATTCCGAACCTGATCTTCGATTTTGGTGGCACATGCAGGGAGATCAATCCACGTGATGACATTTGAGGTCGGGGCCGTGCTCGAGGATGCCAAGTGGCAGGCGCCGGTCTACTGCTTCGAGCAACAGGGGGGCGAAGGGAGCTCTGGATCTCAACTCGCCATTTCCGAAGTAACCCAGAAAAGCCAGACTAAGCTTCTGAGGGGCCTACCCGTCTAGTGCGATCTTCAATGTATTCAGTAGCTCTTTATGCTGGCTGGCACCCTTGTGTAGCTTCTGCTTCAATAATACTGCTATGATGTTTTAAGTTTTAACCCCCTTGATGGATTCTGCTTCATGTTTGAGACTTTGAGAAGTGTGCCTTCGTTTATGACATCTCATCAGTCATCATCATCATCATCCCACATTCTTACCTCATAATTCAGAAAATTGCTTTCTTTCATTGTGTCACAAATTATAATCATCCAGTACAAATAGGCAATATTTGACAATATTATTTAAAGCGAGGATTTTTTTTTTTTTTGGGGGTGGAGGACTTAGTGGATGGTTCTGAAAGAGAAAGGCTATTCAGCTAGAAGATTTTGATGTGGCAGCGCACAACTGGTGGCTGAAACTAACCAATGATATTTAAATCTTTTAGGCCATTAGTTGTGAGCTGCACGTCAATCGGGCCGGCGAATCCAAAAAAATATTCGGGCTGAATAGCATTGCTCGTTCTGAAAACATATTAGTTTTAGCTCAAGGACAGCCAATTGAATCTAAACCCTATGGGCGAAAATATCACTTTAAATTTTTAAATCATGTCTCTTATAAAACTAAACCAAACCTAAATCCGAACCCTAGACCTAGAAATCCTAAACTTAACCCTAAACCCCAAGATCTAAAAACCCTAGACCGAATCCTAAACCCTAGACCTAAAAACCCTAAGCCGAATCCTAAACCGAACTCCTCCGGCCCCCGTGGCTTTCTGTCTCCGCTGCTCGCCTCCGTCGGGGCGACGACGGTGAGCTAGGTGGTATGCTATGTGCCTAAATAGTTATCGAGCCCGATCTCCAACAGCTTCGGAGCTTTTGAAAATACAGTCGGGTTCATAACATTTACTCGTGCCACTGCTTGAGCCTGCTTCCTTCGCCGCCGCCACCACCTCTGCCACCGCTGCACTCGCTCATCTCGGCCACAGCTGCTCGAAAGAGATGGGAGAAAAAAGAATGAGGCATTTTTAACTTTTGGCAGCTCTTTAAATCAAATCGATTTGTTGTCCAGAGACCTTAGGTGAAGCCTATCTTCAACCTGTCCTTTTCACCCCACCGATTTGTTGGCAAGGACCTTAGACGCATTCACCCTTTCTGTTTTAGCTTAGGGACATTTTTGCTCCGGATACTAAGTGAGGTATCTGGATACACCCTATTTTCTAGGATCATATCCCCCCTCATATGGAGAATACCCTTGCCCCCATATGGAGAATACCCTATTTTCAATTGGAAATCCAAAACACTCTCATACTAATAGGAAGCCCAAGAAAGCAAGATTATGAGCCGAAGGACAGGTTTTAAACCTGTTGAAAGTACGGGAGAACCCAAAAAATCCAATATACACATTCGTACGTTTACCGAAAGCACGATCAAACATGAAAAATACGTGGAAAATAGCAATGCAACATTTACATCTTTGTCAACAAATAAATCGAGTGTGGGAGCTCATGAATGCATCAACAAAGCAAACATAGAGAAACAGTTCTGCCACACTCGAGATGCTTGGCTGTAGTTGTCTTCTCAATCCTGATAGGTTTACAAACTTGTACAAGGATGGGGTGAAGGTTGAGGAAAGAGGCTCATCCTTAGAAGGTCAGGATGCAGGGCCATGCTTGGCTCTAATCACCATCTCTTCGGTCGTGGAGCCTATGATCTCGTTCGCTCTCTTCAAAGGGAGGCAGTATATTCTTCCAATAGAGTCCTGAAAATACAAGTTTGATCCCTCCACATTAAGCAAAAGCCAAAAAAAAAAAAGGTAAATTACATAAACATCACCCAAACTATACCCATAGTTTCAATTTGCTCGTTCAAAGTCGATTTTGAACTTGACCCATGAACTATACTTTTCATTACAGAGACACCTACGGAGGGGGTCAATGTGCATTAAAAGGCATAGTAGAAGGGTCAAATTGTTCGAAATAGAACTCGTGGGGCCAAAGCAAAAAATGAAGGTATAGCTCAGGGGGTGTTTATGTATTTTGTCCTGAAAAAAAAACGAAATAACCAACAAGCAACCTCTGAAAATGTTTTTACAAACGAATGCAACCCAGGTTTAGCAGTGAAAATGTGGTTGTAATCGGAGGGCGAGGCATTCAAGTCCTTTTAGCTGTGTAGAAGGCAATCCATCATTCAAACACTCATGCCTGGCCTAATCAAGAAGCTCATGCTGCTCGTTTATCAATTTGCCAGCCCACCTTTAGGAAGTAAAATTTGGCCAAAAGATATAGAGGAGAAAAAACTTGAAGTTGCTTCTGGAAAGACTCATGTGTTTGGCCTTAATTGACTATGTTTCTCTCAAATTTGATGATGTTCAACCATATTTCATCTCGAAATGGTGAGCAGGGTCAACCTATGTCCAACATCATTGACAAAAACTACTGAAAGCCTATTTCCACCATGTCATACACCCGGAACATGTGAGAGGCAGCCAGGTGGCAAGGTTTAGGAATTCAGAGAAGGTCAAACATGCAGCTATTGAGTTCTGATTATTTGATTTCACATCTTATAAAGTAACAGACTATCTTATGTAGGATTCTAATGGCAGCACAATCAATCAATAAAGCTGAAGCTTGTGTTGAATGAATTTGCATATTACAAAACTATCAGAAACTTTTCAGAGGGAAAAAGGGAAAATTACAAAAACACCTCCAAAATTATGCACCTCATTTCCTATTGGTCCCTCAACGTTTGTCAGAAACAATTTGAACCCTGAACTATGCTCCATCTACATTTAACTCCATCCATCACCTTTTTTATCCTGAAAATACCCTCATATCAATTTCGAATGATCTTTGAAATATTTAACTTATGCTTACTAGGACATTGAATGATTTTTGAGATATTTAACTTATGCTTACCAGGACAAGGGCATTTTTGGAATAAAAGTTGCTGGAGGGGGCTAAATGCAGACGGAGCATAGTTCAGGGCTCATATTGTAAAAACAAGTTGAGGGGCAAATGTGAAATGAAGTGCATAGCTCAAGGGAGGTTTTTGCAATTTGCCCTGAAAAATGAGTTTCTGCATGTAGGAAGAAAGGAAACAAAATAATAAAAGAGGATGGGGTGATTGAATCAACATAAAGGTAGAGAGAGAGAGAAAGGAAATGGCGAATGAAAAAAATATCTTCTAGCCCTCCGATACCAGTTTGATGCGTGCGATTCACCTGGTGGACGGATCCGGGGGTCCCATTGAACATTTATGGAGGAGTAGAAAGAGTAGCATATTCGAGAGAGAATCCCTATTGCGCAGTCATCTCTTCCGGTAAATAAACCATTGTTTTCATAAACAAAATGCCCAAAGACGAGTACGATTCACACGATGACGGCGGTGGTCGATAGAGGCGGCAGGGGAGTATCGCCGAAAGTGGCCATGGTTGCCGAAGGCAGCGGTGTGCCGACAGGCACACAAGCATTACTAGGGAATATATATATATATATATATATATATATATATATATATATATATATATATATATATATATATATATATATATATATATATATATATATATATATATGAGGAATGGGATGCTGCCTATCAAAGCAGCATTTTTTGCTGCTTTGAGACATTGTTTGACCATCCTAGAAGTTTTGGAATTTGATGAAATTTGGTGAGGGTGTTGTCTAGGGTAAGATGATCATCCTCACAAATTTTCATCAAATTCCAAAACTTCTAGGGGGTTCAAATGGTCGAAGCAAAATCAGTCGTCTGCAGTCGCCGTTAAAATCTGCAGCATTTTGCTTCGACCATTTGACCCTCTTAGAAGTTTTGGAATTTGATGAAAATTTGTGAGGATGATCATCTTACCCTAGACAACACCCTCACAAAATTTCATCAAATTCCAAAACTTCTAGGATGGTCAAACAATGTCTCAAAGCAGCAAAAACGCTGCTTTGATAGGCAGCATCCCATTCCTCTCTCTCTCTCTCTCTCTCTC
This sequence comes from Chamaelirium japonicum, assembly GCA_947650365.1. NCBI lineage: Eukaryota > Viridiplantae > Streptophyta > Magnoliopsida > Liliales > Melanthiaceae > Chamaelirium > Chamaelirium japonicum. The sequence goes on along the minus strand of OX393553.1, from coordinate 37,443,581 downwards.
TCTCTCTCTCTCTCTCTCTCTCTCTCTCTCTATATATATATATATATATATATATATATATATATATATATATATATATATATATATATACTCTTTTGTCTTATGGTTATTAATGAAATTACACATGGATCTTTCACTAACATAAAGGTTTCAGAATTTTCTGATTTTTTTAAGCATGATATCTATGGCAAGTTGACCATCCTCACAAAAAATGACCAAATTCTGAAGCCTCTAGGGGCGTTAAATGTTAGAATTTTTATCAACCGTCCATGTGAACCGTTAAATAACACATTTGCTATGCCTAGAGGTTTAGGAATTTGATGTTTTTTGGTGAGGATGATCAATTTTCCGTATTCAGTTCGCCACAAGCAACCTTGTCCTCTGTAATCCGTTGAAATAAAAGTTTGGGAACTTTTTTTTGCCTACAACGATAAATTACAAGTTTGCAATATAAGGTTGTGGAAAACTCACAATCTTAAACCATGAAAGGAAATTTGCTAGATCAATTGACATTTGATCGTTTTATCGGGCCATACATGGATTTATCTTGTATTTCAGATCATGGTTGGTCAATAATTTTTGTGCAAGGTCAAGTTTTTAAGATGTCTTGTTATGTTCTTTGGTTGGGTCAAGGTGCATCAAGTAGCAGTTCATGTTACTTCAAGAATTCACAAAAGACCATGAAAAAGATGAAACATTGACAGCCTACATGGTCAAGGATGCTGGCATGGCGTGATCGATCAAAGGTGATGATGTTAATTATGTCGTTCGACACCATCAGGAATCATAAAACACGATCAAAGGATACATGAGCATTCGACGACATCTGTTACTACGACATCATCTGAAAAAATTGGTTTAATAGGGGATGTTGGAATAAATCGATTTTGTATTGACTAGGATTTTGAATTTGAATAAGATTAGATTTAGACTTTAAACTAGATTCATTGATGTTTGAATTTAATGGGATCGAAGTCTTTTATTGTATATAGTAGGTATTGGGCCACTGTAAGTGAACATAGTCTGAATAAAAAATATTTTACTTCCTCTCTCTCAAATTTTTGAGTGGTGACTCCTTATTTCCGCCATTAGGTAGGGGTACCTTGAACCATAGCCAATAATCCTTTTGCTATGTACATTGAGATAAGCTTGGGTCCTTGACATCGCTCCTTAATTAATAGATTCAATAATAAACTACCAAAGCCCAAAGGAAAGCTGCAACATTGATGATTAATTTCACAACAAAACAGAAAAAGAGAGGCTCAAGAAATTAACTTGGGATTGTCTATACTCTATAGGATAGTGAAAAGGGATAATAAAAGATATTTTTTGACATGGAATTAATATAAATTAAAGTGGAAAGGGAAACAAACATGAATACTCACTCGTGCTACAATGCCAAGCTTCTCTAACTTTTGGGCAGCATCCGTAACATCAAAATTGCATTGCTTGCCAAACTCTTCTAGAATGAGTTCTTCACACCGAAAATCGAGGTCCTACATATACATTTTAGAAGCAAGTGGGAAAAATCTGACACGCTGCATCCTGTACATTCAAAGGAAGATAAAGACAAAAGAAATAAAGAGAACATCAAAATTCTACTTGTATTGTTGCCTTGCCCTGCTCCATCAATATAAAGTATGAAACTATCACCTCTTTGACCTGCACAATCATATTATTTGCGATGAACACAATTGGAGGAACACTGAATGGCATGAGTATTAGCACAAGTTCAAAATACTGTAAGCACTGCTACAAAGCCCTTTTATTTGAAACCTACTTCCTGTTGAATCACATCATCACACAAATGTAGAAGTGTGCCTCTCCCACTATCCAATTGTTTGTCATACATTGATTTTGTAATTAAGTTCTGGTAAGTGGCCATGTTTTGCTGAAATCTGCAGGAAATTGAAGGATCTCTTATCATTTTCGTGACCAAGAATTATAAATACTCGGAATTAATGCTCCCTTTACGTGAAGCGAATAACACAAACTTATCATCTAATTAGTCACTAAAAGGCCAAAACCATGACTAAATGTAGAAAACAATTGAAAGTGGAATGAACAGAATTCAAGGAAGTTAAGGAACCATTTAAAAATAGAGCTAATTGTTGGATATTTGTAACAAAACTAATCAAGCATCGATTAATATTGTTTTAAAATAACTTATAATTGTTTGCAAATAATCGGATAATATTGAACTTATAACAAGATTAAGAATTAGATTTATGAATAGAAGAGAAATATGTTGCAAAGGATGCAATACTGCTTGGTCAAAGATGTTCAGAATGAGCCAGTTTGGTCAAAGAGTGGTAATGTTGTCCTAAAAGTCTGATTGTCCCCTTGCGTGCGGTCTTCGAACAAAGACTGGTAGAGATACAGTGACCCAGCCGGTAGGCTCTTCTTTCTGTCGGCACGACTTCAAGAAGATGTTATGGCGGACCCCAAGAAAACTTTTAGGAACCCAGCAAATAAAGAAAAAAAACAAATTAAAACCGATAGAACTCCGGAGAGGAAGAGCGCATGTTCTGTGTGTGGAACCATTGATTTGGGGTCTCTTATATAGGATCGGATCCGTGTAACAGTCCACACAATAAGTGGGACATTACAATCCCATTAAAGCACATTATAAATGGTGCACATTATCGCTGGATACATGGGGAGTTGTTACCACCACCATCTCCAACCAGTAGTAATGGCTAGAAGGGATTAGGGCCTTAATGTTGTAACGTACAAGAGTTGGCAACGACTCTTTTCGTAATGTTCCCTGACAAGACATTAAATCCCAACAAAGCATTAAATAATAATAAATACAGTAAATAAAATGTATTAAAAAATAAATCTATTGGGTCCAAAAAGAATCTTGAAGCCCATTCGGGGCCACGCGGCTCGCGAACCGCGATTGCGACCCGTGCTCGGCTCAGTCGGCACACGCATGTGGTGAGTCAGGTTGTGGCTCCTTCGAAGCTACAAGACCCTATGGGGGAGTTCTATTAAATATGCAACTCTAGTTCTCCCACCGTGCAATATGGGACTAACCTTACTAAAGTGTGAAAAATAAGGCAAGGAATTAAGTTCTCTCAAATAAAAAAGGTGGGGCATGAGCTTTGAACTCATGACCTCTCAAGGAGCAAGGCCCTCATGCTTGGCCCACTAGCCAACTAGTTAACCCTAACTAGTTGTAAAAAAAGTGATCTTTGAAACTTTTAAATTAATCCCGACACTAATGGCAAACTAGACAAGCAGATTTTGTGGCTCATGAGACAAGGTGGAAATGTGAAAACATATCATAAAAGAGGTACACCAGATGTCACATGAGTTGCATGCATCAAACCTTTATTTTCACAATAAGAGGGCAAACTAAGTACGAACATAAAAATATAGGCGTAAGTCAAAAATAAGGACATAAAAGTACACATCACATATAATATACTTGTGCATGCTCGTGCATGTCGGCACTGCAGCGGGCCGCCTTCGGCGGCAACACATATGTCGGCACTGCAGCAGGCCGCCTTTGGTGGCAACACACCTGAACGCCTTCGACAACAAAATAATTTCAATGACAACACCGGCATTCATAGGGACAACCATTTCCTCGCCCGCGCCGATTAGCACGAAGCGGGCGCCATCGGCGCGACCAACTCCCCCTCCCCCTATAATTGATCAATGACAGTTGTCTCTATTCGAACGGATTCCTTGAGATTGACCTGATGGTTTGGGGCGGCCGAAATTTCAACAGACGGGTTTATAGCCGTTGATGCGAACAACGATCACGGGATGAACGATCAGGTTTAGTGTAATTTAAATGGGTCGGGATTTTAGGGGTTTAGTGCAATTTAAATGGATAGGGAGGGAGTTGGTTGACGGAGAAATAAGATCGTGCGTTGATTTTTGAACGAATGGACGGAGAAATAGAGATCGTGCATTGATTTTTGAACAAATGGTTATATCTATTCGGTTCATTTTTGTCCAGTCAGCTTGTCCTAGTCAGTTTCCGTTTTGTCTAGTCAGCACAAAACCGATGTGCCATGTTATATAGATAACCATAGCAAACAAGTCTCTACAAACCAATTTTTCCCGGATTTGAGTACTTCACCATCCATTTCTATGTGCCCTAGCATTAACAAAATCAAATCAGGACTGAAACATAGTTTAAGTCTTTTCTCAATGCTGGGCTATTAACCTTCCAACTTTTTCTTCTAGGCATCGGGCAAGCATTGGATGTGTCCATCAAAAATAATAACCAACAAGCCTCATTCCAACTACATTTAGTTTTTTTTTTTTGAGGGGTAAACTACATTTAGTTTTCAATCACATGTAATATGGATATTTAAAAGGGACTTCAAGGAATAGCAAACAACCTATGGATAGATGACCCCTTCTTACATATAAAAGCAAATATCAAACATCTTACAATCGCCAAATCATCATGATAAAACGATAGTATGGTGTCCCAAACTAAAGGATCAAAGCATCAATATTATACAATTAAGCACTAAAATTGAAACAGGCAAGTGAAATTCACTTCATGTCTTATTAACTAAAAGAAACCTACTGGTCTTGGGACAGGTCCTGGGCTTATCAGTAAAAAATGTTTTCATTCACAAATTACTTACGTGAAGTAGATCTTAGCGCAATAGCCAATCACACCAGAAAGGATTGCTATAACAACCCATATATCAGCTTTAGGCATTTCGAGTGAACTCACAAGAGTGACCTGAACAAAATAAGTTGGTTATAAGATGGGAACTTATAACGCTAAATCTGACTAACAATATAAGTTGGAAACTTACAAGCCCGATTACAGCAGAAATAAGAAGCTGGACCCAGTCCATCGGAGTTAAACTCGGGTTTTTCTTTTCTGGCTACAAAATCAAACATCCCAAACCATCAATTAAAACAAAAAACAAAATGTTAGGGAACAAAAAGTAAAAACACAAAAGAAATTGCTCCCTGTCTACAAAATCGTGTAGTTCTCACCAGAACCAACTCCATATCAGCCATAGGAATGTTTTTAAAATGTTTCACATAAATTCCTCGTTCTGTCTTAGTGTTCGTGCTAGCTCGCCTGTAACATTACCAATAAACATCAAACATGACAAGCTAGTAAAAGATTTATGCACAACAAATCTATTACATTTTCTCAACAAGATAACATCTTAAATGGCATATCATTTCCTATGCTTATCATCAATGATACATTTTTGGAAGTATTACTCTCTCTTTTAACTCAACCAAATTTAATTGCAAAGCTCGCTATTCATGGAAGTGTTTCCAAGAGAAGAATTTCAATTTAACACCTCTATGAATATGGTGTGTTACAATTAATACTACCTGTAAACAACAATCATCCTATCGAAAGTTGGTTCTTGGATTGTAATCTTGCCAAATAGATTTTGCATGCTGTAACACAAAGTGGACAAAAAGCAGCATGTTACACGTGAAGTGCTATAAAAAGCCAAAATGAAGATAGTAGCCAAAACATAGTTCCAAAGCTAGAACCTTAGTTCCATGTTTTCAAGACGAATTCGTTCAACAAATAGGCCTTGTTCTTCTGTTTCAACATTCAAATCATCAGTTTTCTTTGGATCTTTCTTGGCTACTGTGGCCATTTTTCTACGAAGGAGCCATTGAAGCCTGCAGATCATCATTGAATCCCATAATTCAACAGTTAACTTCTATAGAAATAAGAGGGCAGACACATGATCCAGACATTATAGCTTACCTAGTGATTCTAAGGAACCATGCCCAGATTCGAGCTATGATCATATCCAGTTTCTCCATAATAAAGTAATCAGTTGTACAATCGATTCCAGTCCCCCGGCGAAAAATAACATACTTTTTACATGAAGGATAATCACAAGAGCATTAGAGATATAATAAAATATAAACTAGCACAACTATGAACTTTTTTACGATCACAATAGGCAAACAAAAGAAGGTACTTAAGAAATCTTAACTGGCATTTCAAAATAAACATATCAGGTGGGTAATAAGAGAAGATTTTCTTAACCAGCATGAGATTATAAAACTATAATTAAAAAACAAAAATAAAAAGTCTAAACTGAAACATCAAATTGGTTGTTAATGCTTCTTACCTACAAAAATGAAGTACCAACATTACAAAAAAGGACTCCCTGTCACAGTTCATCCTGCTATACCATCTATCGTTTTTTTGAAAAAAAAAGAAGAAGAATATCTCCTAGAGTTCGTTATAGGTATTCTGAACATTTGATTCAGTTTGGCATGACCAGACCAGTCAATATTCAAAACAACCAATTGATTATGAGATAACAGTCACCTTTTGATCGTGTACTCATAAGCATAACTTCTTGAATCCACAAAAGGAATTACATAGAAGCAGTTTTTTTTGTGATTAATACATAATAACAGTTGTGATAAGCTTTTCAATTTAAAATATTATAGGGCTTCTTTAGATATGATTTATTTTCCTCCCAAATTTATCATTCGCCATCCAGGAAGCACCGATATAGATACAAGGATACAAATATAGGGAAACAGATACGGCAAAACGTGGATTTTTGAAAAACTAGAATACGAGGTACAGCAAGGATACGTTTGTAATTTTATATATTTATTATATATAAATATATATATATATATATATTAAATATAATATAATATTTTTTTGTGCTAGAATATGAAGAGAATATTTTGAAAATTAAAGACCATGTCCATCATTCATTACATGATTTACATCCAATACAACCCAAAAATTCAAAGCTAGCGTCAGATTCGCCTTTTACCTAACCTAGAGGTTTCAGAATTTGATGAAACTTGGTGGGGATGCTCTCTATGGCAAGTTGATCATCCTCACCAAAAATTATCAAATTCTATAACCTCTAGGGGCATCAAATGTTAGAAGCTTTATCGACTGTTCATTTTAACCGTTAATTTGAATAACATCTTTGATGCCCCTAGAGGTTATAGAATTTGATGATTTTTGGTGAGGATGATCAACTTGTCATAGAAAGCATCCCCACCAAGTTTCATCAAATTCTGAAACCTCTAGGTAGGTAAAAGGTGATTTGTAACTTTCATTAGTAAGATTCCATTAGTAAGAGTATCCCTCCCCTATATATATATATATATATATATATATAGGGAAGTGCTAGAATGCGGCATGCGGTGCGTGCGGCATCGCACCGCAGCCGTGTGATGCATGCGCTGCGTGCATGCGATGCACGCAGCAGTGCATCACACGGCTGCGGTGCGATGTCGCACGCACCGCATGCCGCATTATAGCAGCCCCCTATATATATATATATATATATATATATATATATATATATATATATATATATATATATATATGGGAATAGGGAACACGATCCTCCCGACTAGCCAACACGCTAGTCCTCCCTTCAAATTGGGTACCACATGACACTTTTTAATCGGGGTCAGGGGTTGGTCAAGGTGGGTACACCTCTCCTAACAATGATAATGAAAAAAATTTGGAAAAAAATTTGGAAAAAAAATATGCCAAGTGGCATTTTTAAATTAACCATAGCAAGGGCTATTTGCCCGCTACAGTTTACCATTAAATTTGTCGACCGTTGATCGGGTTGTTTTAAGTTTTTTTTTAAGAATTTTTTTTTTAAATCTTGATCTAAGTAGAGTGGATTGACCATCCATAAAAAAAATGGTTAAAAAGTGTCCTGTGGCACCCAAATTGATGGGAGGACTAGCGTGTTGGCTAGTCGGGAGCACCATGTTCCCTATTCCCTATATATATATATATATATATATATATATATATATATATATATATATATATATATATATATATATATATATATATATATATATATATATATATATATATATATATATATATATATATGAGGGCTGGGTTCCTATGACATGTCATAGGGAGTACCCTATGACATATGGTGAATTAGTAATGCTAGAATGTTTAGAATGTGCTGAATTTTTTTGAAGGTGATCACCTTACCTTAGATAGAATGTCCACAAAAAATCAAAGCATTCTAAAACTTTTTGGGGCATCAAATGCTAGAAGCTTTATCGGCCATCCATTTTAACCGTTAAATTGAAAATCATATTTGATCCATCTAGAAGTTTTAGAATGAGCCGATTTTTTACGGGGGTCCTATCTAAGATAGGGTGATCATCCTCATAAAAATTCAGAACATTCTAAATATTCTAGGGTTACTAACTCACCATATGTCATAGGGTACTCCCTATGACATGTCATAGGAACTCATTTCCCTATATATATATATATATATATATATATATATATATATATATATATATATATATATATATATATATATATATATATATATATATATATAGAGAGAGAGAGAGAGAGGAGAGGTATGCTTGGTTGCGCTGTGCGCTGCCGAACCCAAAGTGCGCTGCGCACAGCAGCCGTCCGTTCCGGTTGGATCAAACGGTCCGGAGTGATTCCCGCTCCCGTACCCGCACCGCACCGCAGCCTGCACCGCACCGCACATCCGATCCCGCACCGCAACACAGCAACCGTCCGATGGGGTTTTGATTTGAGATCGAGCGGCCGATCGAACGATCGGTGTTCACCCCGCCCACCGACCGCTGCTGTTACTGTGCAGGGCACAGTAACAGCTATTTCGGTGGGTGGGGTGAACGCTGGCCGTCCGATCGGCGTGAATCGAATGGTTTAAAATCTCTCCGGCCGGTTAAAATTATTAACCGTTCGATCGAATGATCGAACAGGTGAGATCCCGTGGGAAACCATCAAATAGGACAAAAGGTAATGATTGTAATCATTACCTTTTGTCCTATTTGATGGTTTCCCACGGGATCTCACCCGTTCGATCATTCGATCGAACGGTTAAAAATTTTAACCGGCCGGAGAGGAATTTGACCGCTCGATTCATTCCGATCGGACGGCCAGCGTTCACCCCACCCACCGAAATCGCTGTTACTGTGCCCGGCACAGTAATAGCTGCGGTCGGTGGGGGGGGTGAACACCGATCGTTCGATCGGTTGATCGGACGGTTGCTGTGTTGCGGTGTGGGTTCGGATGTGCGGTGCGGTGCTGGCTGCGGTGCGGTGCGGGTGCGGGAGCGGGAATCACTCCAGACCGTTTGATCCAACCGGAACGGACGGCTGCTGTACGCAGCGCACTTTGGGTTCGGCAGCGCACAGCGCAACCAAGCATGCCTCTCTCTCTCTCTCTCTCTCTCTATATATATATATATATATATATATATATATATATAAACTAAAGTAAGACAAGTTAAAATACTTATTTCCAAGGTTTGAAATTTCTATTTCGGTCAATATTTCGACCTTCTGGAAAATGGAAATATTTTGTGGAAATATTTCGACAGTGTGGAAATATTGTGATTTGTAGAAAGGGATTTCGCCTAGATATCACGAGAATTTCGCAAAATATCGAAGTGAATCGCATGTGAAATGAAAGGGGCCAGTCACTTTCGGCCGCCCCACGTGGGAGCTGTTTCGAAAGCGACAGGCAGCACGAAATCTCGCGAAAAACCCCTAATAAACAGCAAAATATCGAACAAAATTTCGCGAAATATCGCCCCGAAAACGACAATCGCTAGTCCCTTTCGGCCACCCCACGTTGGTGGGCCCCAGCTGTTTGTGCGATATTTCGCGCTTTTCTCGCATATAAGAAATTTCGCACGATATATCGCGAAATATCGCGGTCAAACGGGTTTCAGTCGGTCGCGCTCTGCACACCACGTGATGCGGGGCCCAACTGTCTGGTCGAAAAGTCGTGATATTTTACTATTTTTAAATTTCGCAAGAAATCTCGTGATTTTTACGTGATTTCCATTCCGCTCGAAACAACAGCCGGGATTTCGTGCCGCGGTTTGAGAAAAATGCGATCTTTCGCGAGATTTTGAACCTTGCTTATTTCCAACTTCCAATGATAAGCAAAGTAAGACAATTAGTAAATATACTAAAGGGTTTAATAAACCTCGCGAGTCAAGACTCGCTGGTTGTCCGAGTCGCGAAACCCGACCCGACCCGGCCGAGTCACTAGAAATACTCGTCGGACAGATCCAAAACCAGGTTTTTGACGAGTTGACCCGAAATCCAGCCGATCCGGGTCAACCTGGCCGGGTTTCGGGTCAACCCGTCGGGTTTTAAAACCATGACGCTAACAACATTATGCAAGTGTTACATTCATCGTCCATTACAAAACACTAGCATCCATTATCCATTACAAATACAAAGTTAGTGTCACATGCATCATCCCAAAAACAAAACATATAAATGATATCATTAAGCCCGCGGCCCCTCCGGACCCTCTCTCTCTCTCTCTCTCTCTCTCTCTCTCTCTCTCTCTCTCTCTCTCTCTCTCGCTTTGTGAGGTCCGCCTACAGTCCCCCTCCCCTGCGCTCTCTCTGGAGTCCGCGGTCCCTCTGGACCCTCCTCCTCCTCCTCCTCCTCCTCCTCTCTCTCTCTCTCTCTTTATATATATATATATATATATATATATATATATATATATATATATATATATATATATATATATATATATATATATATATATATATATATATATATAATTTTTTGCGCCTTACACACTAAGGCGTGCTCCTTATTTGCGCCTTGCGCCTCAGGTCCGCCTCGTTGCCTTGACAACATTGCTTTAGACCTTGTCTCGGTTCTGTAATTGAACCTTTTTGCTAGTAGTGGATTACTCTCATCATCTGGCTCAGCCGGTGACGTTTTCCTGTGAAGAGTTTCCTCGTAAAAAATGGATGTGTGATGTTTACTTCTTGTCTTGGATCATTAGGGCCTTTATGTTTGAGCCCATAGTAGCCAGCATGCCTGATTCTGTAATTTCTTAAGATACCTTGAGCGGCGAGTGAGCATTTCTCTCTTAATTCTTAAAATCTACCAGTGCTCAAATTAGGGGTTAGCTTAGGTAGTTTGGTGTTTGAATAGGAGTATATTACAACTGAGCACAGAGACCTTCCGCCGACTTCTCCAGTCATATGCTTTGTTCGATCTTCTCTCGTGGTGAGAACAATGATTTTTAGAAATCCCCAGGAAGTCACAGTAACTTCCACTCCTATCACTATAAATAGGAAGGGGAGGGAAGTAGGGATCTTTTGGCAAAAAGCTCTCTACACACAAGAGTAAGGCAAATAACATAAAGATCATTAGCTTCGACTTGACTACATCTTAGAAAAGTCAAGAGGCAACAAATTCATAAGTTCCAAGACCCTACAAGAAAGACTAAGAAGTGAAGTATGCTAGCCGATCAAGCTTGAAGCCCAAAAGGACTACCCATGCAGCTTTTACATCTCCCTACGCCAAAGCTTCGACTCCAAGATCTTCAAAAAGTCTTCAAGGAGACCGGGGATCAGAGGAACCACAACGAATGTCCCCACAACCACCTGACACATAAAATCTTGTACACAGTTCGCCTTGAGCGACCCTTGTACTTCGTAATATGTTGCAACGGAGTTTGTAGGTTGAAAAGCAAAATTTGTTCACTACAAAGACATGATAAGTCACCGTATTAAATACAAGATAAAATTGAATCAACCTAAGATTGCCAAATTCAAAATGGAAGATATTAATATGTACCAGAATTTTGCAAGTCTTGATCAAATCAGCCTTATTTTGTGATAGTTGTCTTAATAATATTAAACATGCCTGAGCTCACAAACACTGTGAATAACTGGTCTTTTGAAATACAATTGTGACATTTCGTCATTCAAGGGAGATTAATGATAAACAAATACATGTAAGTCATACTAAACCCAACAGTTCATTTGCCAAACAAATTACAAAACTTTGACAAAACTGAAAGATACTTGAGCCGCAAACTGATGTAATGAGGAAACATAGCAGCTAGCAAACACATTAAGAACAGACTATGTCCTAAACACAATAAGCAATTAAGTAGCAGATTAACTCATAATAAATCATAGGATTATGTGACTGAAAAAGATTTAAGTACTTAATAACTTATAGCATCAAACATTGTGCTTAAAACAATGAAAATAATAAATAATTTACTAGATTTAAAGAACACCTTATCAGAAAACTCCGGAAGGTTTTCATGAGGATGCTCTTTAAAGTACTTTGGCATAAGATTTTTGTCAAGCTGCATTCCACAGAAAACACAAAAAGAACAGTTTAGAAAGTAAACTAAATCATGAAGAATCAAATTTTACTGTGCGTAATCCTGCATTGAACCTTAGATTCATCCACTTTGATTGGTAGATTTAAGAGATACTGTCCAGATTGAGCAACATCAATCTCCTCATCTGTCACTATTTTGAAGTTGCTCTTTTCCATTACCTGAAGTTAAAGAGATTGAAAGGGATCAAATATGAAATTCTCCGACAACTACATGGTTTCAGTCTCATACTAGTATACTACAAGTATCAGGTTTGTGGTATAGTTCAATGAAAAATCGCTGTAACTGAAAGTTTAAAATGTCAAAAGCACGATGTATGTTCACAACATAATGTAATTTTTCTTTTCTATTCTTTCAGAAAATATGTTATCTACATGAGTGCATAATGGTATACCTCATTGAGTACACAAAAAAAAAACAGTAAAAATGACAACAAAGAGAAGAATGAATACTAATTTCCATCTTGAATGCTATTACATAATATCTTAATGACATAGCTGTGTTGTTTCATGGGCATTAAGAAAAGAAACTGCTTGATTTTCAACCGACTTTCTATTGAGAAATAGCAGGAAAGCATATAAAGGATAACCATAGGTACAAATGTGTTGTTTAGTGAAAGTGTTGCAACGTAAAAGGGCAATATAAGCCAAGAAAAAATATTCAAAAGAAAAAAAAATAAAATGACAATAAGAGAACATTTACATTCCATAATCCAATTAGTATAAGGGATCTTGAACTAAGAAATAGACGATGATATCCTAAGCCACTACAAAAGTTGGGTTCTATTACAAGCCCCGCCATGAAGATAGGAAGCCTCTAATGAAATTGGCTCATCTTCAATTATGGAAAGAAGTCTCGTGTCAAGTATTTTACGATCAAATCCGTCTATTTCTTTCTTGTAAAAGGACTAACCTCACAATAATGACAAAAGAAGGGTAAATGCCTGACAACAAGAGGCGAGATGTTCCAGTTTAAAAGAATAAAGACAACATATAGTTACAAAGCTGCACAGCCTATCATGAATTGGAAGTATTAGCCATATCACGAAACTATGGAAAAGTTGGTGAGTAAAGACTAAAGGAAGTGACGAACATTGCAGTAAACAAATATAGTTTTATATGTCAAAAATGAATGTGACCGGCCGAAACTACTTGGTGGTGGAAGCAACAAGGGTCAGGCCTAACACTTCTTGCTGATATTGTCGTTTACAGCTATAATTCGATCTTAAGAGAATAAATTTGTCTTGCTTAACTCAAAAATTCACCACTGTTTTTACTGATTTTGCTAGCTTATTCTGCCTATATTTTGATAAATTGTGCCTAAAATTACCCGTGAACAATGACAAAAAGGATAGCACTTAACACGAATGACAATCAAAGAAAGATTAATAAATTCGAACCCAAATAGAGGGGCCACTGTTTAATGGTTATGATTATGTTAAATTCAATTAAAAGAACTGGAAGTTGCTTCTACATACAAAATTTAATAATTTAAGGGGAAAATGTCGGAGAATATGAAACTACAAAAATATGTGTGGGAATGAGTGGGAGTGGAAACATGAGAGGGGGCAACTGTGGGAATAAGGATCCATTTAATTACAAATGCCTATGAAACTCTGTGCAACACATAAGTTCATCTGCGTATACTTGTGTTGCGCCATATATGCCGACCAAGATGATGTGTCCATTACTGATTTTAATCACATAAATATTTTAATTAAAATATGCACATCATACTCTGCTTAATATGCTGTGTACTATCCTTGTGTCTAATTTTACAAATAGAAACAAAATGAGTGAACTTTCCTTAATGTGCTTAAGAAAAAAATAAACCGATAAACCAGCATCACTACAGAAAGTAGTATAATCAGTTGTCCTACGTAGGATTACCTTATTGTATTCTCATGGCATGAGACCATGAATCTTATGAGATCATCTATAGTAAGGTTTTGCATATAGATACATACTAAAGCGCACCCCTGGGCGATGCCCGGGATCCTCTCACCCTCCAATGCACAGCCCACGCACCCCAAGCGCTTCATCGAGCGCCTACTCCACACCCACCAACCAACACACACCCCCGGTGAAGTTACTGTAGCACTAGAGTAACCAGGGATTTATTTTATATTTTATATTATATATATAGATTACATAATAATATGAATTGTAAAAAAGTTGGAGCATGCCCACGTATTGGGAACGCACTTCTTAGAGATTTTGCACTAGGAAGTGTTGAATCAGGGTCCAAGAGTGGGAGCAATGTGTGACATGCAAACTCCTATAAGTGTACTCCTCTGTCACATTCCTAGGTGTAGATGATAGAATCCCAAGCCTCTTGTAACAAAGTTGAAATGTGATTATATCCATCTGAAGAGTCTAACAAATAACTCATTCTATATGAATGCAGATTGGTTTAGAAGTTCCCTTATATAAATGATGGTGCACAAATATATGTTCAAGTTTTAAGAATTTAATAATCGAGTGACAGATGGTGTTTTCTCCTCATGAGCATTATGACTAATGCACTGGTGCATGCATTTTGAAACTCATGAAGTTGATGTAACAAATAAAATCATATAGGAGTCATGTTCCTTCCCAAATGCAGTGTGTGTGTGTGTGTGTGGAGCTTAATCTAATGAGATAATAAAATAGAGAGCATAGATGACTAACCTTAAAGAAATATGTTAGAAAATTTTGTTCAAGAACATCAATCTCTTCGGAAGATAAATTCTGCTCTTCCAACCTCTGACCACCATGAACAGGATCGAATAGGGAGTATAATTGCTGAAAATAAAAGATTCTCTTCAATTCGAATGTAAAGTTAAGAAGCATCAGCTAAACATCAATGATCATCATGATAAGCCGATATGCATATGCATCTATGTACATTTGAACATGTCTGCTTAAACACCTATCTATATCTAACTGTACTAATCATTGTATACAAGGGTGCCTAAAGAGGGAACATCGAAGCCATACCAATAGATCCTCAAATTGAAGAAGATACCATGCCCGGATAGTATACTCAACTCTCTTGCAGAGCTTCAAAAATTCTGCCCTGTCAGAACTATGCTCTGCAAGAGTAATTGCAAAATTGTAAAAGACAAAAAACAAATTTTTTTAAAAAAAAACAAAATTCAACACTCACAGACAAAAAATTTTAAATGGATGAAGTCAAAAGCATGTTAATTCACATTCTATAAGACACAAATTGATCCAAAACCATACCCTTATTTATGAGTATATCACAAAGGTTCACATGAAATCAATAATTATAACAACTATGAAATAAAATTGAAAAACAAAGTTAATATTACCCTTTGAGCACTATATTGCAAATTTGCTGGAATGAAGCTTCCAAAAGAATGAAATAAATCTAAATCCAAGATAGAAACAAAGTGAAAAACAGTCCAATCAATCTTACTATCAATAAGTTGCAGACCCTCCAATATTGTTTTTTTTATTTATTTTTTATTATTATTATTTTGGTGGGTGAGGGTGGTAACTCACACTCAAGATGCAAACTAGCTGGAAGGCTTCAGCGCAAAAGCTGGACTGGTGCAGGGGCTTAGGCTTGAGGGGGCTAGCATTGATGGAATAAAGATGTGATGCGGATCCGGGCCGACCATGCATAATTATTGGTGGTGATCCTTCTTGCATGGATTCCAAGGCACAAGTCGTGATTTGGTCTTTAAGTAATTAGGTCTTATTCGTTTTGGTCCATTTGGCCTTTGAGTCGGGCTTTGTTCAATCCCCTTTTGAGCCATTGATGGTTTATCTAGCTTCTCTATATAAGAATGTAATGGCATCCTTCCATGTAGGTGTCATGCTTCCCCCTTCAAGTGTGCTGCCTTTGTAACCTACGGGGTAGGCAAGAGGTCTACTGACAGCCAAGAGTTCTACCAGTGCAAGGCAAATACTTATCTCTCCCTATCCCTTTCACTCTGATCTATCTTTGGTAGCTGTGCATCGGTTTTTTGGCACCCCATCCTTGGTGTTGTAACATTTGGATATCAAAGCGAGGTCCGCTCCTAAACCAATGGTCATCTGTCACCCACCACTCTCGTAGCCACCTGCAGAATCCATCCCCACTCTATACAGCACCGCCCACATCCATAGTTATGACAAGTCGTCAGTCTCATCTTCCCTCCGTGAAACACCAGAGGCTACCCCACCAAAACAACTTTCCTAACCCCTCCTGTTACATGTAGCAACACATACTCTATTCCTCGTAGCCTAACCCCTATTCCATTGAAACCAAATTCTCCTCCATCTGATAACCATAATCAAACATCCATAGAAATCCTCAGTCACTCATCTCCCCTAGAGAAACCCTAGAAGCTACTCAACCAAAACCTTCACTTCCTAACATCCACCATCTAGCCAAAAAAAAATATAGATATAATCTACGACCTTGGCCTCACTCCACGTAGCCTCCCAGCATTGCCTGGCACCAATTGCTTCCCTCACATGCCACCACCCGCATCCACAAAAAAGGGAAAAAGAAGAAAGAGGAAAGTATCAATGTCCGCCGACCACACATACCGCAGCTACAGTTCGAAGACATGACCAGACGTAGCCACTCGCCTCTCAGTGTAAATTACCTCCAAGCCAATCTCTGACCGACCACAGACTCCGCTGCCACTATGAGCACAAACCTTCGTCGCGTTGTAAACCAAAACACTTCCCCACCTTTGTAAAATCACAAGACCCCATAACCTAATTCCTATAGATTACCCTTTTTATCCTTTTAGTCAGATGGTTATCCATATCGCCTAAGATCCGAGCCCACTTCAGTTAAACACAAACCCGATCGACTTATAAAAACTCAGAACCATGCACCCATCTCTGTAAGTCCAGCCCCCTCATTCGCTACGACACCAACTCCTTCCCATTCTCTACAACGCAACTCTATTCCCTAAAAGCCCACGACCGAAGACTCCTACCCAAGCCTAGCGGCCTGCTGCACCTACTCACCATACAAAAAACCAACGGCCATTGCCTCTGTAGTCCGGCCCAAGGGATTATGAGGCCCTATGATGTGACGATGATATGCCTCCTCATTACCTACCGGACCTACCGTCACCCACTGGATCTGTGTCGTTGAAGACTGCATAATCGGCCGAGCATAAGACCTTCCCCATTGGTGCCCACTCTATTTCCTTTCCTCTGCTTTTTGACCGCCACAAGTACCTTCCTGTCACTACACAACCTACAGTTAATTGCTGCAAGTGTTGACCGTTGTTACCGCTCTAGCACCATTGATGCAGATGCTCCTCTACTGGTCGCCAAAACGGAAGCCGCCACCAAACCCCACCATCTCCATAGACGTAACTCAACAAACATAGAACAATTTTGTACCGTTTGGTAGATGCAAAGGCTTTCATATCCTATAAGTTTTTTCCTGTGAACTGTGCCAAATCTCCCTATATGACATTAAACAATAAATACAAAAGTGATGAGAGTATGGAATAATTCTCATTCTCAAATAGGCCCATATATTTGCTTTGTTTTCGCAAAATTAAAGTTGCATTCAATGTCCCCTGCATTGCACCATCGCTGATGATGTGCTTCCTCCCTCAGCAATGACCGTTGAAGCCCACCGCGGACGTCACCTGCTCTGGTTGTTGCTACCACCCTTCCCTTCAATTAGCTTTATGCTCCCCTTTCCCAACCTTTTTCGCGATAAAAGCTTAGAAAAAGATCCTTCACCCTTTAGCAACCTAGCACCCCAAAGAAGCAAAACTTGCATTTCAGTCCATTGTGCCACAACCCAAACCATTTTTCTATGATTGCCCATGCTTTGCTTACTCGTGAGTCTTTCACCCAAGAGTGACCTCCCTCTGCTGACAATAATAAGGTTTTAAATGTCATTTTGATGTCAATCTCAGTCAATCTAAAAAAGAAAATTTGTCAAAATCGAAAAAATATTAGTGGAAATTGTATTTTTGAAAATATTGGGATTTGTCGGTCAATTCAGTCA
This sequence comes from Chamaelirium japonicum, assembly GCA_947650365.1. Taxonomy (NCBI): domain Eukaryota; kingdom Viridiplantae; phylum Streptophyta; class Magnoliopsida; order Liliales; family Melanthiaceae; genus Chamaelirium; species Chamaelirium japonicum. The sequence goes on along the minus strand of OX393553.1, from coordinate 37,425,442 downwards.
AATTTCAGAATTTGTTAGTAGATTTTGGTCAAATATTGCTAAACAAACTCCATGCGGAATAGAGAAAAAAGATGTTCTTTGGCTACATACCTTTTGCTCCCTTATAGTCAAGGTTCGAAATCTCCATTTCGGTGGAAATTTCGACCTTCTGGATATGGAAATATTTCGTGGAAATATTTCGACAGTATGGAAATATTGCAATTTTGTAGAAATGGTGGAAATATTGATTTTTTGATGGAATTTTTTAGTGAAACTCGGGATAATCATAAACCAAGTATAGAGCTTCAAATAATATTTGTACCCTATCTAGGGGTGTAGAGCTTCAAATAATATTTGTACCCTATCTAGGGGTGTAGAGCTTCACATAACATGTATTCAATGTATTAAGTCTGTGAGTCTTGTGCAATCTTATTTGATTCGGTTTTGATATATATTTTTCAAATATTTTTTAATCTTTTTTTTTGATAAAAATATTTTTGAAATAAAGATTACTTGATTGTTAAAATAATGTTTCAAATGATTTTGAAAGCGGACTTAAAACAAGAAAGTTATGCAAGTCTGAAATTGTGCAAAAATTATGCTGAAATGTGAAACACTGTTTTTTTACTAAGTCTGGAAAAAAGAGTTTTTATATAGAAAAGTTTTTATACATTCAAAATTTCCTAAGACGGACCATGGTTTTCTAGATGCACTCGTACTTCTACACTATGCAGTCAAAGTCGGAAGTCGGCCCTAATCGGCCAAGGACCGACTAGGACTAGTCGAGACTAGTAGGCCAAAACTTATTCTAACCCCTCCCCACTCCCTAAACATATATGATATATGAACTAGTATAAATGTCAATAAGTATATGATATTAGTCGGTTAATAACAATACATACCTTCACACTTCACAACATGGGTATAAATACATAAGTAACATAACACAGTTGTATTGGCTTCATGCCCATGTCAAAAGACTCAGAACTAAGAATTCATCACAATATTTGTTTGATGATGTTTAATTTGTAAATAACCCCAATTTTGATTATAGGGTTATATGGATATCAACAAATAAACAATAATTATTTGTTTATGTTTTTATATGAGATTCTCAGGTGCTCAAAAGATGATTACAGGGAAGAAACATAATTGTGAGTCTTGCGACTCAAGACTTTGAGCCAATGTAAAAAAATTTAAACAAAATTGCTTGAAAAGACTCCTTGCAAAAAAAAAATTTGCTTGCAGAATACTGCCTGGGGACTAGTCGGCAGTTGCTAGTTGGGGACTAGTCGGGATTCCGCCCAGCAATGACAGAATCAGAATTAATCGGTCGGTAAAATGCCGCCTGGGGACTAGTCGCCGACTAGTCCCGATTTTGATAGCATAGCTTCTACATCTTGTGGAATTTTTTGAGCTAAAAAAGAATTGATTTAATCACTTTTCTCACTATGTAGATTTTATAAAAACTGTTTTCTCCTACTAAAACTGAAAGTTTACTTTTTGATTCCTTTGTTTTTTGATTTTTTTGATATTTTTATTGAAATCAAATGGGGGGTATTTGTTTATTTACATATAATAACTTAAAGTAAATGGAGAAAATAAAAATTAAGTAAAACGATATTTACTTAAATGTTATTATATGTAAATAAGCTGCTGAGAACCAGGCCCCCCTGTCCCCTTTTATAACCAGTCAGTCACAGAATTTCGGATATATTTCACGAAATTTTTCAAACTTTTCGCGAAATTTTGACAAAATCTCGCGATATTTCGTGAAGATGGAAATATTTCGTGGAAATATCATGATATTTCGCGAAACCGCTCAATATTTTGACATTTCCAGTTCTGCTCGAGATTACAGGTGGTATTTCGTATCGGGTTTTCATTGTTTCGATATATTTCGCGATATTTTGTGAATATATCGATTTTTTGTACCTTGCTTGTAGTTACACCAAAAATCACTTAAACCCCCTAAAGTTTAAGAACCACACTTTCTCCCCCTGCACCTTCAAAAACATCACTTTTTCACTCCTCCCAAGTGATGGGGTGTTTGCTAAGAAATTAAAACTGCATGGGGAAAAGTGTAGTTCATAAACTTTAGGGGGTCAAGTGATTTTGGTGTAACTACAGGGGGTAAAAGATATTTAACCATTTTTCAAGATAAGCTAAATTAAACATAAATACACATTAAAGCAATGGATTTATACAAGTCACTAATAAGGTAAAACAAAACCCAAATGATGGGATGCATATCATATGTCGTAAGTTCCAGATCCATAGAGCATATTCAACAAATAGATGCATAGTAAAACTCAAAAGATGCTTTTTAAAATATGGGTGATGGGCATGGGCCACAAGGACAAAAGATGCTCTTTAGCACATTGGTTATGTAGTGTGAATCAACATACTTGACTTTCTCCCTAAAAAGAGAGACATCGATCGAAATGTTTCTTGATTTCAGTCGAAATTCAGGATTCATTCTATATTGGAGCTTCATTTCCACGAATTTTTTAAGATTTGTTGAGTTCAAGTGGCAACTATTGTGATTTCGATGGAAATTTAGTAGTATAGACATTTCAAGCATTTCCTATGTAGGGTCATAAAAAATAGACATATCAGTCAATTTGTAGGATATTTGTCTACATTTGATTCTATGCACACCACCACCCCTCTCATCACATCTTGTGCCCCACAACATCCTATTGCTAAACTCGGCAATATGTCGATGCGATCGGAAGGACTTTCCAAGGGAGATTGACAGGAGCCCAATGGGGTGAAATGATTTCTAGCATCATGGAGTAATTCGAAGGCATAATGCCGGGTTAAATGATGTAAAGGTTCGGATTTCCCCACCAATCAACAATTCTGTGACCGTGTAAATGCGGGTGACTCTGATGCACGTCATGTGTCACCATAAAAAAAACCTAGCACCTCCCTTTTAAAATGGACCACAACAAATGCGTGTGTGTGTGTGTGTGGTGGTGATTGGGGGGTGGAGGTGGGGGAGCTCTTAAGGGGAGGGAGGAACAAGCCCTATGGTGAGCGCACATTTTCATCAATCGATCTCAATATCCAGCATTCCAGCTGGCTGAAGGGGAGGAGTCGTCTCTCTTCGTTAATTCCGATCTCCAGCAAGTCGTAGGGGAGGTCTCTCTTTCTTCTCTCTCTCTCTCTCTCTCTCTCTCTCTCTCTCTTGAAAGGGGAGAGATGCACAATCAACGAAGGATCCCTCTTCTCCTCAATGGGCGATGCAGCTCCGTAGGAGGTCGACCGTCAAATATCATCTTCATGTGCGCCAGTGAACGATAGGCCTTTCCCTAGCATTGATCTGCAGTCGTCGAACCATCGTCTACATGGATTAGCTAATGTCGTCCTCCTCCCCATGGTAGCAGGTTTGCTAGTGGTCAACCTTGTTCATTGATAGTTGGTGACCCCATTTATCAACACCTCCTCCATGACCAAAGCCACCTCTTGTACAAACGTTGGTCGCTCCTCACTCGCAAGCGGCCCCACATTTCCCCTACAGATCCAACAGCATGCACCCTTCCTCTGTGTGGATAAGTGTTTGGCACTCACCTCCTCTGTATGGATAGATAGATGACCCCTCCTATGTGGTTGCAGTGACAGGTCACCTGGTCGTGGTTTCAAAACTCGGTAGATATCGGTACGTACCGGTTATGGGTCTAACCAAACTGATACCCCCTTCGAAACTGGCACTGAACCCATACCGGCCGACACATGTCGGTATCAGTCCGAACCGGCCGAGTTCTACAGGTTTCGGCCGGTACGGGTCCATACTTTCAAATTCATTTGTAGATTATTTTTCCAATTACATGAATCATACTTCTTATGGCTTGTTAGAATTATCATCGACGTTCATAATTCTTCTTTTTTCTTTAATAAGCAAGTGTATGTAGATGCATAGATGCTCAATCTAGTCATGTACTATTGTGTATTTTTTTATGATGGGGGTAAAGTTAGCTTTCAAAGAGTAGAGGTAAACATACCTTGTAACTAAGTCTAAGGGCAGTGGCAAGTAGGAAGTTTTTCTCCCAGTTACAAACAAAAAACTAGATTACAAAAACTAAGCAAAAGACAATCCAATGACTTTGTTTTCCTGTTAAAAATCACAAGTGAACAAAACCAAACACACCCACTCTATGAAATCTTTGTTATACGATTAAGATTAAGAGCCTGTTCAAAAAATTTATCCATATATAATTTCTAATATTTTAAGTTCATTTTTCCTGATTTTTGAGTTTTTTTGTAATTTTTCAAAAAACATAATAGACTGATACCGATTTCGGCCAATATCAGTCAATACAGAGTCGTATCACCGGCAGTGTTTTAAATATCGGCGATCTATATTGCAATATCGCCAGGCTCCAACATCAATCCAAGTTAAATTCTCCTGTTTTGGAAAAAAAAGTCGACATATTGCTAATATATCGCCAATTTACCGCTCCATATCGTCGATATATCGCCAAACCTACCATTTGTTGTTCTTGGTGGATTTAAAACCTCTCTTCACGGATTTGGGATTTTTTTCAAACTTCTAAGTTGAGGTATATTTTCAAATCTTTTTTTTTTTAATTTCTCAAATTTCTTAAGTAGATCTTTGTGAAGAATAGATTATAAACATGAATCGCATCAAGTTTCATGTGATTCATCATGATTATCATGAAATTAATTGGGATTCATGGGTTTCATCTACTTAAACCCTAATGAAATTTTTGTATGTCGATACTGCACATCCAATCTACTTGCTATCTAAATTTGAAATTTTTTTGCTTAAATCATTTTAAGAGTATTATGTTATGCCATGTACTGTCAGTCTGTGAGATGTTTATGCTTATTATGTCTTATGCTTTATGAGTTATAAATTTGTGATATGCTTTTATGTACTGTGAACCATATGAGTTTTGATATATTTTATCATACTTCCTAGTGTGTGTAATCATATTGTGATTGTTTAATTCCCAGACTGTTGCAAAGTTTCGAACAGTTCATAGACAGTGTCGGACAATTCACAGACTCATATATAGAGCCTAAATTGAGTGTCCCCTAAAGGAAATGATTGTTTTATATATGTTATTGATCATAATGATGTATCTATACATTCTAAAGGGATATATAGAAAAATACTCCAAAAAAATATTCATTTTGTCCTTTTTTCCTTCTTTGCCCTAATTTTTAGCGATATTTGGCGATAAATAGCGATATATCCCCGATTTTTCTCCTGAGCAACTTGGCGATATCGACAGGCTACAGCAATAACGATACTTAAAACACTGATCACAGGTACGGTCCGGGGCCGACCGATACTAGTACCAATACCTGTATTTTAAACCTTGCACTCGGCACACTCCTACTCTAATAGGACAACCATGCCCAATACTCCTTAGTTCATAACTTCTATGGTAGACAGCAACCCTATCCACCACCATCCTCGTCTTTGTATTCAATCAATGTTCGGCAACATAACCGACCTCCTCAAGACATATCTCCTATCGTCGATCGTAGTCCACCAGCTTCGTTGTGCGGCCCCGATCACGATGCACGCCCCCAGCAGCTTCTCTGTGCCTCTCATCAACCGTAGTCGACTCGGCCTCCACGACCATCGGTGAACTCCGTTCCGATGTGCCAATTTTGCTTCGTCGTCAACTACACCTTCCCCAACTATCATCGAGCTCCGCTTTGATGGGTTAGTCCCGTCTCGTCGACCGTCGTTGACTCCATCTCCACAAGCCATCATCGACCTACACTCCAATGCATCTATCTTGACACTCTGTCATAGACATCACTTCCAAGACATTGTCGAGCTTGCCTCAGATGGGTCTAACTCACCTTGTCGACTGCTGACCTAATCACCTCTCACACCCCAGCAGCTTCTCTGTGCCACTCATCAACCGTTGTTGACTCCACCTCCATGGCCATCAGCAAGTTCCGCTCTGATGTGTCTGTCGCGTCACTTCGTCGTCGAGTACGCCTTCCACGACTATCATCAAGCTCCGCTTCGATGGGTTGGTCCCGTCTCACCGACCGTCGTTGACTTCATCTCCACCGACCATCATCGACCTACACTCCAATGTGTCGGTCTCGCCATTCTGTCATCGGCATCGCTTCCAAGCCATTGTCGAGTTTCCCTCTGATGACCCACTCATCTGGCCGACAGTCGACTTAATCACCACTCAAGCCTATTGTGACAACAGCAATGCATACCTACAACCTTCTTTGACACAGAGAGCATGTGCAACGTGACAAGGATTATCCTTTCGTAGAGAAGTCCAAAGAAGAGCTACAATCGACCTCCCTTTCACGGAGGTCGGGCTGTGAAGACTGAGCTTCCTTGTTACAGCCCCTAAATTCCAGGTTGCACCAACTGAGAGAGATGTCATCGCTAAGAGATGAGCAGACTATAATACCCCTGATATTTAGGGAATTTGCCTACAATCTCTCTCTGCGATATATGCTGAAGGTAGGGTCCCATAGTTGCTCTCAATTCAAGCAAAATGAGTATGCCGTCTACAAAGTGGAGCTATAAGGTGAACAGAGGACTGGGAGTGAATAAACAATATTTGTGAGGGTCCATTCTTGACCATCTGATAAAGATGGTGTGGGAGAGTGCATTTTGGTTCATTGTTATACGAGATGTGAGGCCCGCGGTCTTAATCGTTATGTGTGTCTTAAACCATAGAGTACATAGGTTGATAAGAGGTGGTTGGATGATGCAGACGAGCTCTAATGTGCAGATTTCTACAGCTGATGGCATATTTTGATCCCCTACAGAGATCCAGGAGGCCGATCATCGATCCGTCTACATCATTGGAAAGCTATTTCGATAATCTATGACTTTGGTTTTTACTTTTTGTCGATTCGACTTGTGGATCTTGAGTTTTTTATGTTTTTATTTCTGGTTTGGGTAGGCACGAGCCATGTTCACACTCGGTTCAAGCCACAGATGCCGAACTGACTAATTAATAAGTTTTATCGTAGCCGTAGAATGGTAAGTCGAGATATAATCTCGATGGATGGGATTCAAAGGAAGCCAAAATAAACCCTAAAAAGGTTAGAAAACCCCCAACCATCGCCCCTATGTCGTCCTCTCTCTCTTCCCGCGGCAATACCCGTGCGCACACCCCTCGGGATGTGTGCCGTGACCCCTCCACCCTCTTATCCCGTGCAGACGCCTCTCTTTCTTTCCTTTTCTCCCTCCCTATAAAGCCTCTAAAAACTCTAATAGTCGTCGGAGATTGATGATGAATTGAAACCCTAGAACGGAGAAGCAGGTTCGCTTGTTCGGAGCCTCACACGAAGGATCATCTTACTTCTAGTCTTCTTCTCTCCGCAAGCTTCTTCCTCATCGACATGCTCTCGTCTACGACTTAGTGGAAGATCAACGCAGAGATCATCTCTTCTTCAAGATCAATTCATCCTGGCTTCTTCATCCTTATCTTCCGGACCACACCTTCTCTTCCACCCATTCAACTACTACAACGGAGTCCTTGATCGCGGCCGACATTGACCAAAGCACGGTTTGAATCGTCCCTCTATATTTTCAAGTGATAAACATCGTCATAAACCGGCCTATTGCTGATTTTATTTGATCTTTTCAATCTATTTGGCTTCTAAAGAATCTCATCCATATGGTTGTATTTTGCTTGGATCTTTGTTTTGTTGAAACTTTTGTCCTTATGTTTGAGATATTGTCATTCTATGTACTGCTGAAATTTTATTGTTAAATCTGAAATCAACTGTTCACATGCTAATTTTATCACTTCGTTAATGTAAACCTATTTGGGCATGATTGGATGATAATTAATACCAAGGTTCTAAAAAGCGCTAGGCGCTAGTCGGGCGGTGAGGAACCACCTAGCGCCTAGGCGTTTTGTCTTTTTTAAAATTATTTTAATTATTATTTTTATATTATATAATATATATATGTCTAAAAATTAATATAAGTTCAAGATTATCCCAAACCATTATTTTAAAGAACAAGTATATAACCATAATTCAAGATTGAGTGATTAATAAGAACAAAAGCAAACATGGTCCGCCTGGCTATCCTCAGCCCGCCTGGTCCGCCTGGCCAGTCTTAGCTCCCTGGCTCGCCTCAGCCCGCCTGGTCTGCCTGGTCCGCCTGATTCCGCCTACCTTGTCCCGCCTGGATTGCCTAGGCGGCCGCCTTGCCCCGCTTAGCTCCACCTGGGAGCTTGACCGCTTTTCTGGAGCGCCTGAGGCCTAGGCTAGGCGGTGGGGGGCCGCCTAGCCTGGGCCGCTTTTTAGAACATTGATTAATACTCTTTATCCTTACTGAAATTTGAATAAGTAACATAAATTTATCTTTAATCGTTTAAATTTAGCACTTGTGTTCTTTAACAAACTCTGAATGCATCAAGTTGGTATCAGAGCGCACTAGTCGGTGCGTTCTTTCGCAACGGCAGGTCCTCTTGCATTGTTCGCATCATTGTGTGCTTGCTGAATTTTTTTATTTTAGTTTCCTCTTTTCATTTTAGTGTTCGTGTCCTTGCATTAATTAGCAAACTAGCATCCCGCGTGTTTGCATCCATACTAGGATCATCATTTTCTCTCTGTGGTGAGTTGTTAGCACCTTCTAGAGATTCTCTCAATGGCTAAACCACCAAGACAATCATCCCAACCCCGTACTTGGCAAGATGCCTTCAAAAGGCAACAAGAAAACATGGATAGACTTCAGACCCAAATCGAAGCCCTAACTTTGGCCTTCACCACTATCCAAAACCCACCTCGACCCCATCGAGAGCATAGGGCTAGAGAGGCACCCGAGCGTAGTGAGTTCGATCTTGAGTCAAGAGGTGATAGTGTTAGTTCGTCTGATATGTCTGAATGCGAAGTAGTAAAACCCATAGGAGACCAAAATCCCATTGGGGCTGGGATCAGGGTATCAAAATCGAAGTTCCTGAGTTTGAGGATATGATGGATCCTGAGGAGTTCTTAGATTGGGCTGAGAGAATATATCAGTATTTTGAATGGAAGGTAATCCCTCGAGACAAACAGGTAAAGCTTGTTAATCTCAAGTTGAAGGGTCATGCACTATTGCACTGGTCTAGCGGAGACAGTTGCAGACGACGAGGGTTAGAAAAGGAAAATACAAGATTTCCACCTGCACACACATGAGGGAAAAAATGCAACATAAGTTCCTTTTGATTTTAGACATAGTGTGTTTCAAAATTTTCAATACCTGCGACAAAAGATAAAAGTCCGTGGACAATTATATCGATGGATCCATTCACAGAGAGCAAGATTTCAATTTTCATCAACGAAAACAACATTCTAATCTTAGCGTGTTACATTTTGGGAATAATCACAATACCATAGGACTCACATGCCATGGTAAATTCCTCCAAACATGATTTTCAACCAAATAAAATCCCTTCAAGATGGGCCATCTATGGCACACAAGTCTAGTCTAGAAGGCTTAAAAAAGGGATAGATAAAAAACCCAGCAGGCCAAGTATATAACCCAAATCACTTTTGGTTTTCCAAGTAAAAATCGGTGCATCTGTTTTCAGTATTGTTTGTTTCTTAGTTTTTAAATATCGTGACGGGGATCCGACAAAACAATGTCACATATCTTTCGGCGGCATATGTGGGATGCTTTTGAAGCTAATTGTGTAGTTGGGCAGGGAGCTCTGCGCAACGTAGCTTGGTCAGGGGGCTTCGCGCCCTACAGTTCCAAGGAACAGGGGCATAGTCCTCGCATTGGAAATCCTGATCCAAATTTTGTAAACTAAACGAATTTATGCATGGAGAGTGGATTCCTTCAAGATATCTTGTATTCTAGAAATTCCTACATTGTACTGAAGAAAACCCAAAATCATCCATCCATCAAAAAAAAAAAAAGACAAGTTTTCTTTCAATTATCCCATGCCACGAAAGAGAACCAATCTCACCAACAGCTGTAATGCAGTGCCTTAACAACACCAATCCCAAGGCCCCATTTCAAATTTAAGAGATGGCATCGCCGCATCCAATGGAGAAAAGGGCTTACAGTACTCAGAATCGCGAGCGCTCATCTAAACCCTCTGAACCAAAATCGAGAAGAAAAAGGGGATTTGGGGAAGAACCCAATTCAGATTCACGAGAATTAAGAGCACCAGGACGGTGAAAGCAGAAAAAAACCCAGAAGGATTCATGGAAGCAAACACAATCAAATCTGAACCGTCCGGGGTCGCATACCTATGAGGTAGGCCAGTTTCATGATGAGCTTGGGCTTGAGGATGGGGATGACGGACTCTCGGTCCAGCCGGACGACGTCCTTGGCCTTCTCCTTGCTCCGTCCCGCCATGGTTCGCCGAGATTGCGAGCGGTTTAGAGGATGCGCGAGGTGCTAAGAGGTGGAGGGGAAGAGGGAAAGAAGCGCGAGGGTCGGAGAAGGAGAGGGGTTCGCCACCGGAATCCAAAGCATTTCGTCCGAAGCAATCGAGAGGATTGCGAGGGAAGCGGATGGGTTGGCAGTGAGGGGGAGGAGGAACCAAACAGTAACGTACGGCACGTTCTCCCCTGGCTTTGCACTGTGCTCTTTGATGAGCAGGACTATTACCGAGCACCTGGCAATTGCTTACGTGTCATTTATGTTTGGTTTTATCTACAAGATTTTTTTTTTTTTTTTTTTTTTTGTCCCAAAACCTTTCTGGCAATGGACCCACTTCGGGCTCGGACTAATCCCTCCAAAAATGAGTTCAGATCTCCACCCCCAGTCAATGGGCCCGACGTGCATCACAGCCACACACGATTGCTAGAGTGTGATTCACTTTTGGGTCGCCAACTATCGTGCGGCTGTGATGTACATTGGGCCGATTGACCGGAGGAGATATGAATACTCTAGAAATGAGCACCGGCCCACTCAGAAGTTTCGCTATACTCCTCTGTAGATCGAGAGGGGGGGAGATTGAACTCACAACCTTCTCATCAAAGCATCAATTGCTTACCGACTCCCCTATCCTCTATTGGATAGGGTGAGAGCATCTCCAACGGGCTCCTAGGATATTTCTCTATTCTTGGGACTCCTAGCTGCCATATAGATAAAGTATAGAGTGGGAATTGTAGAGCACTTCAACGGACTCCTCAAATCCCTTCTTATTTATTTAAAAGACCAAATACTCCAATTTCCATTTCGACCAACACAGCAAATGAGGAAATACATTTTAGAAAATTAAATAGTGTGGGTATTTTTAAACAATTATTTTATTCAAACCAAGGGGGGCTCATCATAAAACTTTTTCACTCATCTCGCCAGCACCAATGAGAGGAGTAGGAAAATCCAATCCTGACAAAACATCAAGAAGTCCGTCGAAGGATCGCTTTTAGAGTGGGCCTACATATTTCTTGTACAGCACCAAAGGAATTTATTATCAAGGAGCCCATTAGAGATGCTCTGCAGCATAAGTTTTTCTTTTTTTGGTATTATTATATGAGTAGTGATTCCATAAACCCAAGGTGACGCCTCGTAGCCGTCAATTTGACGAGTGTCATTCACATGTTGCATTGCTTGTCATCGGACAGCTGTGATGCGCCAACTAGAGTAAGGGATGCCTTATTGGATCATTTCTTTCTTTTATTATATTAAAGGGTTTTTGCATATAACCCCTTTGAAACTAGATTAATAGTATATTAATTGCTGAAAATTTTATATTTTAGGCATCAAACCTTGTAAACTAGATTAGTTGTGCAAATGCCCCGCTTGGATTAACTGCGTATATGTAGGGTGAATATTTTTTGCTGACTTAGCGGTTGGTCCCCCACATGTGACTCATTTTAGCGCTAAGGATGCCCAATATATTGTTTAAGCTAGGGTCCCTCCGCAAAAACCGAAACGGCTTCAATAATTTGTAAATGTTTCACTTTTCTAAAAAGTCCATCTATATCCATCAGATTTTGCTCAAATTACAAACCCTACCATCAACTGAAATTCAAACATACAAATACACTCTAGCGAACGTGACTTTTTTTTTTTGAATTTTAATATTTGCTACAGTAAAATCACTGTAGCTTTTTTTTTTTGAAAAAAGCTCTATATAAATTTTTCATATTTTTTACTATAGTGATTTTACTGTAGCAAATGTTACTATTTATTTTTGAAATTTTATTATTTGCTACAGTGAAATCTCTGTAGCAATTTTTTTTTTGAAAAACTCGATATTAAAATTTATATTTTTTTGCTATAGCAAAATTAATGTAGCAATGTTACTCTTTATACTAAAATGTTACTCTTTATAAAAAGTAACCTTTCGAATAATAAAGAGTAACATTTGATATAATGAAATCACTGTAGCATTTTTTTAATAAATCTCATTTAAAATAGAAAAATTATATACATCAAAATCACAGTAGCAAATGTTACTCTTTATTATGGAAATGTTACTCTCTATAAAGAGTAACATTTTGATAATGAAGAGTAACATTTGCTACAGTAAAATCACTGTAGCGATTTTTTTTGCTTTGAAATCACTGTAGCAAATGTTACTCTTCATTACCAAAATGTTACTCTTTATAAAGAGTAACATTTTAATAATGAAAAGTAACATTTGCTACAGTGAAATCACTGTAGCAATTTTTTTTTTTTGATAAATCTTGTTTAAAAAATATTCACTATTGCACCTTTTTTTTTTGGACGGTGCATGAGATTCTGTATATAAAGGAAAAAATAAAAAAGATTATTTTGGTCCTTTTTTTGAAGAATTTGTTATACATAACAACTCTGATCTGCTGCAGATGCCCCAAGTGCTTTTTGAAATGGTTAAAAAAATTTAAATTTGTAATCATAGGGACCATAGCTACAACCAACAGTTTTGATATCCTCACACTTGTTTTACAAACACCTAAGACACATTTACCCATATTTTTTCAGGTGTATTCTTGGTTTGATTATTACTTTCAAACCAAATGCTATTCAGTTATCCCTACATTGCATGTGTGTTCTACGTTCACAATTTTTCTTAGTTCACAAGTTATGTTCGAGCCATAGACCTGGAACACGAATGCTATTCAGCTATCCTGACGTTGCACCTGACCAGAACCGTCCCTTTTCCTCGTCACCATCCGGGGTGGGTGCAACGAACGGCTGTCATCAGTGCCACATCAGGATGGAAACCAGGATGGCTGGATAGCATTTTTAAAACAAGAGATGAGGTCATGAATATCAGATGATTTATTCATGGATATCACACCCCACTAACAATACTTGAATATTTTTTTTGCACAAATTGCAAAAACACCCCCTGAACTATGGACCTCATTTATATTGGTTCTTAATTTTTAATTTTTTATTTTTTTTGGGAGGGGGGGGGGGGAGGGGAGGACTTAGTGATAGCTCCCTGACAAAAGAATCAACTTACAATAGGCCCTCCTACAAGTCCCGTATTGCAATAGCTCCCTCCCGAAATCTAGCACAACCCAATTAAATAAAAAAGACAGTAACGACAGCCCAAGTTTATTAAATTTACATTTTCTACCAACAACTTAACATGAACCATTTTTTGTATAAAAAACAATTGAAATCACTCTAGATTTTCGATTTAAAACAACAAAACAATTTAGTTTTTTTCCTATATTTTTTCATCAAAAAAAAACTTACTCTATCAACCGACCAAAATAGTTACACTTTTTTATCTAATTGTTACTTTTTATGTGCGAGATAAAATTAGCTTGGTTTCACATAATTAAATGTATTTTTTGTTACAAAGATAATCATATTGCAACCAGATAAGCAAAAATATCGCTACAATTGATCGATAATTAAGACATTTTACCATATCATATTGTAACTCTTTGCTAACGAATTGTTACTCTTTACCAATTGTTACTTTTTACTATGATTGTTACACTATATGTAGGGCTAAAATTATCATTTAAAAAAATGTCATTATATGTGAGTGGCAGGAGTTCACGTTAGCCAAACTAACAAATTTTTGCTTTTTATCGATTGTTACTCTTTTACTACAGTTGTTACACTTTTTTTGTAGGGATAAAATTGCTATTAAATGTTTTTTGTTATTATATGTGTGCAGGAGAAGGAGCTCACGTTAGCCAAAGTCCAACTACAGGAGCTTAATGTTAAGTTCAAACTTTACATACCCTTAAAGTTAAATGGAAACCTTTTTAAGGAGCTAACGGTAATAACCCCTTTTTTTTTAACAATTTGAAACCTGAGCTATGCTCTGTTAGCATTTAACACCCTCCATCAAATTTTCTTTCGAAATGACCCTTACCCTACTAAGCACAAGTTGAATATTTCAGATACCATTTAAGTCTTATTGGAAATTGAATTGGATACTTTCGTGATAAAAAGTTAACAGAGGGGGCTAGACACACATGATGAATAGTTCAGGGTTCCAAAATTGGTCAAAAAAAAAAAAAGTGGAGGGACCAATTTGAAATAACGTGCATACTTCTGGGGAGGTTTTTGTAATTTTCCCTCTTTTTTTTTTGGCAAACAACACTACTTGAATATCTAGAATATTTCTTAGTCAATAAATACTTGGTAGGAAATTCTGTCAAGACAAACAAGATGTAACTGAAGTAGCAAAACGACAGCTGAAGAATCAACCAAGATTTTGGAGCACAAGAACACAAGGAAAACTAAACCACCAAAGTTCAGCTGCCCAGGTATCAAAAACTTTATTGTGCAACAAAACATAATAAATATCCCCCCCTCAAACAGGAGAAGCATAAAAACCTTGACTGTTAATTACCAAAATTACCTGCCAAACAGAAGGCATTTGAGATTCTTCATGCACCTCAACGCCGTTCTGTTCCGTTCCAAGTCAATGTCTCCAAAATATATACAGAGCACCCTATGTACAACTCCTTGGTCTCCAGGCTTGCCTATCGACTTGATACGACAACGATGCCCAAGTCTATAAATTAGCTGACCTGTGTGCATTCTGCACACTGGGCTTGCCCAAAATCAACGGATATCGAGGCAAAAGGAGCCTAGACCTTGCTCAACCTGTGCAAGGTGCTATTGGTTCCAAGACTTAAGAAATGGTTTCCCGATCGAATCATGTAGACTGGAGTTCGGATGCGGGTGGTTCATCCATGGCATGTTGAAGGCCGGAGGGGTGGGGGCTGCATCAAGGCTGCTCGAACTCTTGGGCTGATGGGAAGCGTACACATATACGTTGTCATTACTCGACACACCAGCACCAACAAAGCCCCTTCCTCGCATGAACTGTTCGGAGGTTGCAGCATCGTACGGTGCTCGCGACGGCAACTTTCCACACTCGGACAAGACGCTAAAGAGGCTCCCGTCTGTGCTGCCTCCATCACCCAAGCACCGACCTCCACTGTTGGGGTCAGCCCCGGACCAGCCGTTGTGCACCCGATGCTCCTCGGGAAACCAGTTGTGGCCCAACAATCCACCGTTCACAGATGGTTGCATGGCAACCGAAGTACGTGGTTCCAACGATGACGAGTGTCCTTGAATCGGATACCGTCCATTTGAATACATGTTTTCGTTCATCACTTGATGCATGAAAATCTCCTCTCTCACTTGTCTCTGCTCAAGCAATTGTTGCTCCTGGAACTGGCAGAAGAATTGACCAGGTTCTGGCAAGCTTCTGTTTGACATCAAGAATGGGAGTCCAGGTTGTTTCAAATTATCCACGTGGCCATGGGGATAGGCTGACGATAAGATCCCTGATTCCTTTGGAAAGGGTGATAGAAGTTTGTCATGATTTCGGCTCGCATAGGAATAGAACGAGGGCTCTCCACTGTCCATATGCAGGGCTGAGGCATCAGGCTCTCCAGCTTCATGCTCCAAAATATCTCTTTCCAGATCAATCATGCGAGTCGGGCGTTCCTCAGCAGCCTGTGGTTGCCTAAGAGAGAACTCACTAGGTGATGCCGTGTGTCGATGGCTACCAGAAGTGGGTGGATAGTTTGAATTCCGGATGCTAACATCCTGCCACATTTCTTTAACAGGTGAGATGGGTGCCCTTGGTTCAAAGACATCCTCTGTTGTATTCTGTTTCCCAAAGAACCGTGAGAGAATTGGAGAATTGTCTGCTGGTTCTAGTACGTCTTGGCCTGTTGCTTGTCGATCGACAACCACAGGGCTTAGCTCCTGATGACTGTTGAGGGAAGGAATGCGCTCTAGATGACGACCATGTGGGGGGTTAGAAGGGGAGTCGACGTCATCTTGATGAATCATATTAACAGGGTCATCTTCAGAATCTTCTGATACTTCATCTTCTATTTGGCCCTGAGGTGAGCTCTCTGGATTTCGTGACTCCTCGGTCTGATCAGACAATCACCACGCGAGGTTAAAATCAACACCTACTGATTGAACGATGAAGATCTGAAACAATTTCATTAAAGGTATACGAATAAAAATAAAATCAATTCAGAGCAGGATAAACAAGAGAACTTTGCGCCTTTGCGGTGAACAAGCATCTGAAGAACAGCAATGTAAGCAGAAGATCAAGCCAACGAGATAAAAGTTAGTTAATACAAGGCCATCTGGTAACACATCCATAATACAGCCTCCATCTCCACGTAATTTTCACATCCTATTTGGCCAGCTTTTTCATTCAAAATCTGAACATGATACTGATTTCTTCTTCTGTGTTGAGATAAACTAGCTCAAGTAATGTCTGAGCACGAGCAAAATTTTCTCAACTTGTGACTATAAAATGACAGAGATACTGCTGACTAAGTCCTTACAACACAACCAATCTCTATGTCCATGAACAAATCCATAAATGTAACATTGTCCAAAAGAATCCAGTAAGTCTGTAACCAGTGTGCCAAATTGGAGATATGTTACGACAGCACTCAGACCGCCATAGATTGGGTCAGAAACCGAGAGGTATGCAGTTCTAAGCACAGGCGAGTATGGATGAAAATGTTGAAATGGATGCGTGGTAAACTAGGAAGAAACAGTTAAAGCTAGAAGTGCACCAATAAAGTGATCAGCATTAAGAGAGATTTGAGGGATCACTTCCTTTAAACTTTTTGAATTATACGATTTCCTCACTATCTAATATTATTGTATATGATATGCAAAAATGTTGGAAGCATATATTGTGTACGATGAATGACCAACCCATAGGATGAAAAGAACAATGAGGTTTTCAGGTATATAAGATAAGGAACATAAGAAGATTAGAATTTCATGGGGTGTGCAGCTTGATAAGAAGGAAATACTGAAAATTTGAGCCCACATCGCATTAGATCATGAAGCCAAACGTATACAGATGCAAGATTCGCACCAAAATGAGCCTTAACTACACATTTAATGGGTGTATATGTTGGTATACTAATCACATGATGCAAAATAAAAGAATAAATGTACACCTTATACACATATGTACACAAGGCACCACTATACTACTTATCACCAACACACAAAAAAAAAACCTCAGGGTTGTCTCCCCAATGATTTTCCTCCAATATGGAGAACCAATCACAAGAACACCAACTTCAACAGATCCTTCAGTGGAAATAAGAGATGTCAGTGCATGTCGTGTTATAACAAAAGAATCTTATCTATGGATATATAGCTTCATATTTCAAAATCCATTAAAACATCAAAAGTGCGGGATCACACTAACACCAACAAGAACAATCCATCGTAAGCCTCAAAGTTGTACCCATGAGAGCTACAATAGAAACAACCACAGGACTCTGCTAACTTCTCAAGTGTCTGAGAAGACTGAAGATACACTAATCAAGTATTAGCCCTCAGCGATCAAGCACCACAAAAGGAGGTAAATGACACTGCAAGTGGGGAAGAAAAAGCAAGAAACGTAAAAAAAAAAAAACTAATTCAAAAGAAATCCTAAAAATCCTTTAAAAAGGAAGGACCTAGTCTACCCGAAAACCTAGCATCACCCAGAACAGTGATACCATAGAAAAAAAAATTCCGAAAACAAGCTAACTCCACTACAAGCCACAAGAAACAAAAAGAAGAAAAAGAAAACTAGCTGGCAACCAAGCGGAGAACAGTGCGCCGAGTAAGGTCCCGGGCTAAGATAGAGAGGAGATCCCTCAGGGGCCGCCTCTCTGTAGAGAACCGCGGGCACAACAATCTTGCCCGATGAGGCTAGCCAATCAATTGCCTGATTGTCTTCACGATAGATGTGTGCCACGTGTGCATTGGTGAAAGACTGGAGCATAACTAAAATATCGGTCAAAAGGGGATCGCCCCTCGAGCCTTGATTAGCATCCCGCACCAACGTGAAGGAGTCACCTTCGATCCAAATTTTCACCATAACAATTGTTTGGCTTTCTTCACACCTACCCACAAACCCCAGATTTCTGCTTTAGTGACCAGGAAAAAAAAAAGCGAAAAGCTCCAAGTAGCCATGACCACACCATGCTTATCACGAATGATAAGCCATGCTCCACCTTTTCCATTGTTGGGGTCCACCCCGCCATCGAAGTTAATTTTGATCTCCCCATCTTCCGGTCTTTCCCACATCACTAACACAGGAATCCAACCCCCATTGATCCCCCGCACCCCGTGGTTGCTAGATATATTTGCCTCTAAGAAAGGCCTCCATCTCCACAACTAATCGCCTAGCTACAGCTTCCAGCTTCTCTCTGACCCCCTCGAATAACTTGTAGTTTCGCACCCGCCAGATGGTCCACACAATGATGACTAATTGGGCGCACCTCCTCATATCATGTTCTTTCTGCCCCTATCCTCCAGCAAGCACAATGCACACATCATCAACATTAGAAATTGTAAAGTCAATGTTGACTAGTCTGTACCACGCTCTCCACATTTCCGCCGCAATAGGGCAACCAAATATGGCATGACAACCATCGTTGGTCTCACAAGCACAACTACAAAGGGGTAAATACCCATCACCCTCCTGCTCAATAGTTTCTTCGAAGAGATCCAATTCCTTAAAACCTACAAACGAAAGCTTTTACCCGAGAAAAGGGGGGGGGGAGAGGGCCCCTAGAAACAAGACTCGAAGTAGGCCTAGGTCGACGGCCATGCCCCGAAGTCGAGTAATGGATAGTGGCAAGGGGTTAGATTTAATTTCCTCATCATCACGCCTATGATTCTCAAGTCCCATCATCAAACACAGGTATACTAACATTTGGATGTAAGAAGGAAAGGACGATATTCACAGAGCTGACCTACTCATTACTAACTTCTAGGCTCTCAAGCATGCCCTCATCGATCCCAGATATGAGCTTAAAAGCAACCTTTGTATTATGCTTTGTGCTCGAATTTGGGCCCCGGACCCCATGTATTGTAGTCAAGCTCCCAAGGATGGGGGTTTCGATGATCATGGTTGCGAGGTCCGATTTTAGTGTTATTAATTCCAAAAATCGATTGATTTTGCTTAATAAATCTAGTGATTATCCATGAGCGCTCCGATGTCCGTGCGGATGGCATAGGTAGTCCACTGGTACGCCAAAACTCGTGGACGATCAAGATACTCTCGCATCAGCAGGGTTCACTGATATGAACCCGGCAATCATGATATTGGGTTCACCGAAGATTGGGAGAAAAATATGACATCGACATGGTGGGTCCTTTTCAGTGCTGTCAGACCATCCGGGTATCAAAGTGCGACTTTTAAAATTATCTTTTGGCTGGTGTCTATTTTTTAAAATTGTCATTTTGGGAAAACTTCTATTTTATTACAAAATAATGCAAGAATACAAAAAAAAATCATTACGTAAGTATTTAGTACTTTTCTTAATTATTTAATGTTCCATGTTTTTAGTTTTCAAGTCCTAAATGGGTCCAAGGAGTATTATAGTTTGGTTTATACACTATACAAGAATGAGACCTTCATCCATTTTAAATCAACTTTTATTCAAATAAAATTCAGAAATCAGCCTGGAGAGAGGGATATCTCACCTTATTAAGCTTGACCCTCGAAGTATATATTCTTATTTTGTTGCTAGGAAGCACCGATACGGATACGGGGATATGGATACGACGATACGTGGAATTTTAAAAAACTAGGATACGCGGTACGACAGGGATATGTTTGTAATTATATATATATATATATATATATATATATATATATATATATATATATATATATATATATATATAATATTTTGTACTAGAATATAAATAGTGAATAGTTTGAAAATTAAATATGACCATGCTCATCATTCATTACATGATTTACATCCAATACAACCAAAAAATCAAAGCAAGTGTCACATTCATCCATTGCAAAAAATAATGCTAACAACATTACGCAAGTGTCATATTCATCGGTCATGACAAAATGTTAACATTCATCATCCATTACAAAATACAAAGTGTCACATGCATCATCCAAAAAACAAAACATATAAATGATGGCATTAAGCAAATGTTCACGTATAGAATTTACTCAAATCCAAAGTTCCGGTCGAGTTTCGGGTCAGATTTTTGGATTTTGGACTATATTACCATCCATATGTATCCCGGCGTATCGGTCCCGTATCCCCGACGCATCGGTCCCGTATCCCCGGCGTATCGACACCGATCCTGACGTATCGATCCTGTATCCCCGGCGTATCGGCCCCGTATCCCCGATGTAAAGGATCTTTTTTTTTAACTCCGATACTTCCTAACCGTATTGGATACATATCTCGCCGTATTGGGCCGTATCGGAGTATCGAGAAGTATCCGATATGGGTACAACATCTGTTTCGAAGTATCGGTGTATCAATGTTTTGTTGTTAGCTAGTGCAATCTCACATAACTGACCATCCATTTACAGTTCTTCATTCTTTGGGCATAACTAAAGGTACCACTTTTACTTAAGTTTAGAGTAGTTGCACTTTTTTAATGAGATAAGTGGGGGAACAACTTTTGGTGGTAACTTGGCAGCATGTTGGGTTATACAAGCAAACTATTTCTATACCAAGATTTTATTTTAGGGCAAATTATATAAACCTCCCCTGAACTATGGGGGTAGTTTCATATTGGTCCCTCAAATATTTTTTGAATAAATAAGCCCCCAAACTATGGAACAATTTGAAATCGTTGTCATCCATAGACGGAATGTATCAAATGACTAAAATACCCACATCCTTTCTTCAAAACAGACTAGAAAAGGGGGAGAGAGGTTGCTCAGCAACTCCGGCCGCCACCACCCCCCACCCTTCGTTCTCTCAGCCTGGTACAGCCGCTAGCTTGCCTTATCGGTGCCTCGGTGCACGCGTAGGCCGTGACCGGCACGGGGCCCAGGAAGCAGGGGGTCTGAGGTGGTGCGAGCGAATAGGACGGAGGTTTTGCAACTCCAGTCGCCACGATCACCCACCCTCCTTCCTCTCGGTTTGGCACAGCCGACGGCCTGCCTTATCGGCATCTCCGGCGTGCGCGCAGGCCGCAGCCAGCCCGGGGTTTTTGCCGAGGGCTTCGCCAGAACGCCGTCAGTGATCGGCGAGACTGAGGTGGCTTCAGGAGGTCGGGAAGAAGTTGGTGGTGGTCAAGCCTCCTAAGAGCAATGTTGTCAGAACCGGACCGGACCGGCCGGTCCGGACCGAGAACCGGCGAACCGGTAGGAAAACCGGTCCGGGCCGGGCGTGAACCGGTGTTGGAAAACGAACCGGTATTGAACCGTCGGGCCGGACGGTTTTAGGTATAAACCGGACCAGACCGGGCGGTTTTAGGTATAAACCGGACCGAACCGGTTTTTTTTTGTGCACAAATGCTCTCTCTCTATCTTTCTCTAGGTTTGACTGTGTTTGTTGGGCCGGTGAACCGGACCGGACCGGCCGGCCGAACCGGACCGGTACACAAACCGGTTCGTCTTCCAGTCCGGTTCTGACAACATTGCCTAAGAGAGAGAGAGAGCAGGATAAAACCGGAAGAAAATAAATATATAATGGTCACGTCAGCTATTTTCGTCAAATCTGACGGTAAACAATTAACGGAGGGTCAACTTGTTAAAGTTGCATAGTTTGGGGGTTTATTTGTTCAAAAAAAAACGTTTAGGGACCAATGTGAAACTACCCCCATAGTTCAGGGGAGGTTTATGTAATTTGCCCTTTATTTTAAGTTCAGAAAACAAAATTCATAGAAAAGTTCTATGAGATTCCTCCATCCCTCGAAATAGTTAGAAACTTAGAATAAAACCTTCATTGTAAAGACACTGCCAATAAATAGCTTTTTGCTCCTGGTTTGCTAATAAGATCACATGAGGCATTGTATAAAATGTTTCATTCTCAAATTGCCAATTAGTTCAATTAACCTTATGCACTCTTTACGATTATATTATACAGAACATATTCCCTAATCTTATAATTTGACTATCTGGTTGGAGTGTTTTGAGTATATTTTATCATGAAATTATACAATTGTAATATTTGTAGAAGGTGAGTGGTTTCTTATTTGAAGGTGGTGAGCACACCCCGCTTGGAGGAGTCAGTAATACCAAACTTAAAAGATAACCAAAATGGCAGTATTGACAAAAATATGTGGTTACTGTAACACAGATTCACCAAATTACATTTTCATAAGACATAGCATAATACGAAGATATTGCAGTGAGAAGCTATGCATCCCAGAAAAAACTGAGTTATATTGAGGACTTCGCACAGATAATATTGACATTAGAAGGAGGGCCTAGCTAACCTGATCCATTATTGATTTCTTCCTTTTGGCAAGTCCTTGCTCCAACGATATGCTCCATTCCACTCTCTGCAATTTCTTGTCTTTGAGGTTCCTAAAAGCTGCCGGCAGATCCTTGTTAACTATCTGTAACCTGCACGTGCAGTACTAAATTTATAGAAGTCCAAGATTTTCCTCACAAAATGAACTGGACTTCTAAATGTTAAAGGAATACTAACCAATGCTCATGCAACCTACTCTTTTCTTCTTCCTCAAATGCTTCATATGGATACACATGAAAGCCTTTGATGTCACCAAGCACACGGTTAAAAGACTTGGATTGGATGCAATCGCCAGAATACGTTAAATTCTTAACCAGGCAGTGCTGCTTCCTAGTTATCTGAAATGTATGAAGATAGAAATTGACTATGAACTTAACATATAATTAATTTGTTTCTCAAATATATACCACACTATACAAGAGACCACAGATCCATTAGTTGAAGAAGTTAAACATTTGACCCGTCGTACCCAAACTTTCCTGAAAGGCTAGAACTAATTCAATTTTTTATTACTTCAGATTCTTAGTACTCATTTAAAAAAAAAAAAAGATTCTTAGTACTATTTTAAAATATAAGGATAAGGAAATAGTCACTTCTATCTGAGCTTTATTTGAAATCAGGAATTTATCATAATGTTAATAACATTATCTATGTAAACAGTATGGAACAAATAAATGAAAGAATGTAACCTCCCTGAGAAATGCAGTTGAAACAAGCACCTTGTTACAATGTAGTAGACGCCTAAGCCTAGGTAGGTTACTGAATTAAGTATTTTTGTCTGATAAAATTCCTTATAATCCTGATAAATATGTATCTAGTATCAATACAAATTGAAAGATTATATATTAGTATCAATACTTATTTTCTGTAAACATTGAATGAACTGACAAATTGCAGTTAACATATGAGATAACAATAGCATCCAATGCTAAACTTGAATTATGGAGGAAGCTTCCGAGGATGTCTAAACTATCAATTGAAATTATATGATGTATAAGGATTTTTTATCATGACAGGGGGGTGCCTGGCCTAATTGGCACTTTTATGCTATAATACCAATTTGATGGAAGGAAAGAAAATGGTGTTACCCAACCAATTTATGCTAATAATTAATATACCTAATTAACTTTTGCAAGATGATATATAAGACACAAGATTCCCTAATAAAAGTGGCAATAACCAAACAAGCAATGGAGGCACCTGTGAATATATCCTATTTTTATTTTATTCGCGTTTGTACCTCAAGTACTATTTATGTAATATATTATATAAAAACAGTGTGAACAATGACACTGATTAAGTAGGACCTATCCTCAAAGAAACATGTTAAGACACTCCCATGAACTGTCTACAAGCTCTATTTGACCAAAATAGGCCAAGAAATAATCAAAATATTCAACAAATTTGACATAGCTTGTTTGTGTCAATGGGTCACAAAACTCCCCTTCCATACAGATCGTGGCATGAACTAATTTTTGTATTTCCCTACCCCCATTGCTGCCAATAATTCTGCTTTGGTGGGCTTCCCACAAGGTGATACCGAAGGTCTACCTCCTTTTGTAACCACCTCTCTCTCTCTCTCTCTCTCTCTCTCTCTATATATATATATATATATATATATATATATATATATATATATATATATATATATATATATAGGGAGGGATACTCTTACTTATGGCCTCTTACAAGTGCCACTTACGAATGATCCGGGTCGTCCGTTCCGATCATGATGGAGGGCCTGGATCATCCATCCCTCTATCTCTCTCTCTCAAATGTGAACACTGAACAGCGACCACCCCCCGACCCCGACCTTCCCCACCGGCTCCGGCGCGGGGCGCGAAGCGGCGGGCCGGAGAGGGGCCGGCGAGGGGCAGCGGGCGCGGAGCTGCGGGAGGCTGCGGGGTCGGGGTCGGAGCAGGCGCGGGTCGGCGAGGGGCGGCGGGGCCGAAGCAGGCGCGGGAGCGGGCCGGCGAGCTGGCGCGGGGCGGCGGGCGCGGAGCTGCGGGGGGCTGCGAGGTCGGGGTCGGAGGGCTGCCAGAGCCGAAGGGGAAGGGGTCGGGGTCGCGGCTGCCGGAGGGGAGGTCGCGGGGCTACCGGAGGGAATCGGGCTGCCGGAGGGGAAGGGTCGGGGTCGCAGCTGCCGGAGGGGGGGTCGGGGGGCTGCCAGAGCCGGAGGGGATGGGGTTAGAGTCAGGGGTCGGGATGGGGGGTCTGGTGTTACAGATTGAGAGAGAGGGAGAGAATTGATCCCAGCCATCAAGATCGCAATGGATGCCTGGGATCATTAGTAAGATCTCATGAGTAAGTGCTCATGAGTAAGAGTATCCCTCCCCATATATATATATATATATATATATATATATATATATATATATATATATATATATATCGAGAGAGAGAGAGAGAGAGAACGGCTCACCTGCGGGACGTCCCGGACGAGAGATATACGGGACAAATTCTGGGCCGTACGATCGGAATGATCCAACGAACGGGATTTATTCTGACCAAACCAATCGTTGTTACTGTAGCGGTAACAGTAACAACGATTTGTTTGGTCAGGGTGAATCACATCTATTGGATCGATGGAAATTGAACGGCCCAAACAATTTCCGTTGTTACTGTAACCGCTACAGTAACAGTAAATTTGGTTTGGGCCGTTCGATTCCGATCGATCCGATTGATGGGAATCGAACGGCCCAAACCAAATTTCATTGTTACTGTAGTGGCTATAGTAACGGCGATTTCTGTTTGGGTCGTTCGATTCTCATCGATCCAACGGATGGGATTCACCAGGACCAAACAATTCGTTGTTACTGTAGCCGCTACAGTAACGATTTGTTTGGTTCGAATGAATCTCATTCATTGGACATTCCGATCGGACGACCTGGCATTTGTCGCGCATATCTCTCGTCAGGGACGTCCCGCAGGTGAGCCGTTCTCTCTCTCTCTCTCTCTCTCTCTCTCTCTCTCTATATATATATATATATATATATATATCACACACACAGTCATAGACACACACACACACACACACACACCTCCTCCACGAAGGATGATCTATTTGATTCATTGCAAGTTTGCAACACCATAAACAATGGGGTGTCTGCTAAACCACATGCTTTATCCTGCTTTTCTAAGCTTTGCACCATGATTAGGATTGAATACTATACCAATACTATGAACCTATGGGTAAGTGGATTTGCGGATTTGCATGCTTGCAGATTTGAGCACTCACGAATCTTCAATTTAGTGCCTTTGCAAAATCGTGTCCTAGGATTCGCAACACAGAGAACACCAAAGAGACACGAGGGAAGCATCAAAAGAGATGGGGAGGGGGGAAGAAAAACAGAGAGATTTGAGGAAGATTTTTTTTTTTTAGCAATTCCTCTCCGAGAGGGAGAGGATGGGGTTAAGCCATACCCCAAGCTAATTCATTGAAATAGGATAAATAAAATTACAAAGGAATAAGCTCATCTCCTTGGAATGTCTGGGGGAGAAACCAGCTGACCAGCTTCTAACTAAAACAATAATCTTGTTCCACACCACCTCGATAGAAGAAGACTTGCTCGAGATAACTCTCGAATTGCGTTCTCGCCAAATGCCCCAGTATAAACAGATGACTAAGAAGTCCCACGCTGGCAGCAGCCTCCTCTTCACCCTCCTGGCTCTCCACAAAGTCCAAAGTAAGCCTTGTTGAAGTCCTTCAGATCGATGATGCCTAGTCCACCCTGATCTTTGGACTTACATGTCAAGCCTCAGCTCACTAGATGATAAGACCCAGATGAACCGTCTGCTCCTTTCCAGAGAAATGAAATACGAATGGAATCAATCTTTTTAATGGCCCAAACAGGGATAAAATAAAACACCAGATAATATGAAGAAATAGCAGAAAGTACAGCATTAACAAGAGTGAGTCGGCCCTCAAGTAATAGGTGCTTTCCCTTCCAGCTCGACAGACGGACCTCAACTTTCTCCACCACCTTGTACCGATCCGATTTTGAAAGTTGTTTATTACTGATAGGAAGACCAAGGTACTTCATCAAGAAGGTATCCAATTTGCAATTCAGAATGGTAGCAGCCATGCGGCAAAAATCCGAGTTGCATCCCACATAGGAGCTCTTCGATAAATTGATCCGCAAGCCGGAGTACTATTTCAGATCATATAAGATAATCTTCAAGACCACCACCTGCTCTAATTTCGCTTCACAGAATAGAACAGTGTTGTCAGCAAAATGAAGGCTTGAAATGCACCAAGAGTTACCTCGGATGCCATGGATGAGATCCTGAGAACCGGTTCTTCGGAGGACTGCATCGAAAACATCAACAACTAAAATGAAGAGGAAAGGTCAAAGGGGGCAATGGGGCATCCTTCTTTAAGCCCTTTCCTCATGAGGAAATGGCCCCCTGATTCCCCATTAATCGTGCAAGAAAGCTTAGACGACGAAAGACAAATGTGGATCCATTGAATCCAACTGTTTGAGAAACCTTTGGCATGAAGAGTCACAAGTACGAATTCCTAGTGAAACTGATCAAAAGCTTTCTCAAAATCGATCTTAAGTACTGAGAGAAAGAATGCAATGGAACATCGCGGGAGATTTCTTGCTCTTGAATTGAAAGTCGTTTCCTTTTGTCTTCCTTGTTTACATTTTACATGCTGTAGTAGTCTTCAGACGAACATCCTTTGTTTACTTGGAGGACATAGTGAACTCCATGGATCATTCCTCGATCAAAAATCAATGGGCTTTCACTTCGACGAGCTTCAAAGCATTCCCGCTCCTCCA
The DNA here is from genome assembly GCA_947650365.1 of Chamaelirium japonicum. Classification (NCBI taxonomy): domain Eukaryota; kingdom Viridiplantae; phylum Streptophyta; class Magnoliopsida; order Liliales; family Melanthiaceae; genus Chamaelirium; species Chamaelirium japonicum. Next base: position 37,398,050 of record OX393553.1, on the reverse strand, counting down.
TCTGCCGCCAACTTCCACCAATTCAATTAGGTAGGCCCTAATCCTCGTGCTTCATAATTATTGCATGTGCAAGATAAATAGAGGAGTAATTTGATCTAGCAACATTTGCCACCATTCCAAGGCTGTGATGATTGGGCTAATCGATAGTGGATCACCACGATTGGATGGATAGCTTCTTGTCTACAGTGGTGGCGGAGAGTTGCATAACCAAGGTCGATGACAAGAACTAGCAGGTCGATGTGGTTCGTGTTTGGACTACTGATGGTAAAATTTGGGACCATTATCAGCCCAGTTGCAAGCGACCACAAATACAATGGATCAAGCCATTGCTAGTGGGCGATGGGTCGGTGGATAGTTATCATCGGCAGGCTTGTACACGCCTATGCATATGGAATGGCGGGTGCCCTGAGGTCGATTGTAGCTAGAATGGTTTCCAGGAAAATGCACAAGAAGTGGTGGCGGGCCACTAGTGTAGAGGTCATGCACTGTATCGCAACAAGTGCGTCTAGGAGGTTACCGACAGGGTGAACCCTTTGATCAACAAAGTCGATAGGTGACCATGACAGCGGGATATACATGTGGGGCCTCGGGTGGGTCGAGTTGCAAAGTATGACCAGTTGGTGGTTGATCAACTATTTTATTGTTGTTAGACGTTATGGTTTGGATCCAGACTAGAGGGGGAAAGAGAACTGAGAAGGCGAAATAGAGTAAAAGGGAAAGGATAGAAGAAAGGAAGGGAACAGGAATAAGAGGAAGGATAATGGCCTCGCACCCAGGATCTCACAGCTGGACCAAACGGTCGTCGAGGCCGGCCTCGGGCAAAGACCCTACCCAATTTATAATATTTTCTCTACATATATGTCCCTCTATTTCTTGGGGATCGAGCCGTTTAAAAATGTTGTTTACACACTCATATGAATCCAATGCTTATTGAAACAACTTTTTGCAAAAAAAAAAAACCATGGACCTTAAAGACCCTGATGTACCAAGAATAAAAAAGGCAAAATCCAACTGAATAGTTGGAAATTTCCTCAAGGTGCCTTCAATGGAAATGTATCCTTGATCTTCAGAATTCATTGTTGATGAAATCAAGTTGCAGATTCACGATGAGCAACATATGTGATTGTTCATCGTCCATCCCTTTCACACTCCAGCTTCTTGATCTATCGACGCGGATAATCCAGCCGAAGTTGAAGACTCCAACGTGAGGTGCTTGATCTAACTCAAGGTCTTCTTAATCTAATTTTGTTGGGTACTTCTCCCCATGAAATCAAGACCTTCTCGATGGAACAAGAAGAACGCCTCACTCTGATACCAATTGACGAAGGAAAAATGATCCGACAATGGTGGATCAACGAATACCATCCATTGCAAATTTGAAATTATTTCTTGAAATCTGAATTGGTTACAATGCGAGGAATCTTCCTCATATAAGAAAATATAGAATTTCTCATAACGTAATTTTCACTCAAGAGGAATACCAAACTATACTTTTGACCCATCTTTCAGTAATATAATCGTTGATTGTTGCAAATAAAAAGATGGTACTCTATGTGCCCTATAGGCTATAGCAAATGACTCTGATTGGCCCATGGATGCTCCTGCATCATCAAGCTAAACATTCCCTCAGTTTATCCGTAAAAAAACCCAAAATGTTTCGAGTGAAAAAATGAATGTGATACGTACCAATATGAAGTGTAATGACAGTTTTAATAATAGTGGTGATATAAATTGATAAATATGGAGTGCACATTATGTAACCATAAGAATAAGTTGATGTTGCTTAAAATTTAAATGGTTCAGTAGCTGCAAGTTTGAGCCAACTAAAAATGTAGAAATTACAAAAAAATCACCATATCCATCATGGAGTACAGGTACAATGAGATCTGGACAGCTTTCAAGAACAAATAACTGGTAGGTTGTAATGAGTATAAATTCAATTGTATTTGCAATGAACAGTTACCATGTTAGCTGCATGTATAACCTCTACAAGATAAAATGAGCTCCCTAACCTTAATATAAGACATATATTTGGTAGCATCACCATTACGGATGCAGATCTTGTGCGGTATTTCTTTCTTGGAATTAGGAGCAACTTTGGCCCTTTCTGCAGAAATAGCTACAGTTTCTTGCTTCAGCTTAGTGAATCCTTTCCTGCAAATCCAAAGGTTAGATTAAATTGCAGGTGCCTGGAATAGAAATGTCTCATCAACAACCTAGACCAACATCGCAAATGCATTCAGAAAATCACAAAAGTAAAATGGGGACCTAGAGACAAACTAGTTGGTCAGAGTACATCTTCAAACTCGATCAACATGGTATGATCATGCTCGGAGGTACAATGAAAAATAATTGGAAGGAAATTTAAGAAGCATATCAAGTTATCAACCTTGTTATGGGACATGGATAACACATTATTGGGTTGAACAAACCTTTGAAAACCATATAAAATTCAGAACCTAGCTCAACACACCATTATCTAGCATCATGAGTAAGAAATCTAACAATATGAATATATTAGCAAGTCTTTCCACTTCCGTGCCACGAACATTAATTGATTTAGCTAAGCTTGTAATCATTGCTACAATTTTTCTTTTATCTCATGCATCACAACGTATAGGCTTAGTGAATTAACATAATGACTTCAGTGCGGGGCATAAATTTGTGTCAAATCTATCAGACTAATGAAAGTCATTAAAAACTTGAAATATTTTGAACATATGGGCATTGATGATTTCAACATTTATATTGATCAATACCGTAGAGAATACATTAACAACTAAAGGTCTTAGGCATTATATATCATGCTCATATCTCAGAAGAAATGCCAAAATAATGGTATGAATAAATAAGGCATCATGTATCACTCTCATATAGCAAAGTACTAGTGCTCCATGCCATACCAAGATGATTTGGCAAGCGTTACCACATAATAAAACATAGTAGACTACAAAAATGAGGTATACAATTATGGATGGCTCTGTAAAGGTGAATTATATATATATATAGGGTAGCGATTCAATGAGATAGCTCTTATATGAGACTTGTGAGAAACCTACCTAGAGGTTTTAGAATTTGATAAAAATTGGTGGGTGTGCTATGTATGGTAAGTTGATCATCCTCACCAAAATTCATCAAATTCTAAAACCTCTAAGCGTAAAAAATTTGCTATTCAAATTTACGGTTTTTATGGACGGTCGATAAATCTTCTAACATTTGATGCCCCTAGAAGTTTTCAAATTTGATGAATTTTGGTGAGGATGATCAACTTGCCATATATAACACACCCACCAATTTTTATCAAATTCTAAAATCTCTAGATAAGTTTCTCACAAGTATCTCATATAAGAATTATCTCACTGGATCACTACCCTATATACATATATTGGAATAGGGAGCATGGTCCTCCCGAGTCCCGACTAGCCAACACTCTAGTCTTCCCTTATATTCAAGTGCCACGTGGTACTTTTTAACCATTTTTTTTATGGATGGTCAATCCACTCTACTTAGATCATGATTAATTTTTTAAAAATAATAATAATAATAACCAATATATATATATATACATATATATATATAGCATTGTTATTAAGGCGCGGGCCTCTTGGCGCACTAGGCACCAGGAGACAGCTAAGCCCCAGTGCGCCCAGGCACACCTCACTAAGCGGCGGCCTAGGCGCGCGCCTAGTTTTAGGCAATAATTTTTGTCTTTTTTTTAAAGTAAAACCCAACCCGCTCCCATCTTCTTTGTTCATTTTGTTGTTGTATACTTGTTTATACTATGTGTTCATTGTGTTGCATGCATTTGATTAGAATATGCTCAATTTTATGTTAGCAAGTGTTTGTATTCTATTTGTTACTTTTTGTTGTTTACTTGTTTATACTATGTATGTGTGTCATTGTGTTGCATGCATTTGACTATAATATGTTCAATTTCATGTTAGTAAGGTGTTATATTGCTTCCTATTACATATATACCTACAAGTATAGACTATACATATATACCCGTGCCTGGAGAATGCCTATGGACATAAGGCCACGCCTACCTAGGCTCCCTCCGGGCGCCTAGCCTCGCCTTGACGCCTTGACAACTATGATATATAGGGGAGGGATACTCTTATGGAATCTTACTTATACAATTACACACCGCCATTTACCAACCCTAGAGATTTTAGAATTTGATGAAACTTGGTGGAAATGCTATCTATGGCAAGTTGATCATCCTCACCAAAAATTATTAAATTCTATAACCCCAAGGGGCATCAAATATGCTATTCAAATTAACAGTTAAAATGAAAGGTCAATAAAGCTTCTAACATTTGATGCCCCTAGAGGTCATAGAATTTGGTGGTTTTTGGTGAGGATGATCAACTTGCCATAAATAGCATCCCCACCAAGTTTCATCAAATCCTGAAACTTTTAGGATAGGTAAAAGGTGGTGTGTAATTCCATAAGTAACCATTACATAAGTAATAGTATCCCGGCTAATATATATATATATATATATATATATATATATATATATATATATATATATATATATATATATATATATATATATATATATATATGTATGGGCATAGGGAACACAGTCCTCCCGACTAGCCAACACACTTGTCCTCTCATCAATTTGAGTGCCACATGACACTTTTCAACTATATTTTTTTTATGGATAGTCAATCCACTCTACTTAGAGCAAGATTTTTTTAAAAAATTCTATAAAACAAACTGAAAACAACCCGATCAACGGTCAACAAATTTAATGGTAAACTGTAGCGGGCAAATAAACCTTGCTATGGTTAATTTAAAAATGCCACTTGGCATAATTTTTTTCCAAATTTTTTTTAATAATCATTGTTAGGAGGGGTGTACCCACCTTGATCAACCCCTAACCCCAGTTAAAAAGTGTCATGTGGCACCCAAATTGAAGGGAGGACTAGCATGTTGGCTAGTTGGGAGGTCCGTGTTCCCTATTCCCTATATATATATATATATATATATATTTATAGGGTCTTGATCCAGTGAGAAACTCTTATATGCGAAACCAACCTAGAGGTTGAAGAATTTGATGAAACTTGGTAGGCATGCTACTATGCCATGTTGATCATTCTCACAAAAATTCAACGAATTCTAAAACCTCTAGGGGCATCAAATGTTAGAAGATTTACTGACCGTTCATAAAAATCGTTAATTTAATTATGAAATTTGATGTCTCTAGAGGTTTTAGAATTTGATAAATTTTGGTGAGGATAATCAACTTGGCATAGGTAGCATGCCTACCAAGTGTCATCAAATTCCGAAACCTCTAGGTTGGCTTCGCACAAGGTTTCGCATATAAGAGGTTTCTCACTGGATATATATATATATATATATATATATATATATATATATATATATATATATATATATAAAGAGAGAGAGAGACGCACGTGGATATATTCGTCCGCTATGCCTCCACAACAAGAGGTGGGTCCATTGTGTGTGCCTCGTGACAGGGTGCGATTCACCGGTTAGGGTGGGATGCATCAAATGGCTGCAAATCATATCCAGACAGCTATGTTATCCCCTTGTCTTTATCGCGAGGCATCACGGACAGGTAGTGTTGTGCATCTGGCCAACGTTGTGGAAGTAATTTAAATATGTATAATACATGTAAACACAAGCTCGTTCACACACTTGGATCCTAGCACAAATATTTGAGATAGTTGGTGTCCCGTTGACTGCCCATCGGAAAATATTGCTCAATACTCTAGTGGGGCTGGGGCATGGGCATGGGCATAGTCAAAGTTAGAGTCCGCTCCATAACTGATCCATGAGGGAAAGGCTTGGTGGTTGTTCTAAAATATATGTTTTATTCTTATAAACATCGTGCAATATGAATCCTGTCAAATATGAATGGCAATCTCCGGAAACATCCTCCCATTTAGAATCAGGTCAACTATTTCCCATAATCTAGCATAAAAAAGACAATGTTAAGGAAAGCAATACATAATCAAGAGGAATCTAGTCGGAATGGCACCGGCGAAGAGATCGAGGGTTCTCAGCCGTATCAACCTACAGTCGACCACCGGGCAAGAGATCTGATGGCTTCTTGTGGCGACACCGACCAAATCCTCTCTTGTCCAATTATCCCCAAAATCAGAGCATGCAAGAGATGATCAAGAGGGAGCCGTCCGGAGATCAAGAGGGAGCCGTCCGAAGATCAAGAGGGATCCAGTTGCAATTTGAGAGGACGCCAACGAGGAGATCGTGGGTTCCCGACCGTATCAACCCGCAATCGACCACCGGGCCAGAGATCTGAGGGCTTTATGTAGCTCTAATAAAGAGATGGAAGAGAGTTTGAGCGATGGAGAGGAAGGTGCTGGGATTGAGGGCAATAGATTTTGGTATGGGAAATAACATAAGGGAGTGGTATTAGCCCTAGGATAATTTCTAATCCAAGGGCTGATATCAAATAATATCAATCTTTAACCTTTGGTTTCAACTCGCGAACCAGCGGCCCTATGACCGTGCGATCAATTCCCATCCGACGGCTCATGCCTAATAGCGCACGGTCACGAGCCGGGCCAAGCTGGAAATCACCAAGCCCAACCCGTTGACAAGAAAGAGATGGGCCAGGCTTTAGACGGGCTGGGTGCCCTTTTGGGAGGGCCTAACTAACAAAACCTAATCTAAGGGCATTGTTGGAGGATTCTATAGCACTGATTTTTTTAATAAAGTTCTGATTATATTCGCTTTTTGATAAGTTCAGACAATGTAATAGGAAAACATGCTATTGCAAAACACAAAAAAAAAGTCCATGTTCTAATATAGGGAGAAAGCTCAATTGCCCAAGAACACTCTAATGTCTCACAAGGATTCTTATCCCATTCCCAATCTCAAGCATCTTGCTTTTCTCTATGATTTCTCTCCCTCAAATCATCTCAATAGATCACAACCAATCTCTCCCGTTTCAAAAGTTACATTAAGCATCATTCCATCTCTTTGGGGTCGTTTTTGTGAATCCTCACCAGGCATTCAAGTTTAGGGCTTTATTGCCATTGCAATCTTTTCTATATGTTTTTCATAACTTTCCTTGGTGTTGGTTTAAATCTTCAACACACACCTTCGATCCATCCAAATAATGTGAGGCCCTGTCCTTATTATGGCCAGCCACTACTCTTCGTAGCACATGCACATATCATCTGAACTATTCTCCATCATTATGACCTCAACTGGTTACATCCCTCCTAGTTTTGCAACACATCCACTTAGAAATCCAAATCTCTTCCATGCTCATCTCTTCTCTTACTCAATATTAGCAGTAAGCTTATTGATGACAAAAGTAAAAGGATATGGCTTTAATGCTAGGTTGCTAACTATTGGTGAAGTCTTACTATGATTGTTTCCACATTTATACATGCCATTAACTACTATATTGATATAATAATAATCTTTTTGAAATTAATTGGTTCCCCAAGAGGGAAATTGCTTAACTAAAACCCTAACTTGCTCTTATTACCTATAGTGCGTATCAGCGTATGTATTTATGTATGCAAATTGATGAATGTTAATCTAAAAAAAGGATTAAAAAAACTACTAAAATTTGAACTCAAGCTACCTACTTGGTATCTCAAGAGATAACTGATGGAATTTGACCTCCAATCATGTAACAGAGGTCAAATATTTAGGTCTTGCAACAGTAACATGACTTTATACGATATCCTACTTTTAAGTACATGAATCAACAAACAAAGAAATTGGAGACACAAATCTTAGAAATTCTATGTATCCTTTTATGAATAAAAAGGAATAGTATAAAACAATAATCACATCCTGAAATTAATGGATGATCAACAACCAAATGCAGACCTCCCTAGAAAACTTTTGAATATCATGCTAAAAGATTTTTTTTTTCTTAACCAACCAAACTGAGCTTCGGTCAAAGAAATATCATTCTTCAACAGACTTTTATTATTAAGGGATTTTTTCAAAATAATATTAAAAATAAAATATTTAAACAAATAGCATTTGACCAAAAGTAATTACCATACTAGCGCTCTGACTGCGATGTGATAGGTCAGCATTGTAAAGCGAGTCGCGATAGAATTTTTTTTTCCTGTTTCAAGTAGAACCCGGTATCTAGATTACGGGGTTTAAACCCGGTATTCTAGACACCAAGTTTAACCGAAGCCCGCTTATCCTTATATAACGTTCCTATACTTTGTCGTTTTCCCATTTCGGGTAAACCCGGTATCCATAATACCGGGTTTAAACCCCGTAATCCACATACCAGGTTCTACTTGAAACAGAAAAAAAAAAAAATTTATCGCAACTCGTTTTACAATACTGACCTGCCACATCGCAGTCAGAGCGCTAGTATGGTAATTACTTTTGGTCAAATGCTATTTGTTTAAATATTTTATTTTTAAATATTATTTTGAAAAAAATCCCTATTATTAAATGTGTAATGCAATGGGAACCATTTTTATAGCATCACCAGCAAATAGTATAGATTGTATTGTATCCGGACGACCGAGGACAAGAAGGCTTTGAAGAAAAAAGCCCTGAAGTATAGAATTCAACCAAACCACATCACTCAGAAGTAACCAATCTCACTACATAAAGTCTTGTAAAGTTCTTTGACTCAAGAATAATTATGATGCACAAAATTATAAGAGAAAGAACTAGATGTACAATAACAAAGTGTACTCACTACACATAAGTTAGAGCATCTCTAAGTCTCTAACTGGCTCAGAGTTGGGAGTAGCTCCGAAGCCTCTCCGAAGATCATGGGCCCCACTTGAGTCCAAATTCGCTCCTAGCTTTCCAACCGACTCTCAACCAGGAGCGAGATGGACAGTCGGATGTCAAATTTTGTGGAATGTGGCAGGGGTTAACATAAATTACCAAGGATGGGATCCACTTGGGAGCTCCAAAGCCTCTTAGGGCTGTCTCTCGATTCGGAACTCCCGAGCACCAGCAGAGCAAAGAGAGGGCCACGTAGGCCTTGGGAGCAAGGATTGGAGTCGGTTGGAGGGTGCAATTCCCGCTCGGAGTGCCACGCCATCCTTCAAAGCTCTCCTCAGAGGCGGTTGGAGATGCTCTTAGTAGTGAGTGACTTTAAACTGCCATAACTATGTGCTCAGTTGTCCCTTTAGAGTATTCTTTTTTTTTATTAGAAGAGGGGAAAAAGATCAAGATGGCCAAAATGCCAATTGACATTTTAAGGCCCTTATGCCCTCATTTTTTGAAGAGTGGCAAAGGATCAAGATGGCCAAAATGCCCATTGACATTTTAGGGCCCTTTCCTTGATGGCCAAAAGGCACATCAAGGAAAAATGTTGTTGCAAATTTCAAATATTGTTTTTTGTTGTTGTTAATTCTGCTAGGGTGGAGACTTGAACTCAGACCACCCAACATGTTGTCAAAGCTTTTTCCAAGCCGGCTAAGCACTGTTCTAAAAGGCGGTCCGGGCGGCCGACTAGGCGGCCGCCTAGGCGTTTTAGGGGGTTGGCCGCTCCGCTTCAGCAAAAAGCGGCACTGCAGGCGGGTTGAACAAAGGCGGGCGCCTAGGCGGGATCCGACCCGTCTAGGCGGGCGCCTAGGCGGGTAAAAGGCGGGCGCCTAGGCGGTCTCACTGTATGCAATTGCTTGAGGAAATTTTTTTTTCTGTAATGAATTTTCTATTTCTTCACCATATGCAATTGCTTGAGGAATTTTTCTTTTCAATGTTTTGTGATGAAATGTTTAAGAAGCTCTTACGATTTTTTACTATATTGGTTCTTGTATGGTATGAGTTTGGATAGAATTTGGATAACAATATATAATTGGTTGGAATTTGGGTACATCACAATAAAGTTGGAGTACAACTGTATTATCTGGTATACTCAAGTTAGAGGGATAATCGGGTATAGGTATTGAGGTAACCATACCGAAATACCCCTACCCACCCAATCCCCTCCTCCCTTTTCATAAAACTTTTATATTCAGATCGGTAGTTTTGATGTTTGCATATGTAAAACTTTCTAATATTGTTTTTTTATATAGAATTATGAATTTATATATATACATACATATAGAATATATATAATATATTTTATATTGGTGGGCGCCCGCCTTTTTCTCCGGGCGCCCGCCTAGTCGTCCGCCTTCCGCCTTCCGCCTTGAAACCACTTGACCGCCCGTCTTCCGCCTTTCGTTTTTTAAAACATTGCGGCTAAGAGTTCCTGATGATAGTGAACACATGTGTCGCTATAAAAATTAAGTTGATGGTACATGAAATGGTATGCAAACTACAATTTCACATTAAAAAAAAGCACCTCAACTCTTCTGGATCCTTGCAACTTGCCCACCTCTCCTTCCACTTCTTCAAACCCTCAATCATCCTGCCACCAGAAACAAACTAATAAACATGATAATTGCTTCAAAATTAGTATCAGGAACAACAACAAAATACATTCATGGAATTGCTAATATTCAACGTACTCAGTATGATACTGATTTATCTCTGAATAATATGCCTTCTTATTGGCACTGGACTGCCGCTCCACACGAAGAACATTATCAGGGTGAAGATTTCCAGAACGAAGTGAAGCAGACCTGTCAATATAAAACAGTAATGTTGAATCCGATATATAAAAATATGATACTAATTTAAAAAAGACTGGAAGTAGATCATTCCCAAAGCTACATGAAAAAAAAAACATGAAATTGGACATTGAACCAAGCATACAGTAAAACCGTATAGAATATGGTAATTGTGCAACTAAAATATATGAGACCTGAAAGTCAGTAGCATAGAGACGAGGGCTTGCAATGTGTGGAACAAAGCATCATTAAGAAGATGAAGTACAATTGTGACATCATCAACTTCAACAATATACAAATCTAGAGCTAGCAAAAGCTGACCCGGCCCGCCAACCCGACCCTAACCCGACCCGTTTATTAAACGGACAGGGTTAGGGTTCTGCATTTGCAGACCCATTCAACAACGGATCAACCCGACCCGGCCCGCCTAACCCGCGTAACAGAACGTGCTTTTAGTACCCTTCACACAAATGCCCTTTACATACTCGGATACTCCAAATTATAGTTGTGAGCCGTCAGCTGCACCCAAACCCGATCGATGAATCACACTTAACCCGATCGACAAGTAAATGGACGATGTCATGTCAGACTCACTGTGATTGAGAATGTAAAGGAGCTATGTCATGTATAAGCTTTTTGTTTGAATTTATATAAAATTTTATGGTTAAGCAATATAATTTAAATATTAATTATTATATATTAATTTGCATTGTTTCTCATGTTTGATTAGTTAATAAGATTTTGGAGTATGTGATAAGTATTTTTAGACAAAAACGTTAAATTATTTTGAGACCCTTGGGCAATGTATGTTTATATTAATAGGGTTAGATGGGTTAGGGTTAGGATTGATCTGCTTAGGGTTAGGGTTGGGAGGGTTGACCCATTTAAAAAACGGGTTAGGGTTAGGATTGAGCCATTCTAACCCGCCAACCCTAACTCGTTAACCCTAACCCTAACCGTTTGCCAGCTCTATACAAATCCATATGACACATGGTACATGAGCCTTGTAACAGTGATTAAGATCTACATTAACCTTAGGCACACACTTATAGCTTCAAGACACAAACTTTCATGAAATCAACCAAAAGATGACACAAAGGAAGGAAGGAAGTAAGAAATGAATCCATTCGAAACGCAATAATGAACATAAGGTTGTGGGATATTCCAATAGAAAACATACATGTAATCGTCGAATACTCACTTGAAGCCACAACTGGAACTAATAGATTGAAAAACATTCCTTCTCTCTGTCGAGGAAAAGATACTTTTCAAGTTAATGAACATAAGGTTTTGGTTTCAGTGGAAACATTATTTCCACTCTTATCCATAGTTTACACTAAGCATCCATGGAAGTTCATTCTTCTCATGAAATAATGAATCCATTCAAAAATATGAAGGGGATGGAATTACAAACAAAAGCTTCAGAGGGAGGATTAAAAAGGTAAAAAGACATAAAACTCATATTATTCCCATTTCGACTAAATTAGTAAATATATTATCATTAAAAGTTGTTTAATAAGAAAACGGGGGGAAACTGTCCCGATCACCCCAAAAAAAATATAATGAAGAATGTGCAAAAAAAGAAGAAATACCATAATAAAATTTGATTTTCTAACACTTAACATTAAAAACCAGCCAAAACCAAGTTTATAAAAGAAAGATACAAGATCAACAAAAAACTATTACTGAGACTTGACCAACTTTCAAATGAGGTTCAACATGAAACAAGTGCCTCGTGGGTAAAATTTTGCCCACAAATATTTATTATATTTTGACACTACAAGCAAAAAACAAAAGATTGTGTAGTTCCACGCTCATGGAGGGCAACAAAAAATTTCATTTATATTGTATCCCCCGTATTACTTTTTCAAGGTTATTTGGAGTCTGTTGAAACCTTTATTTCTTGACAAAGGGGCAACCTTTATATGGTACACCTTTTCGACACTTCCTCAGAAAAATTAAAAATAAAGAGCAAATATAAATGCCACTCCTAGTAGATTGAAAGACCTCACACCAAGGTTATTGAAAGTTAATGTCGACAACACTTGCCATTTTAGAAAAGGATTTCCAAAATGATGGTTTTCCCCCGTAAGCAACGAATGAACTGCTTGTTCTGCACCTGTCCCACTGGGAAGGAACTGAGTAAGAAGCTTTCTCTCTGATTCTGACAGACATGTTGCCCAAACCTGAAATAAGTTAAAAAATAAATTCCATCACTCTAAGGAGGGAGATGATGGCTGGAACACCAGATTGTAGGTGTGATATAAAGTATAAATCACGATACAAAAGGATAGACACAAGCAATGAAGGCTACCTCATACGAAAGCACCTCCATCAGATTTCCCACACTAAAAATATCTTCAGGAACAGAAAGGACATCAGCTAAACCTGAAGAAAATCCAGGAACAGAAGCAACAAAGGGAGCCATGTCCGTCCATGTTATCGCAATTTGTTCCCTCTTTGCCAAAGCTATTTTTTGACTGGCATCCCACTCCAGATATATATGAGGTTTCAAATTCAACACAAAATCAGATGAATCCAGCTTTTTTTTCTTCTTTCCTTTACGCTGTTCATGTAGATGAGAATTTGCTAATCGCTTCTTCTGTTGACCAGCTGCCATCCTATGGGTCATATAAAAATAATCTCACCAACACATTTTTTCTTTGAGACTCCTTGATTTCTGCGGGAATATATCATTTGGGTGATATGAATGAAGTAAGAACCTTAAAACAAAACATACAATTACACTCCTTGTATCTAAATTACTACAACAAATTATGGAGTTAACAGCGATGTACAAACTTCACAGAACAAACAAAAGTAAATGTATAAGCAAAGCACTGTAATAACTACCTACATATACATGAAATGATCTGTAAAACTTGTACATCTTTAATGGGCCAAAGGAGATATATATCACATTGACGAATAGTATCAACTACCAAGTACCAACTATGCAGAACAATTAAAATACTTACACTGCATATATTTTGACTTGGTAGATACTTGACACCACGTACAAACAAAGCTTTTGTAGGGATCCAAATATTAATATTTACAGAATCTTTCCAGGAGAATTCTCCCATGAGACATGATTTGATAGCTTTCATATGATGTGCATGAGCACTTGTGGATCAAGGCTATATATTCTCTGAGGGTGGTAAGAAGACTTTGCAGTCATCATCACCACCACCCAAGTCTTACCATCAAGATGGGATCGATATAAAACATAATCCTATTTTAAAAGGTTGGACAAAAGATCGACAAGAATTTTTCAACTGGTTGTCAACTTGATATCAAGTCTTTAAGATTGGTGTTGAAAACTAAGTCTATCAAGAAACCAAGGGGCTAGTTGATGTGGAACAGTGTGTGCGACAGGGAATTCAAAGACTCGTTGAGCCGCGACGGGGTCGCTTGTTGCTCCGAGTTGAAACAGGAAATTGATTTAAACAAGTAATATGATTAATGGCTTTAGCAAAGCGTAACAGGCATGTAAGCAGGTTACCCAATCTAAATTAACCGAACAACAAACACCAAGTTATATCAGCAGGATTCCAGATGCAATATCAGGGCTAATAACAGACAGGGTACTCAGAAGCTCACAACTCACCATTCAAAGGGGCAGCAGTTTGCATAGATAAAATATAGGAGAGTTGATTGTTGGTATTACCCTCCGATGTCGACCGGAGAAAGAAAAAGGACTCACCTACTGAGGATTGTGGGGTACCTCAGGGATCTCCACTGGTGGCGGGGTCGAAGTCGATGCGGTGTCCTCGGGTGGAGCCGGGGCTTGAGCGAGGGCCCGAAGGGCTAGCACGTTGGGATGTACGGGCGCGCCGGGATGCCACCGTTGATGGTTCTCCGAGATGCCCAGCCGTGCTTCCGCGTCCTTGGCGACAAGGTAAGTGATGCGATCCACGTAAGCCTTCACGCTCTCGCCGGCGTTAAACCGGAAGTCGAGAAAGGGAGACCGGATGTCAAGAAATCCGTCTTCGTCGTCGATCAAGCCGTGATCAACATCGGGATCGGCCATGCCGTCATGCCGAGGTACGGGCTATCGGGGTTGGGGAGGTGGGGTTAGGCTCGGCGCGGGGAAGGGGAGGGGATTGGGTTGGATCGGATGAGGGGAAGGGGTTTGGGGTTGGTTCGGGGTTTGGGAGTCGGCGGTCGGGTCGGCGGCAGGGTCGGGACCGGTAGGGGTGCGGGTGGAGAAGGGAGGGGTGGGGGTCGGATGGCAGTGGCGGGGCAAGGGGTCGGCTGCAGTCAGGGGTGGCGTCGGGACGGGGCACAGGTCGGGTTGGGTCAGGTTCGCGAGAGAGGGAGAGAGGGGAAGGGAGGCGGGGTGTAGGGGGATCGGGTGGTGGTGCAGGGGCGAGGGCTGGGGCCGGCAGGGCTGAAAGGGGGGAGCGGGAGGGGTTGGTCGGGTGGCAGCAGCAGCAGCAAGGGGAGAGGGGGGGATCGGGCTGATGGGCTGGCCGGGTGAAAGGAGGGGGAAAGGGGGGGGACCGGTCGGGTGGCAGCAGCAGCAGCAGCAGCCGCCAGGGGGAAAGGCGGAGGATCGGTCGGGTGAGGGAAAAACAGGAAGAGGGACGGCTAGGCTAGGCTAGGGGAAAACAAGGGAAAATTAGGGTTACAGGCTAGGGTTTCACACGCCTAATCTGTACCTAGGGTTTCACACGCCTAGGGGTTGGGTTTGGGTTTCACACACCTCGCCCTGATTTCGCTCAACACAAGTGTGGAGGAAAACATAAATTTCTTTATTCATTGCATACCGAAGAGAGAAATGAAAGGCCTATAAATAGGCTTACAACGACAGACGGAAAAGCCCACTAATCGAGGTGGGACTAAAAGTACGCAACCAAATAACAGAATAGAAAAAAAACAATAGCCAACATGGCTAGAACCACATGTTCAGATGTCGCCTCCTGCGCTGGTACACTCGCCAGGGCCGAGGCTCGATGTCCCCATCATTCTCCCCAGGTGGGAGAGAGCTCGACTCCGTCGAGTGAGGATCTGCAAAACTCTCGTACTGCTCCAAGGCGTCAGGATCCAACTGCTGAAGGTCGCTGCGGTCAACCCAGGTGTCATCAGAGGCGGGTCTTCCCTTCCAACGGATCAGATACCGTCGGGTGCCACCGTCCTTACCGGACACAATCTCATCATCCACAATTTTATCTATTTTCCCTGCTGCATAATGTGGGGGAATTTCTGGAAGTGGGGGTAGGGAGGGACTCTCAGAAAATGGGTCTTGGGAAGGCTCATCTATGAGGGGATTATTAGGGTTAAAATCAGGTCCCTTGTAGGCCACTAAGTCCTCGATATTGAATGTGGAACTGATGCCGAAATCTCCAGGGAGATCTACAACATAGGCATTGTCATTCAGCTTCTTTAAAATTTGGAAAGGGCCCGCACTGCGTGCATGCAACTTTTTAACAGTTCCCGAGGGAAACCGTTCCGGACGGATCCGGACCATTACATAATCACCCACATTAAATGTTTTAAATCTTCTCCTGAGATCAGCTCGCAGCTTATAGGTAGCATTGCTCTGCTCAATTTTATCTTTGATTTCCCTGTGTAGTTCATGGATATGCGATGCAAATGCGGATGCTGACTCAGAAACTTGATGATGGTTAGCCATGGGGATGAGATCTATAGGCTGCCTAGGTTTAAAACCATGCACAATTTCATGGGGACTCAGACCAGTGGTCCTATTAACAGATGCATTGTAGGCAAATTCAGCGATGGACAATTTTAGATCCCAAGTCTCAACATGCTCACCTACCAAGGTGCGCAAAAGGTTTCCCAGACTTCGATTCACTACCTCAGTTTGGCCATCAGTTTGTGGGTGGAAAGCGGTAGAAAACTGGAGCTTAGTGCCCAACTTGTGCCACAGGGTTTTCCAGAAAAAACTGGTGAACTTGACATCTCTGTCAGAAACAATGGTCTTGGGCAGACCGTGCAACCTGACGATACCGTCAAAGAAGATTTTCGCAACCCTCGAAGCATCAGCTGTTTTGGAGCAGGGCAAGAAATGGGCCATTTTGGAGAACCGATCCACGACGACCAGAATCGAGTCGTGTTTCCTTAGAGTCTTTGGAAGGCCCAGTACGAAGTCCATGCTGATATCTTGCCAGGGGCAATTTGGGACCGGTAAAGGCGTATAAAGGCCAGTGTTCTGCTTGTGTTGTTTGGCTAGCTGACAGGTGTGACATCTACCAACATGCCGAGCAACATCGCGCTTCAGGCTCGGCCAATAGAACCGGTACTCGACGGCCTCAATTGTTTTCTCATTTCCGAAATGTCCGGCAAGACCTCCAGCGTGCAACTCCCACACGAGAAACTCACGTAAGGATGTTCGTGGGATGCACAACTTTCGTCCCCGGAACAGATATCCATCATGCATGAGATAGCCATCAACTTCGGACAGGGTCCCGTCCTTCAATAATGCATAGGTTTCGCTAAAGTCGGGACATGACTCATACTCGGCTTTTATCCTAGCAAATCCTTCAACTGCCGTGGTTAATTTGGATAGGATGAACACACGACGGCTGAGCGCATCAGCAGCTTTATTCTCAACTCCCGCTTTGTGGCGCAGACTAAAAGTGTAGTCCTGGAGGAACTCGACCCATCGACCATGTCGCGCATTTAGTCTCTTCTGGGAGTAAATATAACGGAGGGCCTCGTGATCAGAGAAAATAACGAACTCTTGCGGCAAGAGGTAATGTCGCCAATGGCGAAGAGATTGGATCACCGCATAGAACTCCTTATCATAGGTGGAGTACCTCTGTCGCGTGTCATTTAGCTTCTCGCTAAAATAGGCAACCGGGTGGCCTTCCTGGGAAAGGACTCCACCTATCCCGAGCCCAGACGCGTCGCAAGCCACTTCAAAAACCTTAGAAAAATCAGGAAGACGCATGACAGGGGCCTCAACCATCCTTTTCTTGATTTCGACAAAAGCTCTCGTGGCGGCATTAGACCAAGTGAACTCACCCTTCTTCAGACAGTCAGTCACTGGGGCCATGATGGTGCTGAACCCCTTAATGAACCGACGATAAAAGGTGGCTAGCCCATGGAAGCTTCTGACATCACGAATAGTCTTGGCCTCAGGCCACTCTTCAATGGCTTTGACCTTTTCGGGGTCCGCAGAGACTCCCTCGATAGAAACCACAAATCCTAAGAATTGGACTTGAGTTGTGAGAAATGTGCACTTCTTCGGATTCGCATACAGCTCTTCTTTCCTTAATACGGCACAGACTTGACGCAGGTGGTCTAAATGTTGCGCCCGAGATTGACTATAAATGAGTATGTCGTCAAAGTACACCACCAGGAATTTACCCATAAATGGCCGGAGTACTTGCGTCATTACTCTCATAAAGGTACTCGGGGCGTTAGTCAGCCCAAAGGGCATGACCATCCACTCATATAGTCCATCCTTAGTCTTGAACGCCGTCTTCCACTCGTCGCCAGGACGGATGCGAATTTGGTGGTAGCCACTCTTCAGGTCGATCTTGGAGAAGATGGTAGCTCCGGACATCATGTCCAGCATATCGTCCAGCCGCGGGATAGGGAAACGATACTTGACTGTTATTTTGTTAATGGCGCGACTATCGACACACATACGCCATGATCCGTCTTTCTTAGGCGTCAGAAGGGCGGGGACCGCACACGGACTCATACTCTCCTTGATAAAACCCTTTTGTAGGAGTTCGTCAACCTGCCTCTTCAACTCCGCATGTTCAGTAGGGTTCATTCGATAGTGCGGCAGGTTGGGAAGACTTGCCCCAGGGACTAAGTCAATGGCATGCTGTATGTCGCGCATCGGGGGCAGTTGGTCAGGGAGATCTTCAGGGAAAACGTCAGCAAACTCCCTAAGCACGGGGGTGACTTCTGGAGGGATCGACTGGCTGGAGTCCTTAGGGGTTTCTCTAGCTACGAGGATGATGATAGGAGCTCCCTGTTCTACCTCGTGACTCAGCTCTTTGGCACTGACAAAACTAACGCTCTTGGCTTTCTTTGCGGGGGCAGCCTTTTGCTCGGCTTGGGTACTCTTGGGTGGAGAGGGAATCAACTTAACTTTCTTGCCCTCATGTTCAAACAGACACATGTTCGAGCGCCCATAAATGAGAACGTCGTTATCGAAAAGCCAAGGTCTTCCCAAGATGACTTGGCCCACATCCATGGTCAGGACATCACACCAGATCTTGTCTTGGTAGATGTTGAAATTGATGGGCACTAGGCATCTCTGCTTGACCTCCATGGCAGTGGAGTTGATCCAAGACACTTGATAGGGACGAGGGTGGGGGACGGCCTTGAGGCCAGTTTTGGCGATGACAGCAGACGACACGGCATTGATGCAACTGCCACTGTCGATGATGACCTTACAGTTTTTATCCCCTATCTTGGTGAACGTGTGGAAAATAGCGGTGCGCCTCCAATCATCTTGATCCTTGGGTTGGGATAGCGCGCACCTAACAACTGACACGGTGGGGGATGACAACTGCCTAAGACAACTTAGAATGGCTCCGTCATCATCATCATCAAAATCTCCATCTTCTTCTTCTTCTGCCTGGTAGATGAACTCTGCTTCTCCAGGCTCTACTGCTTCAATGGGGTTGCCATCGACAATGTTGACTCTGACAGGGCTGGGGCAGTTGGCAGCCACGTGGCCATACCCTTGACACTTGTAACACTTTGTAAGAGGGCTGACTTTGGAAAAGTCACGCTCGACACTCTTTCCTCGGGTGTCCCTCTCAAAATTCTTGTTGGGAATGTTGGGTTTAGCTTGAGATGAGTTGGGGTAGGTTCGATTGGAATTGCTAGGGGAGGGCTTTGTGGGATAGCTCCTAGAGTCAGAATGCCTGTAGGTGTGACTAGACCTAGAGGCGTCAAGGTCTTGTACTAAAGCGTAGGCTCTTTCCAATTCCGTGACATCTCTGGCAAGGAGCTCATTCCTTAGGTCTTCCATCAGGCCAGACCGGAAACGAGAAAGGACTTGGACAGGCGTCTCGGTCCCAAGGACGTTGCAACGAGTGAGGAACTCATCAAATTTGGCAACGTAGTCTTTCGCCGATTTGCTACCTTGGGTAAACTGGTGCCATTGGTCTAACAGTCGTGCCTGATACGACGGTGGCACATACTTACCCTTCAGCTCATTTTTCATGGCGACCCAAGTATCAATCGGGTCCTGGGTTCGCGCAACTCTTAACGCTTCCACATTGGTCCAATACTGGCTCGCGGGTCCGCTGAGCTTCATGGCTGCGAAGCGGACTTTCCTAACCTCAGTTAAAGGATACCACGTGAAATAACGATCCATGGACTGGAGCCAATCTAGGAAGAACTGGGGATCGTGTCTACCATCAAAGGACGGTACCTCTAATCGGATACTCCGAAGGTACTGATCATCGGGGTCCTGATTGTTCTGCCAGTTGGCCGGGTACCCTTGAGGGGGATTCGGAATTTCAACATGCGGATCGGTCCGCGCTTGTTCCATCCGGTCTAACCGGGCATTGGTGTCGCGCTGATACGCGGCGAGGTTTTGGTTCATAGCGGTTATGCCTTGGGTCAACTCGGCAAGTGCTCTAGTCAGGGCCTCGGGATCCATACTGTAGTTGTCCGACTCGCTAGACTCTCCTAATAGATATGGCCTACCCCTTCGGGTTGGCATGCAATGACAACTCTCAAAATGATGCTAATGATTTTTATTACTTTTTTTTTTTTTTTTTTTTCGAAACTTAATGCACCAGAACTAAGATGAATGCAAGTTGCAGGATCAGGTACAGAATGTAAATGACCTAGCTCTAACCATGCTCTGATACCAAAATGATGTGGAACAGTGTGTGCGACAGGGAATTCAAAGACTCGTTGAGCCGCGACGGGGTCGCTTGTTGCTCCGAGTTGAAACAGGAAATTGATTTAAACAAGTAATATGATTAATGGCTTTAGCAAAGCGTAACAGGCATGTAAGCAGGTTTCCCAATCTAAATTAACCGAACAACAAACACCAAGTTATATCAGCAGGATTCCAGATGCAATATCAGGGCTAATAACAGACAGGGTACTCAGAAGCTCACAACTCACCATTCAAAGGGGCAGCAGTTTGCATAGATAAAATATAGGAGAGTTGATTGTTGGTATTACCCTCCGATGTCGACCGGAGAAAGAAAAAGGACTCACCTACTGAGGATTGTGGGGTACCTCAGGGATCTCCACTGGTGGCGGGGTCGAAGTCGATGCGGTGTCCTCGGGTGGAGCCGAGGCTTGAGCGAGGGCCCGAAGGGCTAGCACGTTGGGATGTACGGGCGCGCCGGGATGCCACCGTTGATGGTTCTCCGAGATGCCCAGCCGTGCTTCCGCGTCCTTGGCGACAAGGTAAGTGATGCGATCCACGTAAGCCTTCACGCTCTCGCCGGCGTTAAACCGGAAGTCGAGAAAGGGAGACCGGATGTCAAGAAATCCGTCTTCGTCGTCGATCAAGCCGTGATCAACATCGGGGTCGGCCATGCCGTCATGCCGAGGTACGGGCTATCGGGGTTGGGGAGGTGGGGTTAGGCTCGGCGCGGGGAAGGGGAGGGGATTGGGTTGGATCGGATGAGGGGAAGGGGTTTGGGGTTGGTTCGGGGTTTGGGAGTCGGCCGGTCGGGTCGGCGGCAGGGTCGGGACCGGCAGGGGTGCGGGTGGAGAAGGGAGGGGTGGGGGTCGGATGGCAGTGGCGGGGCAAGGGGTCGGCTGCAGTCAGGGGTGGCGTCGGGACGGGGCACAGGTCGGGTTGGGTCAGGTTCGCGAGAGAGGGAGAGAGGGGAAGGGAGGCGGGGTGTAGGGGGATCGGGTGGTGGTGCAGGGGCGAGGGCTGGGGCCGGCAGGGCTGAAAGGGGGGAGCGGGAGGGGTTGGTCGGGTGGCAGCAGCAGCAGCAAGGGGAGAGGGGGGGATCGAGCTGATGGGCTGGCCGGGTGAGAGGAGGTGGAAAGGGGGGGGACCGGTCGGGTGGCAGCAGCAGCAGCCAGGGGGAAAGGGGGAGGATCGGTCGGGTGAGGGAAAAACAGGAAGAGGTCCAGGCTAGGCTAGGCTAGGGGAAAACAAGGGAAAATTAGGGTTACAGGCTAGGGTTTCACACGCCTAATCTGTACCTAGGGTTTCACACGCCTAGGGGTTGGGTTTGGGTTTCACACACCTCGCCCTGATTTCGCTCAACACAAGTGTGGAGGAAAACATAAATTTCTTTATTCATTGCATACCGAAGAGAGAAATGAAAGGCCTATAAATAGGCTTACAACGACAGACGGAAAAGCCCACTAATCGAGGTGGGACTAAAAGTACGCAACCAAATAACAGAATAGAAAAAAAAACAATAGCCAACATGGCTAGAACCACATGTTCAGATGTCGCCTCCTGCGCTGGTACACTCGCCAGGGCCGAGGCTCGATGTCCCCATCACTAGTTGGCAGGTAGGGAGACCGACCTTGTTGGTTAGTAGTATGGATGCATAAAATATCAACCCGCTCACTTGGCACCAAGTCAAAGCTCCCAGAAGTGAAGACTCTCCAAGAAGTAAGGCGAAAAAGGCAGGCAAGCACGACGGAACCCCTCAAGGCCCAACCATAATCATCCACGAATCGCCGGAGTAACAGACAAGAAGATGCACAAGAAGGGAAAGCACCCCGACAACGGCCAAAGCTCGGCCCTCTGCTCGCCAACAAGCTATGAGTCAAAAGGTCAGCTCAGCTTGAAGATTAAAGTGTGGGCGACAGCGCCACACGCTAGTGAACCGGAATGCTCCACACAGAAGATTCCCCAGCAGAGCCTGTAGTCCAAGTGGGAGGAGACATGTGGCAGCCTCATCCGAAGAAAAAACAAACACACTTTGAAGAACTCACGGGACAACACCTAGACAGATCTGTGGAACAAGCTCCAGTACCAACCAGCAAGCAACAACAGTCAAGGTGAGATACGCGGGCCTTGTAAGCAATGGGAACACACCACGTGGAGAGACATGTGTCGTGTAATGAAAGGCTTTCCTCTTCCAACTTCCACTATAAAAGGGGAGCTTAGGGCACAAAGGAATTGGTTGATCCTTTATTCACTTTGATGTAAGAGCATATTGTCATTCTAGTGAAAGAATCTTCCTACTTATACTCCCATGATTCTTATTCTCTCTCTATCTTCTAATCCCTCTTCTAATCACTCTCTCCTCAAGAACAAGAACAATCTGGGGGCACCCATTTTAGGTGCCTCAAATCTTCCTGTGATTCAAATCCGAGCCAAGAGGTGTTTGTCGGGTGCACAAACTCTACGAAGTCGAAAGCTCTCGAGACATCACCCACATCTCGACTCACCCGCCCGAGATAGAAAAGAGGAGTTCCAAGTAACTACTTCCAAGGAAGGAGGAGACTCCATGTGTGGGCATAGTCTTCTCGAAAAATTACCACCGTAATCTAACGCCCACCATGGTGCCTCTCAAGAATGTATCCCTCCCCCGACCCACAAGCTTAAAAGCCCTTAGGTCATGAGCAACGAGACCCTCCAACTCCGCGACAACAATGGTGTTAATCCGGAGACAAACAACTTCTCACCAAAGGGCTCCCGTCCTCAAAGCCACCATGGAGCGGATGGACGAATCTTCGCATAGAAAGCGACATCCGGAGCGCCCCACACCCGGAGAACTTTGAAAATCAAGCATTTCAAGGAGGCCTGCCTAGATCTACTATGCAAGACATTCTTTTTGTCTCAGCCTTCAACAGCTTGGTCCTGATGAAAGGCAGTCTGCAATCGACCATCGCCTTGTCATGCGGCTTCACGGGGGAGCAAGCAAAGGTCTTAGGAGAAATCAATCTTCACGTCATGGCAGGGTCGGTCACCAAAATGATACAATTCATCGTCGTCGACTCAACCTCTTCGTACAACGCCATCCTTGGACGCGTTTGGCACCGAGATATGAAAGCAATCTCATTCTCGGATCACGAGCTAGTAAAGTTTTCTTCCTCCATCGGTGTCGTGGGAATCCATGCGAACCAAATGATTACGAAGAGGCGGAGCTTGAGGCTGCAACAAGAAGCTAAAAAAAGAAGATTGAGGTGACAACCGATGTCAGATTCCTCAACCCAACGCCCACGTAGAAGAGCGAGCATGGCCAACACAGCAAAGTGCCCGCGGAAGAAGGGCCTGGCGTGATCTTGCTTCACGAGGGAGCAACAAAGAAGCAAGAGGCCCTTTAAACGACGATTGTAGGCATATTTTGTAAGTTTGTTGGTCAAGAATGACCAGGGTGTCATGGCTGTAATCCTTTGGGGTTCCTAGGAGTGATTGTATGATGCAGGCGCCAATAAGGTGCACTACAATCTTAAACCCTTTTAGGATTTCTCTTTGGTCAATAACTAAGATTTCGTGATCAATATAGCATTGTATAACTCAAAGGACAGCAAACATGGATTATCTCACGCAGTTCTAAAGTCTATGCAATCAACATAAAGCAGATTTAAGATTTAAACAATAAAAGACGTAATATTATCACAGAACTAATTTCAGCAAATAAGAGAATCAATCGCAGCAATAGATATTGAAATTTAACAATAGGTTTGCATCAGAATTTTCACTAAAAATAGGTTAAGCATGCTTGTTAGGGTTACCGACAGACTATAGATAGCAAATCTAATAAATAGGCATACGTTAGGGCTTCAACTAGCGATGAAAAAGGGCGATGATGGCTGCGATGCGGAGCGGAGGCAATGGAAACAAATGAAAAACGATGCGGATGCGAGGGGGAAATAAAGTAAAGTATAGATACTGCCTGGGGTTTTCCATCGTGGATCGATTGCGAGGATGCGCCGATGATCCCGCACACGGAGCAAGGCCGGACGTCGAGAGAAGCCGGAACCTTCGGAAAAACACCACCGAGGCCTTCACGAGGCGAAGTCGCGGATGCGGCAAGGGTCGGGGACACGAGTCTCTCCCGGAAGCTCTCACAAAGAGGCACGAATTTCAGCAATGATCAAAACTGAATTCTTCTTCTTTCTTCATCTTTTTGTAGAGTTAGGGTTTCTGTTTTGATGGCCAAGATCAAAGGGGAATAAGGGTTGGATGGTGGGGATGCAAGGGCTAAGAAAGGTAAGGAGAAGGGAGGAAAACAAGGGAAATAAGAGAGAGAGAAGAGAGGGACGGAATAGGGGGGCCGGGGGCTTGGTTTTCGCGCGGACAAGAGGGGCGGGCGGGTGGTTCACGGGAAAAAGAGAGAAGGGGGGGGCGGTAATTCAATAGAAGCCCTATTGGGCTTAAGATAAGCCCATTTAGTCCCTAACTGAAGCCCATATGCTGCCATGTCATCTAAATTGAGTTATTTTGCTATCTAACCGTCGGTTTCGAGATATAATCTCGTCCGTCGGTACCCCGCAAACACACGCATCCATATTTTTATTAATAACATGCGGAAACTCACCCGAGAAGACCCGGATTCAATCCGAAAAGCACTCGGATGAGATCATGGACATCCCCCATGAATTGGGCAAGAACATAAATAATACTAAGTGCTGAAATTAGGCCAAAAATATAGAAAATGGCCAAAAACTGAAATAGACTGCTAACAAGTCCTATACGGCTAATGTCATCCAAGCATAAAAATAAAACGACAGAAATAAAACTCTCTGGCGACGAACTGAAGATGCGGCGATGATCTGATGGTGCTGATCAGGCCTGCATCAATCGCTTCCGCTGCGAAAAACTCGTCCTCGAGTTTACGCCGGAAGACATCGCCGATAGAAGGAGGGAGACCACCACCGTGGGATCGTCGATGTGCCTGGATCTGGTGATGAATTCCCAACAAGTGATGTCTCGGGCAGTCAACAACCTCTGGGCCCCTCGCGAAGAGTGCTGGCGTCGAGCAAGGGCCAGAAGCTACTGAAGTACATAAACAGAAGCACACGAGCGGTAGGTGGTCGGTCAGTCCCGACAAAGTCAAAGCCCTTAAGTGTCTCAGCTGGCTGAAACTCCCCAACTGGCTCTGACTGCAGCTGTGATGGAAGCTCCGCGGAAGACGAAGGCTCCGCGGGTGTCTCTGCTGTAGGAAGAACTGTATGAGGAGGTGTCTCATCTGTAAGCTCTGTGAAAGGTAGGAGAAGCCTCTCTATAGTCACTACCGGAGGAAGGGACTCCTCTGTAGGCACTGCTGAAGGTGGAAGGAACTCCTCTGGAGTCGCTGAAGGAGGAGGTGACACCTCTGTAGGCACTGGAGAAGGTGGAAGGAATTCCTCTGGAGTCGCTGATGGAAGAGGTGGCTCCTCCGTAGGTAGTGGACGAGGAAGCTCCACAGGAGGTGGAGGCTCTGCTGGAGGTGGTGGCCTGCTATATCTGGCAAGCCTCTGGTGCTGCTTCTTTCTCCATGCCAACTCATCCTCAATATCGTCAAGTAAGAGCTGGGTTTCAATATAGCTGGCTTTCAAGGATGGCACTGAAGGACTCCGTAAAATCCATTGAACAAAAGGCTTGGAAGATAGATTTAGGTCATGGGCTCGATCTCGAATCAAAGAGGAGTATCTATGTTCCATCGGAGATCTCGGAAAAAGGGTAGGACATGGCTCAAAAGATTTATAAAGTTTAACAAATTCTTTATAGGTGTGGGTATCTAGTGGATCAAGCGAATAATGGGATCGGACGCTATGATAGGACATGGAGTCAGATTGCTCTGATACCAACTTGATGCAGGCACCGATAAGGTGCACTACAATCTTAAACCCTTTTAGGGTTTCTCTTTGGTCAATAACTAAGATTTAGTGATCAATATAGCATCGTATAACTCAAAGGACAGCAAACATGGATTATCTCACGCAGTTCTAAAGTCTATGCAATCAACATAAAGCAGATTTAAGATTTAAACAATAAAAGACGTAATATTATCACAGAACTAATTTCAGCAAATAAGAGAATCAATCGCAGCAATAGATATTGAAATTTAACAATAGGTTTGCATCAGAATTTTTACTAAAAATAGGTTAAGCATGCTTGCTAGGGTTACCGATAGACTATAGATAGCAAATCTAATAAATAGGCATACGTTAGGGCTTCAACTAGTGATGAAAAAGGGCGATGATGGCTGCGATGCGGAGCGGAGGCAATGGAAACAAATGAAAAACGATGCGGATGCGAGGGGGAAATAAAGTAAAGGATAGATACTGCCTGGGGTTTTCCGCCGTGGGTCGATTGCGAGGATGCGCCGATGATCCCGCACACGGAGCAAGGCCGGACGTCGAGAGAAGCCGGAACCTTCGGAAAAACACCACCGAGGCCTTCACGAGGCGAAGTCGTGGATACGGCGAGGGTCGGGGACAAGAGTCTCTCCCGAAAGCTCTCACAAAGAGGCACGAATTTCAGCAATGATCAAAACTGAATTCTTCTTCTTTCTTCATCTTTTTGTAGAGTTAGGGTTTCTGTTTTGATGGCCAAGATCAAAGGGGAATAAGGGTTGGATGGTGAGGATGCAAGGGCTAAGAAAGGCAAGGAAAAGGGAGGAAAACAAGGGAAAGAAGAGAGAGAGAAGAGAGGGACGGAATAGGGGGGCCGGGGGCTTGGTTTCCGTGCGGACAAGAGGGGCGGGCGGGTGGTTCACGGGAAAAAGAGAGAAGGGGGGGCGGTAATTCAATAGAAGCCCTATTGGGCTTAAGATAAGCCCAATTAGTCCCTAACTGAAGCCCATATGCTGCCATGTCATCTAAATTGAGTTATTTTGCTATCTAACCGTCGGTTTCGAGATATAATCTCGTCCGTCGTTACCCCGCAAACACACGCACCCATATTTTTATTAATAACATGCGGAAACTCACCCGAGAAGACCCGGATTCAATCCGAAAAGCCCTCGGATGAGATCATGGACATCCCCCATGAATTGGGCAAGAACATAATAATACTAAGTGCGAAATTAGGCCAAAAACATAGAAAATGGCCAAAAACTGAAATAGACTGCTAACAAGTCCCATACGGCTAATGTCATCCAAGCATAAAAATAAAACGACAGAAATAAAACTCTCTGGCGACGAACTGAAGATGCAGCGATGATCTGATGGTGCTAATCAGGCCTGCATCATTGTATCTTACCACTTTCTTAGGAATGAAAAACGTTTTGAATGAGCATCTATTCTTGGCCACGCGCAGGAAGTCCGAGTGTGAGAAAAAAAGCCTTGGCCCAAGTGTGGAAAAACACGCCTTGACATCTCTGAGAGTCCGAGTGTGGGAAAAACCCACCTTGGCCCAAGTGTGGGAAAAAAACCACCTTGACATCTCAGACAGGCAGAGTGAGAAAAAATGGCTTTGAATCTCTAACAGTCCGAGTGCGGCAAAAAAAACCCAGTTTGGCATCTCTGACAGTCCGAGTGTGGGAAAAACCCACCTTGACAACTCTGCCAGTCCGAGTGTGACCCAAATGTGGGAAAAACCCACATCAGCATCCATGACAGTCCGAGCGTGGGAAAAACCTGCCTTGGCGCAAGTGTGAGAAAACCCCACCTTGGCATCTCTAACAGCCCAAGTGTGTGAAAAACCTGGTTTGGCATCTCTAACAGTCCGAGTGCAGGAAAACTCTGGCTTGGCATCTCTAACAATCTGAGTATGCAAAACCCCACCTTGACATCTCTGACAGACTGATAGTCCGAGTGTCGGAAAACACATGCCTTCGCCCAAGTGTGGGAAACACCCACCTTGGCATCTCTAACAGTCCGAGTGCGGGAAAAACCAACCTTAGCATCTTTGATAGCCCCAAGTGTGGGAAATACTCACCTTGGTCCAAGTGTGGAAAAAATCTACATTGGTATCTCTACAATCCGAGTGTGAGAAAAACCTACATTGGTATATCTGACAGTCTGAGTGTAGGAAAAGCCCACCTTGGCATCCCCGACGATCCTAGTGCGAGAAAATACCAACCTTAGTAGATAAAACCCAATAAAGTAAAACACTCACCTTGGTGAAAAGGATGTAGGGCGACCACCGCGCCCCAAGGCAAAGCAAATACAAGGACAAAGTCAATATCACATGCAAAGTGAAACCAATATTTTAGCTATTATTGGTCAAACGATACAACGACAGACCATATTTACAAGCGACATCAAAATTTATATACAAAGGGTGAATTACGAAAGGAAGTCCATCTGAGCGATCAGGGAGTTCAACCGAGTGACCAAAGAGTCATACATATCCCCTCATTCCGCTTCAGCCTTTGCCACCCTAGCCTTGATTTAAGTCTGGATCTCGGACTCCACCTCGAGGCGAACTCGTGCTTCTCGTGTATCAAGCTCCATTTTATGCCTTTCACAGGTGTGGCGGAGTTCCTTAGAGTTCAGCTTCCGTGCCGCGTCAATGTTACGGCACAGCACCTCAATTGAATCTCGGAGCAGAGCAGCGTCGTCAACGCCCTTCCTTAAAAGAAGAACCTCTTTAAGAAGTCTAGCGGCGGCGCGATCAATCGCAGATGCCTTCCGATCGAGGGAACAAGGGGGTGCTGCATCCATTACCGCCACCACCTCGAGGAGAGCCGCGGCAGAAGGAACCCATACGTGCCCTTCTGCAAGGCATGCCTCTAGACCTTCGCCAGTGTAGCTCTGACGCAAGCGACACATCATCTTGTTAGCTTCGGCCAAAACGTTCTAGACCATGAGGTCCACGGGCACGGCGAAAGCGGCAGAGCGACGAGGGCGTACACACAGTGTCGGTGGGCATTGGGGTCTGATGCGTCGAAGCACTTGGGAGGTATTAACTTAAATCCCGAAACACCAATCAGGCCAAACCCTGGAACGTCTTCAGCAGAGTCTCGCCTCGGAAGGCTCGGGGCATGTGGGCCTAATACAGAACCATGGAAGTAGGTTGTATAGGTCCTCCAACTCAGTAGCCCCTCTGCTGAGGTGTCCTCGTCGGAGGAGCCGTCACAATCGCGTCCTTATGCAAGCTTAACTTTCGTTTGCCTTTCCTAGGAGGTGACGGCCTCCTTCCCTTCCGACTGCTATCGTCGGCATCTAGCCCCCTAACGATCCACATCCGGACTAGAAGAGGAGCTCCACATATTGCCTTCCAGACTCCAGACCCTCATTATCCGTGGAACTATCCACCTCTTTTGATTGGTGGCGGTGGGATTGACGTTTGACAGCTCCGTTTAAAGCAGTATAGTCAAGGCGGTTAGGCGGTGCCTAAGCGTTTTGGCATGTCTAGGCGAAGCGACGCCTAGGCGGCACCTAGGCGATATATATATATATATATATATATATATATATATAAAGAGAGAGAGAGAGAGAGAAAGAGAGAGAAAGAGAGGAAGAGAGAATAAAAAATTCTAAAAAATCAGGAAAAATAAAATAAAAATAGTAGGGTTGAAGTTTAGATTTAATTCAACTCAAATTTTAGTTAATTTAACTTATTTGAGTTAATTCAACTCAATTTTGAAAAACCCCTAAATTCTTATGAACACATCATAAGCATTTGAGTTAATTCTACTCAATTTTGGGTTAATTCAACTCAATTTTGAAAAAAAACTCCAAATTCTTATGAACCCATCATAAGAATTTGAGTTAATTCAACTCAATTTTGAGTTAATTCACTCAATTTTGTATTAATTCAAATCAATTTTGAAAAAACTCCAAATTCTTATGAACCATCATAAGAATTTGAGTTTATTCAACTCAATTTGAGTTAATGCAGCTCAATTTTGAGTTAATTCAACTCAATTTTGAAAAACCCCTTTTTTGTATTGGGCAAAATTCAACTCAATTTTGGAAAACCCCCAATTGGATCAAGTAAAAACCTGTCCAGGCGCCAGGCAATCCTAGGCGGCCGCCTAGGGGCAACCGCCCGCCTAGGCGCCCAGAGGTCCAAAACTCCTAGGCAGCTAGCTGCCTAAGCACCTCTTTGACTACTATGGATTAAAGTCATGATTAACCCTAATCTCTCTCTCCTTTCTTTCTCTCTCTCGATATGAGGAAAGCAGCGGTTTGGGAGCGTTAATAATAGAAGAGAAATATAGGAAAGAAAGCGAGTGGATGTGAATCATGTGATTCCAAGATGGAAACTGATTGGACGAAAATGACAATACTACCCTTCCTTTTCAAAACCGGATCCTTGTAGCCAGATTCGAACCAGATAACGTGATAATTGCATATGATATCAGATTATGATTTTGAAAAGCCTTCTGATTATGATTGGGATAATTGCGATGATATCAAATTTATTTACATCGAATGTAATGATCAATTGTATATTGTATAGCCAAATGTACAAAGAATAAGACAAGTACGGTTGAATCGCGATGGCTAACATGATCGAATCTCAGGCTTGTCTTATGTTGTGTGGCGTATATATAAGAAAAAAAAATTTGCACTCCTACAATTGGTAGACTTCGAATAGCGATCTCCTGCAATGGCACTTACAAGCATTGCTCTTACCTGGACAAGTATGTTCTCTTCAAAAAAAATTGAACAAGAACAAAATTGAATCATAAATCACTCAGGCCTTGTTTGTTTGTCCCAGCAATAAGGTAAAGTATAGTACATTTGAGTAGAATTTTAAAAATATCATCAAATGTGAAGAAAAAAAATATTCTTGATGCAATACATTCGAGGACAAATATGAACAAAACTAGCATTGTTGCAATACATTTGTAGTTTTCACTCACATGTAATATACTTTACCTTCTACCTTACCTTATCCTACCACCGGGACATACAGACAGAGCCTTGGGGCGTGCTTGGATTCACATTTGCTTCCTATTTTCGATTTCACGAAAAACTAATAATATATTTGTTGAACCCGTTTTGGTTGTTCATATTTGTTCTCGAATGTATTGCATCAAGAATATATTCTTTTCATATTTGATTATATTTTTAAAAATTTACTCAAATGTACTCTACTTTACCTTATTGTAGGGACATACAAACAAGGACCTACGTGATTTATGCTTCAGTTTTATTGTAGTTCTTCAAAAAAAAATTGGAAGAGGACGTACCTATCCTGGTAAGAGCGACGCTTGTAAGTGCTTTTGCACAAGAGACCACGATTCGAAACCTACCAACTATATGAGAGCAAAGTATTTTTTCTTATTATACGCCACACGGCACAAGACAAGCCCGAGATTCAATCCTATGACCGCCCAGTAGGAAAACATAGGGGTTAGCCATTAGGATACAACCGTAGTTGTCTTATTCTTCGTCTTAAGCTTGGCTATATAATATGCAGTTGATCTTTACATTCGATGTAAATAAATCTGATATCATTGCAATTATCACAATCATAATAAGAAGGCTATTCAAAATCATAATCTGATATCAC
The DNA here is from genome assembly GCA_947650365.1 of Chamaelirium japonicum. NCBI lineage: Eukaryota > Viridiplantae > Streptophyta > Magnoliopsida > Liliales > Melanthiaceae > Chamaelirium > Chamaelirium japonicum. The sequence goes on along the minus strand of OX393553.1, from coordinate 37,366,199 downwards.
TACAATTATCACTTTATCGGGTTCGGATCTAGCTACAGGGATCTGGTTTTGAAAATGAAGAGTAGCATCGTCATTTTCGTCCAATTAGTTTCCATCTTGGAATCAAATGATTCGCACTCACTCGCTTCCCTTCCTTTATTCCTCTCCTATAAATAACGCTCCCAAACCAAAGCCTTCCTCCTCATACCGAGAGAGAGAGAGAGAGAGATTATGGTTAATCATGGTTTTAATCGGAGCCGGCCGGCGTCAATCCCACCGCCACCAATCAGCTTTCTTCCAACAAACTAGATAAAATCCTCCAACCCAATTGGAGTTGGGGAGTGTACTCCATGTGAATACACTATGACATAGTTCTAGACAGCTGTCTCTTAGAGCTTTGCACGTATACCTCCTACTCATGATCCCTTGGATTCTGGTAGAAACCAACTTCACTAACACAGCAATGTTGAAACTTCAAGTGCATGATTAAGGAAAAAATTATCTTCCAAAGTGGTAGTAACTACTAACTACTAGTGATAAAAAAAAACAGGAGGAAATGCAAAGCAGTATCCTACTGCTATAAGAAGTGAAACAAATTCAATATACTACACCATATTATAGCAATTTACTTCCAAGAATACCCTTCTTGCAAAAAAAAAATTCCAAGAATACCCAAGAACCAAAAATAGTAAACATCAAAAAGATCTTTCAGAGGGTCTGCACCCAGAAAAGATCAAACTTTTCTGGAAGAAAAATATCGAAACAACAGTTGAGAGAAGACAGAAAAAATCGGAATTTGAGAGAAGACAGAAAAAATAATTACGATGCCGAATTGACACCAACTCGCTTAACTCGAATTCAAATAATAGTCGAGAATTTTTTAAAAAAAAAAGAGGGCATCAAGAAAGTTATGAAGAAGCTTCGACGAACGACGAGAAAGGAGGAAACCCTAGGAATTGAGCGAGGAGAATGAGAGAGGATCATGGGTACCTTTGCGCGTCGGAGCGGAGAACAGAGGAGAGGAATCGTAAGCGGCGGGGAGAGGACGAGGACGAGCCCGGAGAGGAGATGGAGGATAGGGTTTGCCCCCTTTTGGGGAAAAATCTGAAAGGTCTCTGGGGTGAAGCAATGGCAAGCGAGGGCTATTTTGGGAAAGATGAGGCCCCCCTCTCGTTTTACCCGCTCGATCCGGGACGGCAGAGATGCACGTACACAGGGAGAGATGGAGAGAGATGGACCGTAATCCAAGCGACTCATCGCTCGGCTCGGCTCGGCTCGGCGGGTCCGGTCGGCCAGTTGGCATGACCACGCCACGCCGTCCGTACACCTCGTGTGCGAGATTTGTACGGGAGAGGATATCATGCAAGAGTTTGGAATAATTCGGATCTCCTCCAGTCGGAAAGCCCGGTCGGTGGGCCCAGCACGCATCACAGCCGCATAGAGTCGGCTGGAGTCCGATGCACTTTCGGATCGCCTAACATCGTGCGGATGTAATGCGCGATGGCCCACCGACCGGTGCCAACCGACTGGAGAAGATCTGAACTCGTCATGCAGTGAGTGCTATGCTTTTACAATGAGTACGACCACATGGCCAGATCCAATATATTTTAGGGGCTTTTCTTGTTGAAGTGTGAGTCCATAAGAATCAAATAGGCCGAATCCAACCAAAATTAGATAAATAATATATAAATGATTAAATTTGTAAATTTTATTTGTAGTGTTAGGACTTGGGATTCAGGTTTTTCTTTTTTGGGGTTTTTTTCAAAATATTATTAAAAAAATAAATATTTAACTAAATACCGGTTGACCAAAACTATTTACCAACCTAGTGCTCTGACAGCCACATGGCATGTCAGCGCCGAAAAGCGAGTGCGAGATTTTTTTTTTTTTTGTTCAAGTAGAACCCGGTATTTGGATTACCGGGTTTAAACCCGGTATTATGGATACCGGGTTTACCCTAAATCTAACGAGAAAACAGCTAAGTATGGAAACTCGGTATCCAGAAAACAACTAAGTATGGGTTTAAACCCGGTATTCTGGATAGCGAGTTTAACCCAGCAATCCAAACATCGGGTTCTACTTGAAACTAAAAATAAATAAATCTCGCGCTCGTTGTACAGCGTTGACATGCCACATGGCTATCAGAGTGCTAGGTTGGTAAATAGTTTTGGTCAACCGCTATTTAGTCAAATATTTATTTTATTATTAATATTTTTTTAAAAAAAACCCTTCTTTTTTTTGCCAGCTAGGTGAGTTGGTAAAGTCTCGAGGGGTTGGTACCTGAAACCTGGGATTGATTTTCACTTGCATCGAATTAATAACTGATAGGGCTCTCTCTCTCTCTCTCTCTCTCTCTCTCTCTCTCTCTCTCTCTCTCTCTCTCTCTCTCTCTCTCTCTCTCTCTCTCTCATCATCTATATAACAAGGGACGGGGTTTTTGTGCTGACTAGGACAATATGGCACCAAAAGCTGACTAGACAAAAAGAAGCAAGCATCACAGCCGTCGATCTCTTCCTTTCCAAATCTCTCTCTGTCTCTCTCTCTCTCGAAAGTCGGAGACCCTCGCCCCTCTCGTCGTTAAATTTTTCCCTCTCTCCCCCACCGATCTGATCCGCCTACCCAAATCCCGTCCGATTGAGCCCCCCTCCCGATCTGATATGATCCATCCGATCCAAGCCCCCTCTCGAGCCCTCGGTACCCCTAGGCCCCACCTCCGTCTGATCCGCCTGATCTTAGGTCAATCATGATTGCCTCTCTCGAACACGCTCAATGTCTCTCGATCTTTCAACCCTCTCTCTCACTCTCTCGGTCTCGACGTCGTTGAAAGCCGCTCGCCCACCCCTTTCTCCTCCAGCACCCCGCCGCTCACCCCTTTCTCCTCCAGCACCCCGCCGCTCACCACTTTCACCTCTGGCACGCCGCCCCTCTCCGGCCCTGGCCTCATATACATCCCGATATCAATCTCTCAACCACGTGAATCATCGTTGAGGGATTCACCGGTCACTGCCTCCAAGCCTGCCATGAAGGGTGGGAGCAGATCAAGAAGCGACGGGGAGATGAATCGCACTCAACTCGGCGGATATGCATCCCTGATCGGCAATTATTTCTCTCGGATCTTGTGGGGGAGGATTTCGGCCGTCGTACGTGACCCTCCTCCAACAGTCGATTGAAGGTTTGACCCTTCGGGATGTGACACGCTTCGAAACGCTGAGTTGTGACTTGCTGGGCTGTCACACAAGCACTATAGGGTAGAAAGGTAGAGGAAGAGATGACACAGGATGTAGTGACGAAGTTCGGCCGAAGCCTACGTCTCCGTGCGGTAAGACGCAACCTTTGAATCCACTATCTCTGAGTAAACAATAGAGCTACTCTCGACAGGCCGAGGAGTGCTTCTTACAAGTAATCAGAGGGTGGAAAAGGAGTCTGAAAACCAGAAAACTCAGGGAGCTCTGGAAATCAGAAAGTGGGTTTCTGGTCTGGAATTTCGGATCTGGAATCATTTACAGGGTTTGCTATTTATAGAGGTTTGGTTTATTTGGAGAATATTCCAAGAATCTTCTTGGCAATATCTGGGGTCTGGTAAATACCGGGGGGATTTACCAGACCCTAGATAATGTAAGTGGGCCCCAGGCAGGGCTGCGGGTCCCACCATTGGACTTGTGGGCCCTAAGCAGGGCTACGGGTCCCACCATTGGACTCGTGGGCCCCAAGCAGGGTTGTGGGTCCCACCGTTGGGCGTTAGCCAGATTTTGCACCCACAGTTACCCCCTCCCAGCTAGATAGGTGTTAACCTAGCTGGCTGGGATTTCCTGGTGCAAAGCCGGTCGCTCGCCTGTCGAACCTCTATCCGGGGTTGGCTGTTGGGCCCGCCGACCCCCTACCAGGCGTCGGCCGGGTGTGCGTCTGTCGACCCGTTGCACGGGGCTGACCATCGTCTATCTGCTGACCCGTTGTGCGGGGCCGACCGTCGTCAGTCTACCGACCCCCTGTCCGAGGTTGACTACTGTGTGTCTGCCGACCCGTTGCACGGGGCCGACCATCGTCTGTTTGTTGACCCATTGCGTGGGACAAACCGTCGTCAGTCTACCGACCCCCTGTCCGGGGTTGACTACTGTGTGTCTGCCGACCCATTGCACGGGGCCGACCATCGTCTGTTTGCTGACCCGTTACGTGGGACAAGCCGTCGTCTGTCTGCCGACCCATTGTGCGGGGCCGACCGTCGTCAGTCTGCCGACCCCCTGTCCGGGGCCGACTACTTTGTGCATCTGTCGACCCGTTGCACGGGGCCGACCATTGTCTGTCTTCTGACCCGTTGCGCGGGACCGACCGTCGTCAGTCTGCCGACCCCCTGTCCGAGGCCGACTACTGTGTGTCTGTCGACCCGTTGCATGGGGCCGACCAGGTGCGTGTTACCCCCTCCCAGTTAGGCAGGTGGGAACTTGATTGATTGGGAATCCACAGGACAAGGCCGGCGCCGGTGGGCGATTGCGCAGGTGGGGGTTAGGCAGGGGGACCCTGGGGGCGGAGGTTTCGGGCAAAAAACCCGGGGGCGGGGTATTTTGGCCAAAAGAACCCGGGGTGGGGTGTTTTGGGCAAAAAACCAGGGGGCGGGGGTTATTGGGTAAAAAACGGGCGGGGGGGTTTTGGGAAAAGAAACTGGGGCCGGGGGGGGTTTTGGGAAAAAAAAACAGGGGCCGGGGGGGTTTTGGGAAAAAAAACTGGGGTCGGGGGGGTTTTGGGAAAAACCCAAAAAAATGGGGCTCGGGTTGCAGGCTGTGATACAGGGGGGTGGGTTGCCGGCGGCTCGGGTAGCGGAGGCGGCCGGGCGCGGGCAGCGGCGGCGGGGCGCAGCAGTGCGGCCGGGCACGGGCAGCGGCGGCGCGGGTGCCGGGGGGGGGGGGCGCGGGGGGGGGGGGGGGGGGGGGGGGTGGCTGCGGCGGCCGGGCTCGGGGAAGGGGGCTGGCGGCGGCGGCGCAGGGGGCTCGGGCGCCGGGGGGGGGTAGCGGCGGTGGCCGGGTGGTGGTGGTGGTGGTGATGGTGAATGGGGATGATGGTGGGGATGGTGGTGGTGATGGTGAGGTGGGTGGTGGTAGTGCTGGTGATGGTGAATGGGGATGATGGTAGGGATGGTGGTGGTGATGGTGAGGTGGGTGGTGGTAGTGCTGGTGATGGTGGGGGTGATGGTGATGGTAGAGGTGGTGGGGATGGTGCCATGGTGGTGGTGATGGTGGGGATGGTGGTAGTAGTGGTGGTGGTGGTGGGGATGGTGGTAGTGGTGGTGATGGTGGAGGTGGGTGGTGATGGTGGTGGTGATGGGGCGGCGGGAGGTGGCAGGAGTCGCCGGAGATGGGGAAGAGGGGGGGTCTATTTTGGTGTATGTGTTGAGGGGAGATCTTGCAAGGGGGGGGTCTTGCAAGAGGGGGGGTCTTGCAAGATGGGGGGTCTTGTAAGAGGGGGGGGGGTCTTGCAAGAGGGGGGGTCTTGTAAGGGGGGGGGGGGGGGGGGGGGGGGGGGTCTTGCAAGATGGGGGGTCTTGCAAGAGGGGGGGGGTCTTGTAAGATGGGGGGTCTTGTAAGAGGGGGGGGGTCTTGCAAAAGGTTTGGTTCATGGAGCGGCACTACCTCCTGCTTGCAACGATGGAAGAACAACAGGCCGCTGCATTGTGCATGTACTGAACCCAAGTGTCATACTTCATCATCATTTTTTTTTTTTTTTTTGCCACCCTCTCACACTCAAGCCCTCTTTCACATCCTACTCAAAAATCCAAGAGGAGGGGCTGCACAGTTGAGACCGAAGGGAGTCGACACAAGCCGAGCCAAGCATAGCTTTGGCCTTCTTGTGCTTGCCTTGTAACCCAACAAACTCAAACGAGCTTGTCGACGCATATTGTTCGGAGTTGACGGTCGGGCTCGTCGATGTATTGCCCGACGACGGGCAACGCGGCTGCGGCCGCGTTGTCCAGCGTCGGCTGTCAAGCTCGTCGTTGTATTGACCGGTGCATTCTTTGTCGGGAACCGAGGCGGCGACGGCAGCCTCGGACTTTGTCTTTGAATGCCGAAATGGAGGTCGCCTCGGGCTGAGATGGTGCGAATGTCTCGGGTTTCGTCGGCTGCCGAGGTGGCAAAGTTTTGCCTCGGACTTCGTTGTCGAATGCCAAGGCGAAGGTCGCCTCGGGCCGAGACGATGCCGACGTCTCGGGCTTCGTCAGGTGCCAAGGCGGTGAAGCCTGCCTCGGACTTTGTCCTCGAATGCTGAGGCGAAGGTCGCCTCGGGCCGAGTCGTTGCCGATGTCTCGGGCTTCGTCAGGTGCCGGGGCAGTGAAGCTTGCCTCGGACTTTGTCTTCGAATGCCAAGGCGAAGGTCGCCTCGGGCCGAGTCATTGCCGATGTCTCGGGCTTCGTCAGGTGCCGGGGCAGTGAAGCTTGCCTCAGACTTTGTTTTCGAATGGCGAGACGAAGGTCGCCTCGGGCCGAGACGGTGCCGACGTCTCGAGCTTCGTCCGGTGCCGAGGCGGTGAAGCCTGTCTCGGACTTTGTCTTCGAGTGTCGAGGCGAAGGTCGCCTCGTGCCAAGACGTTGCTGACGTCTCGGGCTTCGTCAGGTGCCGAGGCGGTGAAGCCTGCCTCAGACTTTGCTTTTGAATGCCAAGGATGTCACCTTGGGCCGAGGCAATGTCACCGTCTCGGTCTTTGGCAGGTGCCGAGGAGGGTGAAGCTTGCCTTGAGCTTTGCTTTTGAATGCCAAGGCTGTCACCTTGGGCCAAGGTGACGTCGTCGTCTCGAGCTTTGCCTTTGAATGCCAAGGGCGGGACCTTGTACTCATTGGTCGATGGGGTAAGAATTCGGAGTACTCAGCGTGGTGCCTTTGTATCGGTTAGACTTAGGCGAAGCGCCGTTTCAGTCGAACCTACGTATCGGGGCACGTAGCTTTGTACCGTTGCAGGTTAGTCGGCCGTGTCGCAACGCGAACCGAACTAACTGTGGCGAGGCACTAGTGCATGTATCCTTACGTGACAACGGGAGCATGTGCGATGTCAATGATTCAGAGTACTCAGCGTAGCACCCTTGTATCGGTTGGACTTAGGCGAAGCGCCGTTTCAGTCGAACCTACGTATCGGGGCACGTAGCTTTGTACCGTTGCAGGTTAGTCGACCGTGTCGCAACGCGAATCGAACTAACTGTGGCGAGGCACTTATGCATGTGTCCTTACGTGACAACGGGAGCATGTGTGACGCCAATGATTCGGAGTACTTAGCGTAGTGCCCTTGTATCGGTTGGACTCCGGCGAAGCGCCGTTTCAGTCGAACTTACATATCGGGACACGTAGCTTTGTACCGTTGCAGGTTAGCCGGCCGTGTCGCAACACGAACCGTACTAACTGTGGCGAGGCACTAGTGCATATGTCCTTACGTAACAACGGGAGCAGATGCAACGCCAATGATTCGGAGTACTTAGCGTAGTGCCCTTGTATCGGTTGGACTCAGGCGAAGCGCCGTTTCAGTCGAACTTACATATCGAGACACGTAGCTTTGTACCGTTGCAGGTTAGCCGGCCGTGTCGCAGCACGAACCGAACTAACTGTGGCGAGGCACTAGTGCATATGTCCTTACGTGACAACGGGAGCATATGCAACGCCAATGATTCGGAGTACTTAGCGTAGTGCCCTTGTATCGGTTGGACTCAGGCGAAGCGCCGTTTCAGTCGAACTTACATATCGGGACACGTAGCTTTGTACCGTTGCAGGTTAGCCGGTCGTGTCGCAACACGAACCGAACTAACTGTGGCGATGCACTAGTGCATATGTCCTTACGTGACAACGGGAGCACGTGCGACGCCAATGATTCGGAGTACTCAGCGTAGTGCCCTTGTATCGGTTGGACTTAGGCGAAGCGCCGTTTCAGTCGAACCTACGTATCGGGACACGTAGCTTTGTACTGTTGCAGGTTAGTCGGCCGTGTCGCAACGCGAACCGAACTAACTGTGGCATTGAACAGGAGTTGAAGTTGAATTTAATAAACTCATTGAATCTAAAGTGTTAGCCTTTTCATTGATAGCTTGATGGAGATTACATTCATTGATAAAACTTCTTGAGATGTGATGCATTCCATGCTCTTGGTAGCCGCTGTCCTTCCGGCGTCACTAGTCGGTACGAACCTTTCCCTCCGGCCGACTCGACAATGTATGGTCCTTCCCAGTTCGGAGCGAACTTGCCACTGCCATGTTCCTTTGTGTTTGGGAAGACCGCTCTTAGAACAAGTTCTCCGACACTGAACTGTCTTCTGCTAACCTTTCGGTCGAAAGCTGACTTGATCTTTTGTTGGTAGTTGGCGATGCGTACGGCTGCTTGATCACGAAGTTCGTCTGCGCAGTCGAGGTCGTTGATGCGAAGTTCCTCGTTGAGCTGTCGTTCGATTGCGAGGGACTTGATAGTTGGGCATATGGCTTCGGTTGGCAGAACTGCTTCCGACCCGTAAGTTAGACGGAAGGGTGAAAATCCGGTCGATCGTCGAGGTGTGGTTTGATACCCCCACAGCACTTCAGGAAGGATTTTCTCCCAAAGTCGTTTCTTGTCTTCTAACTTCTTCTTAAGTATGCCAAGGATGGCTCGGTTGGAGGCTTCCGCTTGACCGTTGCACTGAGGGTATCTCGGGGTTGAATAGAAGAGTTTGATCCCATATTCTTGGCAAAAGTTTCAGAATTTGTCCGAGTCGAATTGTGCTCCATTGTCAGCAATAAGCACTTGGGGCGTGCCGAATCTTGAGAAGATGTTCTTCCTGACGAATTTGATGACTTCATCGTCTGTTTCACGGAAGAGAGGCACAGCTTCGACCCATTTAGTAAAGTAGTCAGTTGCCAACAGTAGGTACTTCTTCTTGCTGGGAGAAGGTGGGAATGGGCCAAGGAAATCCAACCCCCATTGATGGAACGACCAAGGACTCGTTAGAGGGTGAAGCTCAGATGCAGGGAGATGGATTGATCGAGCGTGTCGTTGGCAGGGTTCATACTTCTGGATGAACTGTCGTGCATCCTTGGCCATAGTGGGCCAATAGTAGCCTTGGAGTTTGACTTTCCCTTCGAGGGATCTGCCGCCAGAGTGGTTACCGCAAGCTCCGGCATGGATGTCTGCCAATATCATCTCCACTTGTCCAAGGCTGATACATTTGAGAAGGATTCCGCTGTGGGACTGGAAGTAGAGATCGTCTCCTTCAAGGCGATAGAGAGGGAGTTTCCTTCGAAATCGTCTAGCTTGAATCGGGTCCTCCGGCATTTTGTTGTGCTTGAAGAAGTTGAGGATTGGCCATCTCCAATCTGACTGATCTTCGCTTAAGGCATAAGTGAAGATCGGCTGCCTCGAACCCCTTCTTCCGCTTGCCGAGGCAATAACACCGTGTTGCTCAGGGTTCGCCTTGGGTAACTCTTGGTATTCGATGCTGATCTGACGTTGATTGACTGGATCTCCCAATACTGAAGCGACGTTGGCGAGGGCATCGGCTTCGCGATTATCTACCCTTGGTTTTTGGATGAACTTGATGTCTGCGAACTGCCTCTTGAGGTGTTGTACGAGGTCAAGATAATGCAGCATCATTTCACCTCGTGCTACGTAATCTCCATTGATCTGTCTGATGACCAACTGGGAATCACTATAAACGTCGAGGCGCTCTACCCCCAGTGCTCGAGCAGTCTCCAATCCTGAGACGAGAGCTTCGTATTTGGCTTCATTGTTGGTGGCATTGAACCCGAGGAGGATAGCTTTCTCCAGGTGGTCTAGTTCGGGGGATATCAGAACTATCCCAATTCCCGAACCGATAGCACTTGAAGCTCCATCGGTATAGAGCTTCCATCGTGATGCGGGCGCTGATGGAGCCTCTGAGCTCGGACAAGGGGCCTCAGGGCCTGGACTGAGGCACTCCTCATCCTTGTCGTTGAGATGCATCTCAGGATCATCTTCAAGGGCGATAGAATCTTCCACAGGGAAGTCTGCTAGAAAGTCGGCTATGACTTGCCCTTTGATAGAAATGCGAGGCTCGAATTGGATACCAAGCGAACTCATTTCAATTACCCATTTGGTCATTCGACCAGCTCGACCAGTCTTGTCGAGTATGTCTTTGAGAGGATGCTCAGAAGAAACGGTGACCAAATGGGATACGAAGTAAGGGCGGAGTCGTCGGGAGGCCGTCAGTAGAGCCAAGATAGTTTTTTCTATCTTCGAGTAGCGAGTTTCGGCCGGCAGGAGGGTGTGGCTGGTATAGTAGACAGGACGTTCGATGGCATCCCTTCTGCTGACCAAGACTGCACTGATGGCTTGACCGATAACTGCGAGATAGAGCCACAGGGGTTCCGCTAGCAACGGTGCTGTCAGGATGGGGGATTGGGTGAGATAGAACTTGATGCTTTGGAAAGCTTGTTCACAAGTCGTGTCCCATCCTGATGTGTCAGCCTTGCGGAGTTTGTCGAAGAAGGGCTTGCATTTGTCGGAGGATTTGGATACGAATCGATTGAGTGCTGCTAGCCTTCCCGTGAGGCGCTGAACTTCTTTCTGATTAGATGGTGATGGCATGTCGAGTATTGCTCGGATTTGGTCGGGATTTGCTTCGATGCCCCTTCTGGTTACTAGGTGACCCAGAAACTTTCCTGATTGTACTCCAAAAGCGCATTTGGCTGGATTCAACTTCATGCGATATCTTCTCAGGATTTGGAATGTTTCGGCGAGGTCAGAGAGGTGTTCTGCTCGAGTTAGGCTCTTGGTAAGCAGATCATAAACGTAGACTTCGACGTTGCGACCGATCTGTTCTTTGAACATCTTTGTGACTAGCCTTTGGTAGGTTGATCCTGCATTTTTAAGGCCAAAGGGCATGACGTTGTAGCAATAGAGACCCCTATCCGTCACGAAGCATGTCTTCTCTTGATCATCCCGATGCAGGGGGATTTGATTGTAGTCCGAGTATCCATCCATGAAGGATAGTAGCTCGTGCCCAGCGGTGGCATCTACGAGTCTATCTATCCTTGGCATGGGGAACGGATCTTTGGGACAAGCTTTGTTGAGGTTGGTGAAGTCGATGCAGACTCTGATCTTCCCATTTTTCTTCGGGACCGCGACTATGTTTGAGATCCAAGTTGGATACTCAACTTCGCGGATGAAGCCAGCAGCAAGTAACTTGTCAATTTCTTCTTGAACTGCAATCCATCGCTCCGGTCTGATGGTTCGAGGCTTTTGTTTGACTGGGTGTGACCCTTCTTTGATTGTGAGCCGATGACATGCGTCGTCCGGATTGATCCCGGGCATGTCTTCAAAACTCCAAGCGAAGACATCTATGTTAGATTTGAGGAACGAAACCATATCTTGCGCTTCTTTGCTGTTCAGGCCAGTGCCGATGAAAGTCTCTCGAGGAGGACTTCCATTGCCGAGGTCAACTCGAACAATTTCTTCGACTGAGGGTGGAGCCTCCCATTCCAGAGATGCAGGCTCGGGCATTGAGGGCTCCCTTGATTGCTATCTGGTCGAGGGACCGGCTTCACTAGCAGAACGCTTTGCTGGCGTAGCCTTGGGCATTGATTGATTTCGAGCAGCCGCCGCTTCGCATGATCTTCCCGTTTGCTGACTCCCTCGGATCCATCTGATGCCCTCTTCGGTTGGGAATTTAAGGAGTTGGTGATTAGAGGAGGAGACAACATTGATCTGATGAAGGAAAGGCCTGCCTAGAATGGCATTGTAGTTTGATGTCCCCTCAACTACAGCAAAATGGACGGACACTCGCATATCGCTACTGAGATCGAGTGTAAATTTTGCTTCGCCCATTGTCATGCTCTGCTCTCCGTTGAAGCCAGTAATGATGGTCGGGATTACGTCAAGACTCTCGTACTTATGACCGAGATGTTTGAAGCAATCAGAGAACATGATGTCGATGGAGCTACCAGTATCAATGAGGATCCGGTTGACCGATCTCCCATCAACCATGAGTCGAAGGACCAAAGGATCTCGGTGAGGAGTGCATACTCCGTGGAGATCCTGATCGATAAAGATGATTGCCGGCCATGGGAGGCCTTTGATGGGCTTTTCTATCCAGGAGTCTTCAACTTGAGCGAGGGTGCGAACGTGATGGACACGTCGTACTTGCCGCTCAACCTCCTTTCGAGTTGGAGTTTGATGATGTAGGTTGCCGTGGATGCCGTAAACATTCGCTTGAACTAAGATAAGAGTTGCTTGAGAAGTGACCGAGCGAATCCAGCATCCCTCCTTCTCCCTTTGGGGAGGGGGAGGAGGAGGGTGTGGACCGCCAGCCCTGCCTGTCTCAGATTTAAAATCCTGAAGATGGCCTTGCTCCTGTAGGTCTTCCAGGTGGTACTTCAGACTGAAGCACCGAATGGTAGAATGGCCGTGGCACCGATGAAAGTTGCAATAGACTGACTTGTCTTGTGTTTGCTTGGTGCCAGGCTGAAGAGGGTTTGGCCTTCTAAGATAGCTCTCGTGCTGGATCTGTTCAAGGATAATGTCGATGGGCAAGTTCCAGCTAGTGAAGGTTGTTCTCCGAGGCTTGGTGGGTCTATCGTCTGCCCTTCGCGGCTTTTTGGAGGACTCCTTCTCTTTAGCTTGAGCGTTGTTCGCTCGGGCTGGTGGTCGTGTCGGCTCTTTGTCGGATGGACGCTTCCTGAAGTCTCGCCCCTTGCGAGCGACTTGATCATCCTCGACTTCAATTTCTCGCTGGATCCGATCAAAGAGCGCTCCAAGGGAATCGGGGGGGTTGCAGATGAGGTCGTTGTAGATATGAAGGTCATAGCGCAGAGCATTTTGGAATGCCAACATAATTGCCTCATCGTCGAGATGGCGTCCGGAGAGCGCTGCATGCTCATTCCGGAACCTCCGTGTGAATTCTCGGAGGGTTTCATCCGAACCCATTCGCAGCCGGTAGAAGAAGTGGGCGACGTGCTGTCTCGGATTTCCCTTTCCGTCGAAGTGCTGAAACTTTGGTGGCTGGAATCTGACTGGGAAGCGTAGCTGCTGGATCCTCGCGGTGTAGGGCTTCGAGTATACTGCCGTGATCGGAGGAAGGCTACTGCCGTGGGAACGCATCATGTCGGCTATCAACGCTTGGACTTGCTGAGCATTCATCGTTGCCGTTGCCGGAGGTTGAGTGGCCACCGAGGCTGGCGTCGGGGAGACGACTTCCACTGGGACGGGAGCCGAGGAGAGCGCTGGAGTAACTGCTTGAATCGTCGGAACAACCTCTTGTGGAGCGGGAGTTGAAGACGGAACTTGAGCGGCTACTGGAGAAGCGACGGGCTGGCCGACTGGTGAAGCATCCTTTGCGCTTAGCTTTTGGAGCAGAGTGTTGATGTGACGATCCTTCTCCTCCATTAGCCGAGTAATTTGCGCCATATGCTCGCTCATCTGCATGACTTGTAGCTGAAGAGCGGACGGAAGGTGGTGACTGAGAACATCTCGGTGTTGCATGTTCGCATCCTCGCCGTCATCATCAGAGATGTAGTTACGCCGACTTGCTTCTGGCTGATGATTGACGTTTGCCCCCTGCAGAGGAGGTGCAACGTCTGCCGGAGAACCCGAACGGGTTCGGGGTTGGGACTGGTCCTCCCCAAACTTCTGGACATGGACTCCAGGATCGAGGCTCGTTTCTTCAAGCACCAGGGCCTCGTCGGCGCTTTGGCGAGCATCTTCGGTAGTAGCTTCTGGCACGAAGACGTCCGCGAGAGTCCATGTACGCCGAGTGTAGACGCGCACCATTGGAGGAGCATCACCCTCCGAATTTACTGGATCACCGTGTCGGAGTAGAGGAGACTCGGCGATTGGTGAGAGGCTTGGAGCAAACGCATCGTTGTTTGTTCCGGCCATTGCAAACTTCAAGCAGCTTCTTCAACCGTACGGATGAAAGGAGAAGAGGTCCCACCGGGCGTGCCAGAAATCTGTGGATGCGGAAAAAAGCGCGGGTCGTCTTTATTGCGAATCACACGAGATTACAATTGTGGCCGGGACCCGGGTGGCTCGGGTGTAGCGAGTCCGGGTTGCGGCGAGTTTTGATCAGGGGATTGTGGGAAAGATCTTCTGGGGGATCCCTTTGATCCGCGTCTCCACGTGGTGTTCGTGCGAGAGCTCTGAAGGGGCTGCCCAGGACAGGGGTTTTACAGGGAGAGGGTTTTGGAGAGGCTAAGGAATGTCCACCGTTGCTTTGTCCCTTCCGTGCTTCGCGCTTTCTCGGCTAGGGGGTTTTCGGCTTCGTTCCTCGGTCTTCGCGTCTTCCTCGTTCCTTGCTTGACCTCGGCGTCCTTGATCGTCGGTTCGCGGCGTCGATCTAGCTTTTGGCGTTGGCTTTGGCTTTGGCTTTTTGGCTTTGGCTTTGCTCCGGCGTGGCTCTGGCTTTTGCTTTGCTTCGGCGCTTGCATTTGGACGTAGCTGGGAGAGACTTGCGATGCTTTCGTTCTTCCGGACTTCGCGTCGTATCGGCTAGAACGTGCGGTGCTTTTGCTCGTGGCCGGCGTAGTCGCTTGGCTTTGGCACTTGCGTTGCTTTGGCGCGGGCTTTACTGGGGCTTTGCTTTGGCTTCTTGCGTTGGCTTTAGCTTTGGCGTCAACTCGATCTTCTTCTTCGAACGACGTGGGCTACTTCTCCGGTGCTTCGACGGTCTACGTATCGACTGGACTTCTCTTCTTCTCCGGGCTTCTTTGGCGTGATCGGAGTTGAAGAATGGTTTCGAAGATGGTGGGGGTAGCACCGATCTCCGTGCGACGGTTGTGGCGTCGGCTTTTGTTGATGAAGACGACGAGGGTAGCGACAGTCTCCGTGTGATGGTTGTAGCGTCGGCTTTTGTTGATGAAGACGACGGGGGTAGCGACGCTTCAGGCGATCTGCTCCAGGCTTTCTTCTTCGTGGATGGCGCAGGTGTTAGTCGAAGACGACGGGGTGATGACGCTTCGCTTCTCTCCTCCGGGCTTTGGGGCTTGATCGGGATCGAGGATTTGTTGGAGACGACGGGGTAGTGCCGCTCCTCTTCTTCTCCGGGCTTTTGGGCTTGATCGGAGTCGAAGCCTTGTTGGAGACGATGGGGTAGTGCCGCTCCTCTTCTTCTCCGGGCTTTTGGGCTTGATCGGAGTCGAAGCTTGTTGGAGACGACGGGGTAGTGCCGCTCCTCTTCTTCTCTGGGCTTTTGGGCTTGATCGGAGTCGAAGCTTGTTGGAGGCGACGGGGTAGTGCCGCTCCTCTTCTTCTCCGGGCTTTTGGGCTTGATCGGAGTCGAAGCTTGTTGGAGACGACGGGGTAGTGCCGCTCCTCTTCTTCTCCGGCCTTTTGGGCTTGATCGGAGTCGAAGCTTGTTGGAGACGACGGGGTAGTGCCGCTCCTCTTCTTCTCCGGGCTTTTGGGCTTGATCGGAGTCGAAGGCTTGTTGGAGACGACGGGGTAGTGCCGCTCCTCTTCTTCTCCGGGCTTTTGGGCTTGATCAGAGTCGAAGGCTTGTTGGAGACGACGGGGTAGTGCCGCTCTTCTTCTTCTCCGGGCTTTTGGGCTTGATCGGAGTCGAAGCTTGTTGAAGACGATGGGGTAGTGCCGCTCCTCTTCTTCTCCGGGATTTTGGGCTTGATCGGAGTCGAAGCTTGTTGGAGACGACGGGGTAGTGCCGCTCCTCTTCTTCTCCGGGCTTTTGGGCTTGATCGGAGTCGAAGCTTGTTGGAGACGACGGGGTAGTGCCGCTCCTCTTCTTCTCCGGCCTTTGCTTCTGGCGTCTTCGGAGTCGAAGGGTTCTTCTTCTCCGAGCTTTCTTCTTCGTGCACGGAGTCGAAGGGATGATCTTCGTGTGCAAGGGTCTTCACATTGATGAGGACTTTCAGTAAGCCGATCCCTCGGGACAGGCTTGACTATGCCTCGTGAAGCCTTGGGTCGATGAAGAAGCGTCTCCTCTTCTGCAGAGCTCTGGCGTTTCGTCTTCAATTTCCCGACCCGGCCTTGGTGACGGTTATGGTGTCGGCATCTTCTCCGGGCTTTTGGGCTTGATCGGAGTCAAAGGCCTTGTTGACGACGACGGGTGTAGCGCCGCTTCTCTTCTTCTCCGGGCTTTTGGGCTTGATCGGAGTTGAAGGCTTTGTTGGAGACGACGGGGTAGTGCCGCTCCTCTTCTTCTCCGGGCTTTTGGGCTTGATCGGAGTCGAAGGCTTGTTGGAGACGACGGGGTAGTGCCGCTCCGATCTTCTTCTCCGGCCTTTGCTTCTGGCGTCTTCGGAGTCGAAGGGTTCTTCTTCTCCGAGCTTTCTTCTTCGTGCACGGAGTCGAAGGGATGATCTTCGTGTGCAAGGGTCTTCACATTGATGAGGGCTTTCAGTAAGCCGATCCCTCGGGACAGGCTTGACTGTGCCTCGTGAAGCCTTGGGTCGGTGAAGAAGCGTCTCCTCTTCTGCAGAGCTCCCGCGCTTTGTCTTCAATCGTCGACCCTTTTTTCCTTCCCCCACCCCCTCTATTTATAGGCAAAGAGGTGGGGAGAGAGATATGGGAACTTTTTAATTTTAAATCCCTTTTGTATCTCTCTCATAATTACCCGGATTTTATTCATCCATTGATGAGGGGAATAACATTTAGTTGTTTTCCTTTTCTGGCGGGTGCAATTATGGCTGGATTTTGCGCACGAAATCGATGGCGATCGGGCGCTTCGTCTTGTGCGTCGGATCGAGGGATCGGCGCAGATCCGCGTGTGTGCAGACGTCATACGCTACCTCCCCCCGCCCATGGCGGTATTTCTTTCCTTTTCTTTCTTTTCTTTCCTTTTCTTTTCTTTCCTTTTTCTTTTCTTTCCTTTCTTTTCTTTCCTTTTTCTTTTCTTTCTTTTCTTTTCTTTCCTTGCAGGGCCGGCCGGCCCCCCATGGGGTTCGGGTCCTACTAGGGCCGGCCCCATGTGGCTCGGGTCCTAGTAGGGGCCGGCCCTATAGGGTTCGGACCCTAGTAGGGGCCGGCCCCCCTTGACGCATAGGGTCCGCTCCTCTTTGCTAGGTGCGAGTCAGGTCCGGGTCTGCATCGGTGCGCGCGAGTCGGGTCCGCGTGTCGGGTTTGCATCCACGTAGGGGCCTTTGAGTCGGGTCCGGGTCCGAGCGCGTCGGGTTTGCATCCACGTCGGCACATGTAAGACGGTGCTACCCCCACCATCTTCGAAACCATTCTTCGACTCCGATCACGCCAAAGAAGCCCGGAGAAGAAGAGAAGTCCAGTCGATACGTAGACCGTCGAAGCACCGGAGAAGTAGCCACGTCGTTCGAAGAAGAAGATCGAGTTGACGCCAAAGCTAAAGCCAACGCAAGAAGCCAAAGCAAAGCCCCAGTAAAGCCCGCGCCAAAGCAACGCAAGTGCCAAAGCCAAGCGACTACGCCGGCCACGAGCAAAAGCACCGCACGTTCTAGCCGATACGACGCGAAGTCCGGAAGAACGAAAGCATCGCAAGTCTCTCCCAGCTACGTCCAAATGCAAGCGCCGAAGCAAAGCAAAAGCCAGAGCCACGCCGGAGCAAAGCCAAAGCCAAAAAGCCAAAGCCAAAGCCAACGCCAAAAGCTAGATCGACGCCGCGAACCGACGATCAAGGACGCTGAGGTCAAGCAAGGAACGAGGAAGATGCGAAGACCGAGGAACGAAGCCGAAAACCCCCTAGCCGAGAAAGCGCGAAGCACGGAAGGGACAAAGCAACGGTGGACATTCCTTAGCCTCTCCAAAACCCTCTCCCTGTAAAACCCCTGTCCTGGGCAGCCCCTTCAGAGCTCTCGCACGAACACCACGTGGAGACGCGGATCAAAGGGATCCCCCAGAAGATCTTTCCCACAATCCCCTGATCAAAACTCGCCGCAACCCGGACTCGCTACACCCGAGCCACCCGGGTCCCGGCCACAATTGTAATCTCGTGTGATTCGCAATAAAGACGACCCGCGCTTTTTTCCGCGTCCACAAACATCCTGGCGACTGCTTGAGTCAAAGGATGATACTGAGTTGAGTGGCTTTGGGTGACGAGTCGATTCGTCGAGACGTTCCCAGATGCTCTGCTTAGCCGGAGGAGGCGATGGTCCCCTTGAAGGAAGCTTAAGGGATCGTCGGGAGGTATCGACGACAGATCGTCTGGATGGAGCAGGGGAGACATGAAGCGGCCGGTGGACGTTTGCTCCTTCGTTGATACCGGCAACCGATCGCGGGGGATCAGCTCTTCCTCCGACAGCGATTTGTCGGAGGGAGTCTCTCTCTACCATGAGGGCCGCATTCTGCTTCATGAGAGTAAGGAGTTGAAAGTCCTCTGCGGTGATTTGGTATGATGCTTGAGCATCGGCACCAGGAGAGACATGCGCTTTCCCCAAGCGTTGAGGAATTTGGTCGGCGAGTTGAGGTGACCGTCGAAGTTGAGCTTGGGCGGCACGATCAACCGACGGGCGACTCCTCGAATTGGCAGCAAGTTGCTGTTCTGGATGTTGGCTTGTTGCAAACCGGCGACTCATTGATCGAGTCGTCGGATGCTGAGCGTCTGGGTGCATGCCGCTCTCCTCTGGCTGGTCCATCGGTGTCCTCGCCATTCAGGTGTAATGATGGAGATAGACGGATTGCTTGGGCAACCGATAGCCTCTACCAAAGGAGTTGGGAGACTTAGAAGTTGTAAGTTGATAGGATCGTATCCCACAGACGGCGCCAAACTGTGGGGGAGGATTTCGGCCGTCGTACGTGACCCTCCTCCAACAGTCGATTGAAGGTTTGACCCTTCGGGATGTGGCACGCTTCGAAACGCTGAGTTGTGACTTGCTGGGCTGTCATACAAGCACTATAGAGTAGAAAGGTAGAGGAAGAGATGACACAGGATGTAGTGACGAAGTTCGGCCGAAGCCTACGTCTCGCAACCTTTGAATCCACTATCTCTGAGTAAACAGTAGAGCTACTCTCGACAGGTCGAGGAGTGCTTCTTACAAGTAATCAGAGGGTGGAAAAGGAGTCTGAAAACCAGAAAACTCAGGGAGCTCTGGAAATCAGAAAGTGGGTTTCTGGTCTGGAATTTTGGATCTGGAATCATTTACAGGGTTTGCTATTTATAGAGGTTTGGTTTATTTGGAGAATATTCCAAGAATCTTCCTGGCAATATCTGGGGTCTGGTAAATACCCGGGGGGATTTACCAGACCCTAGATAGTGTAAGTGGGCCCCAGGCAGGGCTGCGGGTCCCACCATTGGACTTGTGGGCCCTAGGCAGGGCTGCGGGTCCCACCATTGGACTCGTGGGCCCCAAGCAGGGTTGTGGGTCCCACCGTTGGGCGTTAGCCAGATTTTGCACCCACAGATCTCTCAACCCTCTCTCTCTCTCTCTCTCTCTCTCTCTCTCTCTCTGTGTGTGTGTGTGTGTGTGTGTGTGTGTGTCTTGACGCCGTTAAAAGCTGCTCGCTCACCCCTTTCCCCTCAGGCACCCCGCCGCTCACCCACCCCTTTCCCCTCCGGCACATCCCGATCTCGATATCTCAACCATGTGAATCATTGTCGAGGGCTTCACCTGCCACCACCTCCAGGCCTGCCATGAAAGGTAGGAGCAGATCAAGAAGCGACTCAGCTATGACGATGGGGGAGCTGAATCGCACTCAACCCGGTGGTTATGCATCCCCGATCGGCGATGGTGAAGATGAATTGCACTCAGCTCTGTTTTGGTACTCCTTCCCATCTCTCTCTCTCTCTCTCTCTCTCTCTCCCACTTTTCAAACTTCACTCTAGAACTCATTCATCTATATCCTTGCATCAAGATATAGGGTTTACTGTCTCTGGCTTCATCTTCCATCGAGTGTGAAAAACTAATTTTCTGATTCAACGATCACTGTTTATCAACAATAGAAAAGGAGTAGTAATTTTTTTGAAGTTTAAAAATCTAGGGATAACATTTGCAAAAAAAAAAAAATAGGGGTAACACAGCATATGTTACGGTGTGGCTCTATACTGTGTGAGTGATCTAGAAAATTCAATGCAAGCTTTATGTGGAAAACGGATAAATGGGCTGATGGAACGGATGCATGAGCTGTATTTAGTGAATTTTTTTGGATTGGTTCATAGAGCTCTCTCTTTCTCTCTCTCTCTCTCTGTCTCTCTCTCTCTCTCTCTCTCTCTCTCTCTGAGGAGAAGCTGAGC
The DNA here is from genome assembly GCA_947650365.1 of Chamaelirium japonicum. Classification (NCBI taxonomy): domain Eukaryota; kingdom Viridiplantae; phylum Streptophyta; class Magnoliopsida; order Liliales; family Melanthiaceae; genus Chamaelirium; species Chamaelirium japonicum. Next base: position 37,346,105 of record OX393553.1, on the reverse strand, counting down.
GGTGAGGAATTAAATAAATGAGTTCTAGATTTGTTACATGATCTTTTTTTATTTGATGGGGGTTGGTTCTAATGTTATTTTTTATTTTAAGATGTATAAGAGAGAGATTTCAGTGGGGGTTTAGGTTTAATGATAATTTCTTTGATTTCAGGGTGTGAGTAGCTCCTTTCTGCAAAGAAACAAGGTGATGGTAACAACCCATGTCATGTTTGTTCAAAGACAATCAGCTTTCATAATCATCACCTTCCCGGCATAGTCTTCTTTGAATCTAATGCGGATTTTAATGAACATTTGTGATGGATAGTGGGGGTTTAACAAACAACTGTGATCGAGAGTGGTGATTGGCAAAATAATTAATTCTGTCATTATTAGCTTGGTAGGGGAGGTGATGGGTCACTGTTGTCGCCGTCCGATGCAATGGTCGTGGTGAGTGCATTTTAAAAACATATTAATGTGTTCCCATAATGAGATGAAGGCACATGGATTCATCTCTTTCCCTTTTACAACTTGCCGAGCATTGAATGTTATAATGGTTTTATAGCAATTTTTTTATTCATTTTTTCTTTCTTTTATGGTTTCTTTCCTTTTTTCTTCTCCCTTTCCCTATCTCAAATTCCCGATTTTTTTTATTATGTTTCTTTCCTTTTTTCCCATATTTCTTTTTTCCTTTTCTTTTTTATTTTTTGGTTTCTTTCCTTTTTTCCCCTGCGTGCCCTCGAAGTAGTCTCCCTCTCTCTTCGTATCTCTCTTCCTCTGATCTCTCTCTCTCTTCCCACTCTCTCTCTCTCTCTCTCTCTCTCTCTCTCTCTCTCTCTCTCTCTCTCTTCCCCGCAATCTTGGAGTGCTGCCAGGTAAGGAAAGAAAGATCGAGAGCGAAAAAGGAGAAGAGATATATAAGAGAGAAATAGGAAGAGGAGAAGATTGGGTAGGAGAGAATCCTGAGGAGGGTCTGCATGCATGCAAGGGACGACTGAGATCGCGAGGGGGGGCATTCCTGTGGTCTGAGAGAGAAAGAGAGATGGGGAGGATTGAATGAGAGAGAATCGAAGTATAGCTAGAGTCAGTTAGAGAGAGAGAGAGAATAGTTCGCAAGAGAGAGAGAGAGAGAGAGAGAGAGAGAGAGAGAGAGAGAGAGAGAGAGAGAGAGAGAGAATAGTTTGCAAGAGAGGGAGGATCAGATTGGAGAGAGAGAGAGAAAGCTTAGGGACGGCTGCGATCTTTCACTAACTCACTCACTCTCTCTCTCTTTCGCGCGCGAGATCATAGCCGCTTAGATCCAGTTGCACCCAGCCACCCAACGCGCAATCAAAATCTCCGCATAATCCCATCATCCACAGTTGCTCCACTCTTTCTCTTGCACCCTATCACAGCCATCCAGATTGCCCACCCAATCCAGTCGTCCCTCTCTCAAAATCCCGTCGCCCATATCGAGCCCCCTTTCACGACCCCGCTATAGTGGCGAGGGGTGTCTTGGCGTCAAAAGGCGGTTCGCTGCAGTGCCGATAGGTTTGTTGCCACCGAAGGCGGCCCGCTACTTTGCCGACAGGTGTGTTGCCACTGAAGGCGGCCCGCTGCAGTGCCGTCAGGCACGGTCATGCACTAGTGTGATCTACACAACAGATTAGACTCCCACATTAGTTGTTAATCAATTTATGATTCTGTCAAATATTTCACTTCGAAAAGTTTCTCAACATTTTCCCAATCTGCTTATACATATTAGGTGTAAGTATTTTCTTTGGGGGTGATTCATGTCATTTTTTTTTTTTAAAGGAATTCATAACATTCTTGCAATTTCCTTCTTATATTAGTTGCTAGACCACTATGGCATTGCAATTATTTTTTATATTCAAGCATGGACTAAAGCATGTGGGACATTGATGCCATTCACTGCTGCCTCCCCCCCAATCTGTTGTAAACGTTACTGACGAGCACAGGCGAATATGGATGCCAACGCCGAATGTGGACGCTAACGACAATAATTATTGCGCTCATCAAATGTGGTCTAAATAGCCTTTCGGACTCCTAGTGAGTCCGTTTAGACTCTCTCTAACTGTCGAAACAACTTAAGTCTTTTTTGTGAATGTGTCTAAACAACTATTCGGATTGCCTTGGCAACCAAAACCTGGGATTGATTTTCGCTTGCATCGAATTAATAAATAATCCCCCCACAAAGGAAATCAAAGGAAGATAGAAATCAAAACCCATGAGTAGATAAGCCAACTATATTGTCTTTAAAATCCCAAATATTTACCAGTTGACTAACAAGTCCTTGAACATTGCTGCTGAATACTAAGAACATTGTCGATGCAGTCCAGATATTGGAAAATACCCGTTATCTAGGACATAGTTATTGTTATTTATAAAAAATTAAATTAATTAAATCACATTGTCGTCTTCTTCATCATTTCCATCTCTATCGTGATCGGCGTGCCTACATCAATTCATTGTTATTCCACAAGACCATTGACAAAAATAAAGTTCAGTTGTGTGTGTGAAAAGATGTTGGGTTGTGTGTTAGTTTGGTATAAATGGAAAATGATGTGGATGGTGATGTGTGATGCTAATCAAGGGCATGTTCGTGATATTGTATAAGAGAGCCTGTGGTTCAAAGCCTGTCAACTGCAGAACATGCAGGAGCACAAAGTATCTTTTTTCTCTTCAAATACCAAGTTTTGTTTTTACCCACAGGTGGGCAACTATTTATAAGCCACACGACATAAGTCAAGTAAGACAAGCCTGGGATTTGATCCCGCGACCACCCAAGAAGGAAAGAGTGGGGTTAAGCACTAGGGTACAATCATAGTTTGTTTTTTTTTTTAGAGAGAAAATTGCATCCCAAGATGGGAGGGGACTCGGCAGACCCCAACCTGTATATTAGAAAGGAGAGTTGGCCAAAGGGTCCCTGCGATCGGATTCTAGGAGCAAGAGGGATCTTGGTCGGAAGTAGCAGAGGGTCTGGCTTGTGTGTATTGCTCACTTGTTTGAGCTTTTGTGTCTTTTTTCTGCGTACTCAATCTAAGTATAGTTGAAATCCGTCTGGGGTTGTTGGGCAAGGGTTTAGATCTTTATTTGTATTGTTTTTTTTCTGCTTTCTGTTTACTTATCTAGAGTAAGCCATGAACTGTAACTGACTTTTCTTTTTTCCTTTAATATATTCTTTTTTTATCCCTAAAAAAAAAAAGGATAGCACAAAGAAGGTACTCTAAGATAGAGTTATAAGTACAATAGCCCAAGAGAGAAAAAGGCCACCAATCACACCCACGTCAAGACATATAATTACATATCACCCCAAAAAATTGATTATCTCCCAGCATCCGCAAAATCTCTTCCATCGACCTATGGGTATTTCTAAAGACAAACACATCATAAGAGGTTGGCTGCACGACTGTCTCAAGCTTGCAGAAGTAGCCATATCCAAAAACCCCCCACATGAGATGTGTATGAAGGGCCAGAGAAAAAAGTGGATCTTGTGAGGGTATTTGACATTCCAAATAGGGCTGCAACCTGGACGGGTTGAACCCAACCCAACCCGAGACCAATCTGAATCTTCGGTGTGTTTGGAGTGATGTATTTAAAGATTGGGTTGGGTTAGGGTTGAAAAAATACAACCCGAGTTGACTTTAGGTAGGGCTCGGGTTGAGGGGACGGGCAACCCGGCCCAAACTGAACCCGAGTGCCCATGTATATCTATGAGTATGTGATATATAGATAACAATCACAACTATCCCGAGTACTCATATGTTGAGGGGTCGCAATCACAGCCATCCATTTCAATCACCCAGTCCCATATTCCTTATCAAATAAATACATTATCTAATGATCTAGTAAATTGTATCAATAGAAATGCAAAAAAGATTGTATTTAGATTTTGATCTTCAAAAGGTAAAATTTTAAACAATAAGTATAACTGAACCTGCATAACCCAACCTGTCCTACCAATTTAGGCTAACCCGAGCATAGAAACTTTTACTTGGGTTGGGATTGGGCTAGATATCTCGGGTTGGAGGTTGGGTTGAGTTAGGTTAGGGTTGGGGGTTTTAGTACTTGGGTTGGGCTTGTTGACCCCCAACCCGCCCGAGTTGCAACTCTAATTCCAAATGTGTGCGAATGGACAGAAGGTGTGAATAGGTTTCGTGTGAAGGAAGAAACTCTGAACACTGAAGATACCATTGGAGTGCCTAGCCCAAAGAAAAGTGTGGTTGGGTAGTGGTATTCTTACCCTGTGGCCATGAGGTCAAGGTTGAAGCTGTGAATGTCAATGATACATAGGCCCCAGCCTCTTTTGATCGGCACACAATGTTCCACCTGATTAATGGCAAACCCCTACCATCCATCTCTGCCCCTTTCCAAAAAAAATTTCTTCTTATTCGTTCAATCTGTTTAGTCTAGGGGTGTCAACGGTCGTGTCGTGTCTAGTTTTGGGTCGTGTCCAAAACCCCTAGACCCGGACCCGGACCCGACCCGTTTAACTAATCGTGTCTAGATCCTAAACCCGTACCCGACCCGCTAATAAACGGGTAGATCCGATAAGACCCGGTAAGACCCGTTTACCACACGGGTCTATTCAGTTGACCCGATCCGACCCAATTTGACTCGACCCGACCTGACCCGCTGGTACTATATATTACAGTATCGGATTGCGGGTAGACCCGACCCGACACGACCCGTTGAATTTTAAACGGATCTATGGTGTCCAGACCCTAAACCCGGACCCGACTCGTTTATTAAACAGATCTATCATGTCGACTCTTTTACGACCCGAATCCGTTTAGCCCTGACCTAGACCCCGCTAACTTCGTGTCGGGTCTGCCATGTCGGGTCCGAAATTGCCAGCCCTAGTTTAGTCACCCACACAGGGGGGGGGGGGGCGAGGAATCCTTCTTTCTCGGGGTATAATCTCTTAGTGGTAGGCCAAGGTAGGTGACGGGGAAGGACTCCAGCCTTACAGAAAAGGGATTGTGTCATCAACAAATTGTAGGTGGGAGAACCCCGTGGGTACGTGATTAGCATATAGACCAACCAATCTCCCCGAGCTCTTGGCACATTGGATCACTCTACTGAGAACATCAGTGATGAGGATGAAGAGTAAAGGAGAGAGCGGATCCCCTTGTCGAAGCCCACGGATCATGTGAAAAGATTTACCAAGGGAGTCATTGAGAAGCACTGAAGTTTTGGAAGAGAAGAGACAAGATTTAACCAAGGACATTCATTTTTCACTGAAGCCTCTTGCCAGTAGGGTGTGGATAATAAAAGGCCAGCGAATGCTATCAAAAGCCTTCGTGAAGTCAAGTTTGAGAACCACAACTGGGTTCTTAGGGCCTGTTTGGATACGCTCCGGTTCCAGGATTCTAGAAGCTCAGAATCCCTTAAAAAGATAAAGAGCTTGTTTGGATACAACCGGATCCCAAAAAGTGTTTCTGCGGAGAGCCCAAAATATACATCCGAGAGCTATTTTTCTGGAGCCCAAAATCGAGGCTCCGGGCTCCAGAGCTTTTTTTTTTGGGATTTTGAGATTCCGGACTCCTAGAATCCCAGAATCCGAATCCTATCCAAATAGGGCATTAGGTCTTGTTTGGATAGGATTCTGATTCTGGGATTCTAGAAGTCCGGAATTTCAAAATCTCAAAAGAGAGCTCTAGAGTTTAGAGCCTCGATTTTGGGCTCTAGAAAAATAACTCTAAAAAATACATTTTGGGCTCTTCGCATAAACACTTCTTAGGATCGGGTTGTATCCAAACAGACTCTTTGTCATTTTTAGGAATTCCGGACTTCTAGAATCCTGGAATCAGAGAGTATCCAAACAGACCCTTATCTTTCCCGCTGATCACGTGCCTGCATCAAATGTTATTCTACATGACCAATGACAAATAAAGTTGCTCTAATCTTTAACATAGTGCACCCAACTTATAGCTCAGCTGCTGTTTGGTCACGGTTTCGAATCCCGGCTCTGCCTACTTCAGCTCGTGGGCACCCGTGGTGGACCTTCCCAGCTAGGACGCTTTCCTCTGCTCGTTTGGCGACTTCCGGGGCCGCTTGTGTGGCGACTCCCCTGTGGGCCCACGTGGGTCTTTCCTCCGCTCCACCGTGGCGACTACTATTGCTGTGACCCAACGGTCAGAGAGTGGCAGGTACCCTGCAGACAACTTATTAGTCTGAACAAAAAATCTCTAACCATTCATTCAGGACATAGAACACAAACAGAACCACCAAATCTAATAGGCAAGTCTTTCAGTGATAGAACCAAGTGATTATAACACACCCAAGAGGGTGAAGTACATGCGTTGAGCATCTAATCCTACTTTAAGTAACTACAAAAAAAGAAATAAAGAAGTAATTTAACAGAAAAAAAGAAAGAAACAAAGAAGTAAATTAACAGCTCGATAAAACAAAACAAAGAAGAAAAACAAATGTACACGTCATGTAAATTTCAGCACCATCCTGTGACGGCGAATTTAGATGGATACTCCTGATTGTAGTTTTCTACCATGGTTTCAGGTCACCCACCGGACCTGCAGTCCAGTTCAAGATCTTCTCCCCAGGTCTCAGATAGATGCTCCGATCGTGTGGCAGCATACGAGCGAGCCCATTCAGTATCTGGTGGAATGCATCACCCGGCTGCACGGGCTGTGGGAACAGCATGGCCTGCTTCATCGAAGGGTTCGCGAGCAGCCTCTGTTTCCGTAGTATAACCTCCGGCGATATCGACGTGAGGATCGTGTCTAGATTCGGCACGTCCTCCTCGGCTACAAACACACCGATCTCCTCCCATGGTATCGCGTCGGCGAAAGGCAGCACGATATCATCCGCTATGATCACCGGGATGCAACCGAAGATCACTCCTTCGACCAGTCGAGGGCTCCACGGGGCCCAACCCAGGGGGCACAGGCAGAAAATCGCGCGCTGCATGTCTTCGTAATAAGTAGCCGGATGATCGGTCGAGATGTCGAATAGAGGGTTGTCCTTGAAGTTCTCCCATACAGAAGCGCGAGCACCTCTGCACGACATAATAGAAACATAGCCATGGACAGAACAGTTTATTCACTCGAATTATATATAGTAATATCAAATAAAAGTAGCACTCAAAGAATGAGAATCCTTACCTTGCATAGTAACCACCCTCTGGATCGTTACCCACGTCGTAAAACAAACCCCTGAAGTAAACGAAGATAGATCGAGGTGTGTGGGGAGGAATCAAGTGAGCTTGCATTTTCTGCGGAGGAGCGTATGGAGGAATGGTGATGGAACCCTCCTGCAAGCAAACATGATTCCGTTGCCCAAAAGTCTGAACCAATGTGGCACGTTGAAGCAAGTGAAGAATCCCCCGTTCGATTGCCTTCTCTTCCTAGAATCGTGAAATTTTCATTATGTTGATAGTACATATACGAAGTACCAAAAATGGTCTTAAATGATACATCACCTACAAGCATAGCAAGAAGCGTAGCATATGGGAATGATTTGGAGGGGGATCGAACGAAATTCAATTAGGAAAATAAGAAAGAAAAAGTAAACGACTATATAAAAACTTAGTTAATTGATGCGTCTATGTAGAAGTACATGGGAGAAGGAATAACTCGAGATGTAAGCAACATCAGCAGAATCACGTGACACCAATTTCTAATCATTCACAGCATTTCATGCGTAAATCATTAAAATTCATGAAACTCATGAATATCAACCCATCTTTATTTAGGAACAGACCAATAACGAACTGATTCCGGACTAACTTCAAAGAATCATCCGGCTAATGGAAGTCGTGACCAATTAGATAAACTTTAAATAAATCTGAAGCTTGTTTACAAGGGAGAAGTCTGCATCAAGAGCCAATCATTTTTATATTATAATGCATCTCTAATAGAATCACAATTTCATATCAGAGTTGCCTATAAGAAATCAGTGCATAAATGCCATTTCCTTGCCTGATAATGGAAGCACGCCCCAAAGTCATGTGGAACAACAAAGAAGTGGTCTGCCCCTTCAGTTCTGTTCCAGTAAGGCCAATTAGAAGCGATCAGCTGGATTGCGCTTCTCATCATTCTTGGTGATTTGAAGGGCAAGGGAAGCCCATTGGGAGTTAGGTCGCATGTTGTGTACACAGGTGTGTAGAACCAATCAGCTTCCTCGGGATTTAGGGTTCGAACAGGACTCGACAACAAGAACCGATGCATGAAGATCTCTGCAGCAAACATGTGGGTGAGGCATCGAGGATCCTTCTGCAGGATCTTCTTATTGTATTTGCTAGGCAGCTCATACACAAACACCTTCAACCTTCCGACAGGGTCGTCTTCAAGCACATCACCAGCACTCCCTGCACCGTTACAAATTACAACAAGAGAATAGGAGCTTTCAGATATGTCCAAGAAAAAAGGAACGAGAGCAACTATGAATTAACAAATTCTGCAACGAACAAGGTTTGAAATATCGATTTCGACCATCAGTTCAAGCCATCCAAAAAACGGCATATTTCGCGAAATATTGCGAATAATCATAAAATATCACGAAATTTCATGAAATATTCCATTTTGGTGCATGTAAAAAAATAACTATTTCGCGAAATATTTTGATTTTTCGTACCATGGAAAAGAACAAAGATAATAAATACGGAAAGAATCAGATGGGAAAGTAAAAAAAAAAAAACTGCAAATCTAAGAAATTCACAGATGTACAGAAATAAAAAAAAAAACTGTGGTTACTAAAATAAAATTAATAACAGAACTTGACGCTCGTAATCAAGCAGTTAACATTTAGCTCTGGTCTGTTCAATCTACCTGAATACTGAATCCTGTAAATACAGATTATGGGTTACAAACAAAAGAAGAAGAAATAACAGATTAATATATGCAAAGGTCTAATTCGAAGAAATAATACAATAATATTACAAATGTCTAATTCTTATACAATAGAAACACAAAAATTGAAGTAAAAGGAAGATATATAATCTAACTAATCTCATTATGTCCCAAATGAAAGCTAGAAAACTAATAAAAAGAGCTTGAGAGGTTATTGGAGGAAAGGAAAAGTCAAAACAATCATGCCTCAAGGGCCAGAACAGACAATCAGCAGGGGAAAACACAAAACTTAAAATGAACGAGAGAGGCTCCAGGCTGCACAATTCATACAAGCAGCAAAGATACAGCATAAAAGTTACAGAAAACCATGTATTCTTACATTTATATGCAATAGTTTGTTGGGTTGGAAAATTCGAAAAAATCTCGATTCGATCCTACTTGGAACACATAATCTCAACTCAATTTGTGACACATGCACACACACACACACACACACACATCTCAACTTGATTTGTGAATTGTGACACACACACACATTTATTAATATAAATATATATGGTCATATACTCATATTATGTAGTAGGGCTTAGGATCAACCGTACATTATCTTCCACTGATCTTCTGAGATCCGATGACAATATCCACAACAAGCTATGACAAAGAGCGAGACTAAACGAGAGATGGTGCTCAAGCGTCTTAATGGAGAGAGAGAGAGAGAGAGAGAGAGAGAGAGAGAGAGAGAGAGAGAGAGAGTTGTAGTTTAGGCACAAGAGATACAACTTGTGAAGCAGGGTACTTCAAAAGGGCTATCGTACGAGTACCAAGTACGGGTATGGCAATTCTCGTACCCGGTGCACCGTTTTTTAATGGGGTACGGATACCCCGATTTGGGTATGTTAGGAGATGACGGCTAGGGTTTGGAGAGGAATAGAATGCATTCCATTGAGGGACTCAAGCCCAATATATGTACATGTATCACTATACAATCCGACCCGACTATACATTAAACCCGACCCATCTATATGTACATTAACACTCCCCCTCAAACTCACGGTGGATCATGAACCGAGAGTTTGCCTAGAAAATGCTGGAAGCGAGCAATCGTCAGGGGCTTCGTCAGAAAATCAGCAGTCTGCTCCGATGAGGAAATGAAAGGCAGGGAGATGGTGTGGTCGATAAACGCCTGACGAACATAATGACAATCAACTTCAATATGCTTTGTTCGCTCATGGAAGACCGGGTTGCTAGCAATCTGAATAGCACTCCGGTTGTCACAGAAGAGAGGAGTGGGCCCGGATATCACCACTCCTAAGTCGAGCAGAAGACGGCGAAGCCAGACAATCTCGGCGGTGGTGGAAGCCATAGCCCTGTATTCGGCTTCGGTGCTGGAGCGAGCAACAGACTCCTGCTTCTTGCTGCGCCACGAAATCAGTGAATCACCCAGAAACACACAGTATCCTGTAGTCGAGCGACGAGTGGCTGCATCTCCTGCCCAATCTGCATCGGAGTAGGCACGCAGCACCAACGGAGAGGTGAAGGGAAACAGTAGTGAACGGGTGATGGTGTCCCGGAGGTAGCGGATAATCCGAAGAACAGCTGCATAATGTACTGACCGTGGAGCCTGAACAAACTGACTGACAATGCCAACTGCATGGGCAATGTCTGGCCGGGTCATGGTGAGATAGACGAGCATCCCAACCAGCCTCTGGTAGCGGGAGACATCCTGGAGCGGCTCACCGTCTGTAGCGAGAAACTTCAAATTGAGCTCCATGGGTGTATCAGCAGTGCGCGTGTCCGTAAGAGCAGCATCAGCAAGGATGTCGGAGATGTACTTCTGCTGGGAGACCAACAGACCACGAGCTGACCGGGCAATCTCAAGGCCCAAAAAGTAGCGAAGAGATCCCAGATCTTTCATCTCAAACTGACTCTGGAGGTGCCGCTGGAGAAAGGCGATGGTGGCACTGTCATCCCCAGTGATGATCATATCATCCACATAGAGGAGAAGAACTGCAATGCCCTGACTGGAGGAGCGAATGAACAAGGCATAGTCGGAGTGACGCTCAACAAACCCGGCGGCCAGAACTGCACTGCGAAATCGCTCAAACCAGGCACGAGGGGCCTGCTTGAGCCCATAGATGGCTCGGCGCAACCGACACACGTGCCCTGGAGGAACTGAAGTGCCCGGAGGAGGAGCCATGTAGACTTCCTCGGAGAGATCACCGTGGAGAAACGCATTGGTGACATCCATCTGATGGAGAGGCCACCCTCGAGCAGCTGCCACAGCTAAGAGGGTGCGCACAGTAGTCATCCGAGCAACTGGAGCAAACGTCTCCTCGTAGTTAATCCCATACTCCTGGGAGAAGCCGCGAGCAACGAGGCGAGCCTTGTGCCGCTCAATGGATCCGTCAGGTCGAGTCTTGACCTTGAATATCCACTTGCAGCTAACAGGCACCACCCCGGAGGGACAAGGCACCAACTCCCAGGTCTTGGTCCGCTGAAAAGCCTCAAGCTCAACTGACATGGCCTGCCGCCATTCTGGATGTAACGCTGCCTCACGGTACGACTGGGGCTCCCGATGGGTGTGCATAGTAGTAAGAAAAGCCTGAAAGGATGGTGAATAGGAGACACTGGCAGAGTAGCCAGAAGAGTCAGGAGAGTCAGAAGGAAAAGCAGAGTAGCCAAACCTGTCAGGAAAGTAGTCATATCTGTCAGGAGGGTGATGTTCGCACGCCGGGTAGCGCCGAACAGGAGCAGGATCCACGACCGGGGAGGAGGGAGCAGCAGCATCAGGCGAGGGAGTACCAGTGTGAACCGACTCTGGAGGAGGAGCTGCAGACCGACGTACATAGACACGAGTAACGGGTGGTGGTGGAGGTGGCGAGGGAGACTGAGGAGGTGGTGGTGGTGGTGGAGGTGGTGGTGGTGAGGGAGACTGAGGAGGTGGTGGTGGTAGTGGTGGCGGGGAAGATGGAGGTGGAGTAGGCGTGGGTGGGGCAACAGAAAACGGGGGTAGAACGGGGATGTGGAGAGGTGATGAAGGCGATGAGGGTGACGCAGGAGGCAAGGAAATATCCCGAGACTCAAGGAAAAAGTACGGGACATCCTCAACAAAGGAAACGTGACGGGAGACACGGATCCGGCGAGCCAAGGGATCGTAACAACGATACCCCTTGTGCTCCCGACTGAGCCCCAAGTGAACATACCGAACAGATCTCGCAGAGAGTTTGGTGCGCTCATGGGGAGGAAGAAGAACGAAGCACGTGCAGCCAAACGTGCGAAAAAGGGAGTAGTCAGGTGGGCTGGAGTGAAGGCGCTCATATGGGGTGGCACCGGACAGAGCAGATGACGGAGTGATATTGATGAGGTGGACAGCCGTCATGACAGATTCAGCCCAGTAAGAGTGAGGAACAGACGCAGAGAGGAGCAAGGCTCGTGCGGTCTCAAGGACATGACGATGCTTGCGTTCGGCAACGCCGTTCTGCTCATGGGTGTGGGGACAGGACTGCTGGTGAAGAGTGCCGTGAGACTAAAGAATCTCACGCATCTCGGAGGAGAGGTACTCCTTGGCACAATCAGACCGAAAGGTCTTAATGCGCCGACCAAACTGAGTGTGTATCATAGTGGTGAATCTCCTAAAGATGTGAGGGACTTCAGACCGATGACGCATAAGATAAACCCAGGTGCACCTAGAGTAGTCATCGATGAAACACACATAGTACATGTAACCCGAAATGGATGCAACAGGTGCAGGACCCCAAATGTCCGAATGTACTAAATCAAATAACGCATCAGATTGGGAAGCACTAGCAGAGAATGGAAGAGCTAGATGCTTTGCTAGTCTACAACCCGTACAAACAGAGAGAGGGGAGAAGGACGCTCGACCCAAAGCGCCCGAACGGAATACGCTTTTGAGTCGATCACTCGATATGTGACCTAACCTTCTATGCCACAGGTCGGCATCGGAGGTAACAGACATGACAGACGCAACAGGAACGGAAAACACATGGAGATGGTCCAACTGATAAAGTCCTCCTGCTCTACGGCCCAACCCAATCCTCTGACCCGTCCGCGAATCCTGCACAACACAAACAGAAGGGGTGAAGGTGACAGTCAGACCAGAGTCGCAAAGAGAACTGATAGAGATCAGATTAATGTTAAGACGGGGGGCATGATGGACATGGGGTAGGGTCAGACGACCAGAAGAGTCAGAGGTAGTAGTGACGGATCCACATTGCGGAATAGGGACGAGAGTCCCATCCGCAGTGCGAACCTCCTGGTGGGTGGTAGTGGGAGAACAGTCAGTGAGGACAGTGGAGTCAAAGGTGAGGTGACAGGAGGCACCCGAGTCGAATATCCATGGAGCAGTAGTACCCGGAGTGGCAGAGAGACTGTGATCTGTCGAAGAGCTGGTGGAGGCGAGGTACCGAAGCAGTAATTCCTCAAAGCGCTGGAGGCGGTCGGAGTAAGACCGAGACTGAGCAGAAGTACCCGGAGTGGCAGAGAGACCGTGATCTGTCGAAGAGCTGGTGGAGGCGAGGTATCGCAACAGCAACTCCTCAAAGCGCTGGAGGCGGTCGGAGTAAGACCGAGACGGAGCAGGAGTGGTGGTAGGCGGTGCTGGAGTAGGGCGATCAGCAGCAGCAGCAGTCTCGCCATCATGGCGGAGGAGACCCTGACGACGTCCACAGTCAACTGATGTGGTGGAGGGACGTGGCCCGAGAAAACCAGCAAAACGAGGAGACGGAGGGACCCGACGATCAGCGACGGTGTGCAGGCAATATGGGAGCCGAGAGATGCTGGAGGAAGCCATATCTCGGAAGTACGGGGGCGAACCGGCACAAGGAAGGTCTGAGGCAGTCAGTACAGAGAAGACGGGCAGTTCGGTACAGAGGAGAAGGTGGTGCGGTGGGGCAGCATGGGGTGCAGGAGCTGGCGAGGTTGCAGGGGAGGGGGCGGGTGAGCAGTCGGGGCAGAGGAAGGGGGGACGGGGTGTTTGGGAGGTGTCGGGTGGGCTGCTGGAGCACAGGAGGAGGCCGGAGGGGGGCGGAGGGGGTAGCCGGGTGGTGCGGAGGGGGCGAAGGGGGCTGCGGGTGGTACGGAGGAGGGCTATAGGGTGTCGGGAGGGGATCGGGGGGGGGGGGGCTGTAGGGTGTCTGGGGGGTGGCGGGGGGGGGCTGGAGGGGGGGCGGAGGTGGCTGTAGGAGGGTCGGGGGGGGTCGGGGGGGCTGTAGGGGGGTCGGCGGGGTGCTGTAGGGCGGAGGCGGGGGGGGGGGGGGGGGTGGGCGGGTGGAGAAGGGGGGGCCGGCGGGGTGCTGGAGGGCGAAGGAGGGGTGCCGGGGGTTGGGCGGGTGGAGAATGGGGGGGGCCGGCGGTGGCTGTAGGCCGGAAGGGGGGGCCGGCGGGGTGCTGGAGGCCGGAAGGGGGGCCGGGGGGGTGTTGGAGGCCGGAAGGGGGGGGGCGGCGGTGGCTGTAGGCCGGAAGGGGGGGCCGGCGGGGTGCTGGAGGCCGGAAGGGGGGCCGGGGGGGTGCTGGAGGCCGAAAGGGGGGGGCCGGGGGACTGCCGATCAGGTGAACGGAGGCCGGAGGAGATGACCGTCGTCGACGTCGCCGCGAGGGAGAACCCTAGTGCTCTGATACCATGTTAGGAGATGACGGCTAGGGTTTGGAGAGGAATAGAATGCATTCCATTGAGGGACTCAAGCCCAATATATGTACATGTATCACTATACAATCCGACCCGACTATACATTAAACCCGACCCATCTATATGTACATTAACAGGGTACAATGCCGATACGACATGGGTATGGCACCGGTACAACATGGGTACAAGTACGGGTCCAAAAAAAATAGAAAACAATTAGAAAATATAGAAAATTAGAAGAGAAAAAATTCCAAAAAAATAGAAATAAATAAGAAAAATTAATAAAAATAAGATACAAATAATTTTTATTTTTTTACCTTTTAATTATAAAAAAATATCATTGGTATTATACTAAAATTATTTTTAAAAAATTATACAGGTACCCCGCCATACCCGTACCATACTTTTTTAAGGTTTTGCCATATCTGCGTATCCGTACCGGTATTCGTACCCGTGCTTCATAGGATTCGACGGAGGGACCAAAAGCAAAGAGGGCGAGTATACCAAGGTAAAGGTATGCTCGGTTCTCGAAACTTCTTTAAAATAATAATAGCATCATTACTTAAATTAACATTTTTAGAATCATGTCGTATTGTCTTGTTCATAGGGTCGCGTCGTATCATCCTATTAGTGGGATCATGCTCCGCTCTCTCCGTGGTGGCTTGGCTTGAGTTGGAGTTCCGTCATTTAATACAAACAGAGTTCTAACGAGGCAAATCATCGTGGCCGCTGGTCAGACACCCAGAAATCATGGCCCTTTTAGTGGCAAAGTACCTGGTTCCCATATCCAAACCATTACATATATGAGAGATAGAGAGAGAGAGATGGAAAGAGTTTGAATCAAATGTGTGATGGGTTTCTCCATGCCCGTCGGCAAAAATATCATAGCAGTCAAGTATTTTTCTTTCTCAAGTTGGTACAACGTGGGGTGGGAAGTGGTAGGGTTGAGTGCGATTGTTAGCAGTTGGTGCCTATGGCGGGACTGAGACTAAGGGGAGATGTTTCCTACAACACTTCAAGCCTAATGTAGGTTTCCCACAATAAACCCCCCTACGATGTTCCCAAATGAACCAAACTAGATTGGTAGCAAATGAACCAAACTATCTAGAACTTGTAGAATTAATTCTAGTAAACACAAAAAGGACAATTCTTAAAAAGGAATGTTCAAGGCTCTAAAATTAAGATCAAATGGTAACATGGATAAGTACCATAAAATTATAGTATGAAACGACGGGTCACGGAGATGAGAAAAAAATATAATAGCATAGGTCTTGAGTTTGGGGATAAGTGCAATTTCATGGGATAAACTAGTGGATTGAATATGAAAAATACCAAATATATGAAGTCCAAATAGATAAGCATATGGGGGTACTGAGATCACCATTTCCTATTCCAAACTACAAGAACATGTCCTTGTTTTTGTTGCAACCGCATGCCCTAAAAGCCACTCATTTCATTAATTAAATTTGAAAAAGGTTCATGGAACATTTTGTGTTATGTATTTACAAAGTATTGGGTATGTTTGGCACAAATAAAACATGGAGCCACAAGAGAGTCGAAGGTTGTTATGTTTGTAATGACCAAACATTTGGTTTTGGATCAAATCATGTAGAATTGGCCATTTCATGCACATAAACAGTTTACTCACAATATGAGCGGGATAATTCTTGAACTCGTAGTAGATAGCTGATGTAGCTCAGATAAAGAGTGTGGAATGTGATCAAAATTGGAACCAAAGTTCTACGGATCGTAGCCAATTTTGCAAATTTGTGCAGATTTTGAGAATTTATGCACAAGTCAATAGTAGTTGCATGAACCATGAGCAATTGGTGCCAATTTCAAGCCTAAAGCGAAGAAGAATGTAAGAGAGACAGAGAAGAAGGGGAAGAAAACCCCCAAATTTATTTGAGAAACTCTTGATAGAGAGATGTTTTCTGCTTTTCTCATATAGTAAAGCCTCTCTTAAGCCCAAGATGGCCCACTCTTGTATATTTTGGACCACATGTGCCACATCAGCATTAAAAGAGAAAGAGAGAAGAAATTACGGGATCGAAAGAAAGGAGGCTAGAAAAAGGAAACCCATGGAGGTTCATACCCATGGGTATTGTTCCCTTGTGGAACGGTACCATGGTCCTTTCCATGCCTTGAGTATGCAGACTCAACTAATTTACGGTTGGCACACCTAAAGAACCTCCCGCCCCCCCCCCCTTTTTTTTTCTTCCTTTGATGTTGAATTGAATATCTTTTATGTTATGCTCCATCTACCATCGTCTCACCTAATCTACATCTAATCATACCATCTATGGGAAATTAACCCTCCCATATACATGTACTGCATCAAAAAATCCCAACTACACTAAACAACAAAGAAAAACAAATCAAATCAATGACAATTGGAGTGATATTTGAAGCCCTTGCACCCTCCGTTAGTCCTCGTTGCATCCTTCTTAATAGTGAATGCATCCACCCACACCCCACCCCCAACCCCCTGCGCACAGCTAAGAAAAATTATGGTGGTCATATATCACTTTATTCTGTATAAGGACCCCACGATCATCATCACTCTAATCTTGTGTTTTCAGTATTAACTTTGTGTTTTTGGCAAAGCATTTTCGGGCCACCACCACGTATTTTAGCTGGAGCGGGACTTGGTTGTGTGCTTGGGTAGGCACGAACGACAACAAGACCCATATAACGGCAGGGTGTGACCTCCATTTCCTAATGAAATGCGACGGTTTTAAATCACAATAAAAAAAATACACGTTTTAAAACCACCGAGTTTAGCGGGAGCTGGCCACGGACAGTGGATCCAAGACTTGCAGCCAAACAAAGCATAATAAGGGGTGGCCTCCTAATATTTGGCAAAATGGTTTCGCTTATTTGATCTTCCCAAACTGGAATTGGTGTTAGATGGCATATCTAACAACCCAAAACCATCTTTCGAAATACAATCACGTCGGATAAGTTGAATGGAATTGTTAAATGGGTTTAGGGTCTAGAGTTTTAGGGCTTAAGAGTATTTAGGGGGAAAATTGGGAAAGTTAGACCGAAATATTGGAAAATTTCAGTAATTCCAGCCGAAATTACGGAACCTCCCCAAATTTGATATCTGAACTAGTAAAGTAATCTCATTTCGGGGACCAAAAAAATGAAATATTTCGCAAGATTTTTGCAAAATATTTAGAAATTTTGAACCATTCATACAAATCCAGTTTGGTAACCAAACTCATACGGCAAGTTTAATCCGATCAACACGTTGGCAACTCAAAAACAACTTCTTCACAAGCAATCACTACACCCCACACTCTACAAAGTCGTTCAATTTCCTACTTAAATTAAATTTACGGAAAACCCAGAAATCAATGTTGACAAACCGAATCCCGGACACAAAATCAAAAAACTCCAGCTTGATAAGAACACAAAACCAGCCTAAACGAGCATGACAATGAACCGTGTATCCGAACATGTATGAACCAGCTGGAGAACCCAAATCAACCAGCAGAAATGAAGGGCAGAAAAGAATACTTTTGGAAATAAAAACCCACCTGAGATCCTCTCCGTCCGATGACCCTGCGCCAGCGCCTGGGCGCCGATCCCCACAAGGAGAAGGGAAAGACGAAGAAGGGCAAGAGCCGACATCCCCCCCCTCCCCGTTTTCCCCCCTCTCGAAACCCTATTCTCCAAATAAAGATCACAGAGGATCAGAGCAGAAGAGAAAGAAAAAGGGAAGAGATTGAGTTCAGCTCTTCAGTGATCGAAATACATACCCAATCCTTTTTGGGTACTGGGAGGAGAGGAATAGAAATCCGTAGCTTTTGAGCGAGCTCGTCAGCCTTCGTCAGGGTAGGATGGGAGGTTAGCCTCGTCAACCCAGGAGAGCTGCTGGGCTCCCTCCATTCAGCATTCTCCTCCCCTCTGTCTGCACTCAGCGCTTCAAAGTCTTACCAAGGACTTTATTTAAAGGAAGGGTTTTTGTTTGTATGTAACCCGTTGAACTGACGGGATTTGTTATGACTCACCAAAGTTAACCAGGGACGGCAACGGATCGGTTTAAAACCGAAAACTACGGCAAATCACACCATATAGTGCTGTTTTGATTTGTCAAAATATAAAACTGTCACGGTGCGGTGCCATTTTGATTTTTATTTTCGGTATAGCGGTGCGGTTTTGGTGTTGATCAAAACCACACCGTTTAGACCGTTTTAGTGATAAACCGCACGGTGCGGTTTCGGTTTTACATAATGGTACATTCGGGATGCACCGTATGGTGCGGTGCGGTGCAGTTTCGGTGTTACGGTGTGGTTTCAGTTTTGCCCAAAATCACACCGTTGCCATCCCTGAAGTTAACTTTGGAGGCACCGGATTCTCAATACACTCAATCTTTTTCTTCTTCCATCCTTCTTCCCTCACCTCCAGTCGTAACCCCTTTCCCCTCTCCGTCCTAGCACCCACCCTGGCCACCGGCTAGCTCCTCACGGCCACCGGTGCCCTAGCATCCTCCTCGAGTCACTGGCGAGCTCCTCTCCCTTGAGTTAATTTCCTCTCCACCCGTTTTGGTTTCAAACACAAAACCCCACTCCCCACCCCACCCTCATGGACCCACAGAACGAAGGATTATTCAAGATCTTGATCTGTTCAAGTGGCAAGGTTTGCACGTAGAACAAATTGTTCTGCTCTTGTTAGAATAACATAGAACATTGTGTTTCTTCCCTGGTTGGCAGAACATAGATTTTGGAAGACTGTTATATGTTTTGTCGTGGTCAACACAAGACGCTATTACTAGTTTTGCACTGGGTGGCCGAACACATCGGTACTTGTTAGACCCTGGTTGGCATAACAGGTTGTGAATCGACAAAAAAAATTATGTCTCACCACCTCCATGCTAGCTTCCTTACAGACGACCAATTACTTGTCCATGCTAGTATCCTCCAGGATGATGTGTTGCTTGTCCATTGCTAAAAAATGGGTGTGGTTTAGCAGAATGATGTATTAGGGTTAGAGTTACAGGAAAGATAAGAGGAGGGAAAAAGGTTTAAGAGAGTAGTGTGAAGAGAAAATGGGGGTTGGTGTATTGCTATAAATAAGCATTATGGTACACATGGGTAAATTGTAATAATATTTTTAAAAAAATTGTTTGGAGAGAAAAACTTAGTGTGCAAATGGAAGTTTTCTCAAGAAACATTTCTTTCTTTGATTTTTTAATTGATCCATGAAATCATGACTAATTGCGTATAAATCCTTAATATTATACTATTTTGCATATCAATCCTAGCAAACATGTTAAGTTGTGCACATTAACCCTTCCGTCACCATCTGTCACCTCTCATCAATTAACCATTGTTCGGAATTACCAAAGGAATAAATAACCCATTTGTCCTTCAATAACTTAGTTGCCCACTCTCTCCACCACCGTTCACCATAAACCACCACAATCGTCGTCGCCCACCACCATCATCCACCGTCCAGTAACACCCAACCATCGCCGCCACCCACTACCCAGCACCATCATCCACTGCCCAGCCACCACCACCACCATCCTCCATCACCACTGTCCACGTTCACCATTGTCACCCACCTCCACCACCACCACCCGTCTCTTACCACCCCATAACCATCTATCTCCAACTTCCACCACTGCTTACCACCACACAGCCATCCACCGCCAACTTCCACCACCACCATCAACCAACTACCACCACCACCCACCACCGTAATCAACCTTCCAACCACCACTGCTTACCACCCCCACAAAATCATCTATAGCCCACCTCCACCACCATCGTCCACCCACCATTGCCACCGTCCACTTCCATCACCACTATCCACCTCCACAACCACTGTCGCCAATCTCTACCACCACTGTTGTCCACTAATTTAGTCGTTTTAAATCCTTAAGGGTATTTCGTTCAAGAAACCCCCATATCTGAAGCAAGCGGACAAGCATGGAATGTTATGGAAAATATTCCTCTAATTTGGATGGCAATTAGTCCTAATTTGAGGAATTGATTTGCAAAAAACTCATCTTTTTATTATTTTAACATGTTTTATTTCAGAAAAACGTTATATGGAGTTCGGGCAGAGACGTTACGTTAGTAGCAATTACTTTACTAGTAGCTAATAAAGTGCTAGTCGTTACTCTATGATTATGCTTCGGAGGCGTTGTAATCCTCCCTGCGATTGCTTCAATGGCTAGTTGGAAGAGGGTTGGCTATATAAACCAAGGCATACCTCTGGTTTTTCCACATTGAAAAAATTATCACAACTCTCACTCTGCTTTCTACTATGTGTTCTTTTGTTCTATCGTTGGGTTCCTAAAACTTTTGTTGGGGTTTGCCGAAGTTTTCTCAGAGTCGTGACAATGAGCAGAAGAATGCACCTATACTGAGGGTCGTCGTATCTCTAAGAGTCATTGCCAAGAGACCCGCACCTAGGGGGGCAATTCGATTATTAGGTGGCAAACTTCGACCTCACATGCCTCACCCAAACTCTTTTTGTTATGTTTATATAAATTATAGGACTTCTAATTCGTGCATGGTAGGTATATTTTAATCCTGATTAAAAATTATATAGATTAGTGAATCATCAATTATAATATGTTCTGATGCAAAATAGCTAACATGCATTCTAAATCCTATTTTTATATTGGGAAAAGAACAATGATGAAATGGCCCATGTTCCATGTTTATTTGATTCCCATCTTTGATTCTTGGAGGAAAAAAATGCATAACATAAAAAACACTTGTTGGTATCTAGTTTTGATTTGCAAACCTTGTATATGATTAACTTCCAATTTATGGCTTGTGACACTATAGTAGTTTTGCAAATATTGTTTTGCATGAATTCATATATGAAGAAGCGTTGTTTTTATCTTTTTGAGAGTAGCTTTGTTTTTATTTCATAATTGATCACTAGGAATTATTCAATAAAGCCTTGCCTATGATAGTTAAGTTCCTCATTAAAACATCATGCCTTCTAGAAGATAAATCTCATCCTCTTAGTATTTTGACTTTCCTAAGCAAGGTGACTTCATATAGTTTTTTATGAGTTAGAATGTGTTTGAAAAATGAAGATGTGTGTATGGATTGTGTTTTGTCATGAACTGAAGTAGGTCAAGAGGATATTAGGGGTTTTGGCTTGTAAGATTAATGAAAAAAAAAGAGAAAGCTCATAATTACTTTATCTATGTTGTCAATATGTTGCTTGGAGTAGATAACCAAGCTTTTGGGTAACAAGATCCCGAAGGAAGCAAGTCGGGCTAGCAACTCCGAAATGAAAGACCCGAATTTGCCATTTGGATAATGCCTCACAATGCAATATCTATTGACTAGATTGATTTGAGCTCACAAGCAAACCCTTGCAATGCCATCCTGATCGGGTTTAAATTTAGTAGTTCACTTACGATATATGTAAATCAAGGAACCACATTAATGCAGAAAAGTAGGTGCAATACCTCTAATGCAATGTAAGATTTCAAGAAGTAAATTATCATAGTAATCAAAGATAAAAATTTAAGCATGATATATCTCAAGTAGAAAAACGAAGCATAGGCAAAGGTCGAAATCACTCGCATGGATTCCAAGCATGATAAAATATCGAACAAATAGATTGATTGAAAATTAAGAAATTTTTTTTTGACAGGATTAGTTCCACGATTAATATTAAAGCTCAATTATTTTTAAAGTAAAAACAATTGATAATGATTGATTGAGATGGTCATGCCTCATACGATTTAGTCCCACATCGGTAATGGGAGTGGGGATCATTGTCTTAATATACCCGATACTCCCCTCCTTAATAGGTACCTTTTGGGAAGGAACTCTGGTCATCACATGGTATCAAAGCTGGGACCCGCTCCAGAAGCTTCGCCCGATTACTCCTCTCCTCAACATGTACCTTTTGGGGCGGAACTCGGGTCATCACATCTCGGACATCTCGCTGGTGATCGATCCGATCTCTCACCGGCATGCCTCATTCTCTTAATCCTCTCACAAAAAGGCCGCAAAGCATACACAAGCAAAATAACAATGTCATTCATTAAAATTAAAGGAGAGGTTTTGGGTCCTTTTATAAGCCCAAAGCATTACATAAACCAAAAAAGCTTTGGTCATCCTCAAACACATAGGACTTTCATGCCTAAAATTATCCAAAAGCACTCATAACAAGTTCTAAACACAAAAGGTAAAATTGACATATTATTTGGTCCAAAAATATAAAATAAGCAGCCCAAAAAAAGATAGAGTAAATATATATATATATATATATATATATAGAATAAATGTATGAGTGCTTGATAGGATATGTTGTTCAAATGCTCTGGATAGGTTGTAGGCGAATGGTAGAGGCAAATTGATAGACTAGACAAAAGACGGGAAGATAAGGATGACTTAGAAGAGGGAGGTTAGAAGCTAGGTAGAAGTTTTGTGGATGAAGATGAAGTTGAAAGTGACAACAGAAAGAGATAGGGACCTCGAAAGGCAAGATAGATAATAAGTACAAAGGAGGCACTTGTATAGGAGTGAAAGGGCGGCGGGGTAAAGACTTGTGGATGAGAAGGAGGTTAGAAGAAAGCTGAAGAACACCGGAATCCACCGGGTTTAGAGGTGAAAGGATATCAAGCACCGAAGCACTTCTCCAAAAATTCTTAATCTATTTTCACTATCTCATTTCATGAATGAAATGGGTTTTTATAGGAGGTGATATGGAACATTAAATGTCTTGGCATTACTGCTCTCTTTAAGGTTCTTGAGTCTTGTGATGAATAATTTCGATGAATCTCAAGAGTTGCCAAGATTTATGGTTCTTGATATTCGAAGAATGAGTTAGGGGAATGCATTTGAATTTATAAGTGATTTAGGAGAGGTTCTATGTATCTTGAGAGGTTAATGAAAAAAGAATATATTTGGGAGAGAGAGAGAGAGAGAGAGAGAGAGAGAGAGAGAGAGAGAGAGAGAGAGAGAGAGAGAGAGATAGGTGGATTCAAAGAACTTGACATTGATGGATTAAATGAAGTTGAAAGGGGAACGAATCTCGTAACAAAAGAAGATTAAGGAGGGGGTGAACAATAGACTCAGGTTAGGTTTTGAAGACAAATTTGGGTTAGGCTTTGAGTTTGGTTCAAGCATCCTAACCAACGACACAAATACACACAATTTTTATTATTATTTTTTTTTTATGCCAGAAAAACCCCCACGCTAGGCAATTATAACAAAATAAAAAGATACATAATTTTTTTAAAGAAAATGGTGGTCCTGGCCTACATCAATTCTCCTCGGCTTCGAAAAACTCATCCGGCCTCAAGTTTCATGAGGTTTCTGCAATTGAAGTTCATCATACCTCCATGAGTGTTCCCAATGTGATAAATCTTACAGAATTTGGTGGTGTTGATGGAAGACGCACTTGATGATTCTCCTTCAGTAGTTTCCATTCATGATATATATAGAAAGTTTTGACATGATAATAATTTTTTTGTTCTTTGAAGATCAAGAGAATAGCCGAACCGATTACTATGATGGAACATGTGAAAGTGGATTTTACTCTTGATCATCCATGAGAGATCCTACTTCTAAGAGTATAGGATCGTTACCAAAAGCGGAAGAATCCATGGATGAAGAATTTCTACGAATCACGATCTCCGATGCGTGTTCTCCGGACTTGGTTTCCACTCCCTGTGGCAGAAGGAATCTCTCTCTGGTATGGACAAAGGGGGTATCCAGAAGACTCACGTAGAGATGTCGTTACCCGTGAGGGGGACCAAGTACCGGTATTTATAACCCTTTATGATTTCTCCCCATCAGAGAAATCAACAGATCCAATGGATGTGATTGATTTCAAAATTAGACCCAGTAGCCCAGAGCATATATAATTATGGTAAGCCCAATCAACAATCACCCAGGCCCATCCTTATTAGGTTGTAGCCTTATATGGACTGTGGACCTCACATGTGGGCATGTGGGCCACATCTGGAAGCCCATAGGCTTACAATCTCCCACTTGGACCACATTGACCATAATTTAAAAAATACATAATATACGTTTGTATATGTAAAATAAATTTAAAACAAACTTTATGTGGTCAAGTGATTGAATATTCAAAAGAAACTTTAAATGCCAGTCAAAGAATTAAAAAACAAACTTTATGGCTTTTCCATAATGCTTTAGGCCCTTTAACTTTAATGAGAAAGCTCAATGGTAAGGACCAGGAGGTCCTGTGCTATCCATTTTAGAGCCACATATTTCCTTTCATAACCACGAGTACCACTAAGACAAACCCACAAAGTAACTTTATTTGGGAAGCTGTATGAGTGAACTTGGTCAAGATGTTCACTCCTAGAATAGACGTATCTTTATGTCTATACTTTGTCCCACTTTATAATCCCAATAGATTAGAATATAATTTCCTTAATAATCCCAATGGATTAGAACACAATATCTTTATAGTCAATCAGAAATAATACATTAAAGAAACTGAATGTCTTACACATCAAATGACTCAATTAGACCCATGGACTTTACATACTCAGTATAGATGCCAGGTGCTAGCCCCTTGGTCATCGGATCTGCAAGCATATGGTCTGTACTGATGTGCTCAACTGAAATCTGATGACTGTCAATCTTTTATTTAACAACAAGAAATTTGGTGTCTAGATGTCTAGACCCACTAGAGAACTTGTTGTTATTGGAAAATACAACCGCCGCTAAGTTATCACAGAAAAGACTGAGTGAACGAGAAATGGAGTCCACAATCTGAAGGTCTGTGATGAAGTTTCTCAGCCAAATCGCCTGTGATGTAGCCTTATAACATGCAATGTACTCTGCAGCAATCGTGGAATGTGTTGTAATTGTCTGTTTTTGACTCTTCCATGAAACTGCTCCTCCAGCTAATAAGAAGATGTATCCAGAAGTAGACTTCCTAGTATTTGGGCAGCCGGCAAAGTCAGAGTCCGTGAATCCTATAACTTCCAGCTCATCTGATTTCCTATAAGTTAGTATGAAATCCATAGTCCCTCGCAGATACCTGAATACCTTCTTAGCAGCATCCCAATGTGTTTTGCCTAGATCACTTTGAAATCTGCCAAGTAATCCAACTGCAAAGGCAATGTCTGGACGTGTGCAAGTCTGTGCATACATAAGGCTTCCAACTGTAGATGCATAAGGTATATCTGTCATGCCATCCCGCTTCAATTGATTATTTAGGCTTTTCATATATTGGGTTTGTTTGGGCCTATTGGGTTTTTTGTAAACCCGACCCAAATAGAATTGTGCTTCGCGGTGCTGAGATCGTGAAGACAGAGAAGGGATCTGTGAATTATTTGGGCTTTTCATATATTGGGTTGGGTTTTATTTGGGCCTATTAGGTTTTTTGTAAACCCGACCCAAATAGAATTGTTTAGATATTTAACACAGCATTGGTTGTCCATTATTCCGTGAATGTGCAAACAGTGACATATGTTCAACCCAATCAAACCCAAATGATTTGATCCAAACCTTCTACCTTAAATTCATCCAATCCAAATTGCTTTGAATCGAACCAATCCGGGTATGAACCGATTTGGCATGCACTGAATCGAGTCATACCACTCAATGAACCATCTGTCAATTGATTAAATAAGGGCTTTTCTGCAAAAAAAATTTTGGGCTAGAACCACGGCTCTGATACCAATTGAAAGTGGATTTTACTCATGATCATCCTGTTGGAAGTTAATCCGGGTCAGAGGCTCGCAGCGGAAGCGATTTGGCGGTCGAAAGACCGTTCATGGTGCACGTTACACTATTTTACTTTTTCATAGAAACTAATCTACATATGTGTGCATGTGTATGCACGAGAATCGAAAACCCCTAACGGCAATCTAGCGTAATGATTAACTAGCATGGATGCAAATCATAATGCTCGCTAGATCTACATGTTAGATTACACATACCTTTCGTACGGATCTTTTAACCGCGGAGAATTGTCTTCTTTGTCGATGAAGACGGAAGATCGTTCGCGAAGATGCCGATGGTACGAATGGAGATGTTGCCTTTCTTGTTCACCCGATCTCACACGATGCACGGAACGTCGCTCTCGGATCTCTGAGTGCCTTCGAAGAACGACCCTTCTGCTTCTTCAGAACTCCACGCGAGGAAGACGAAGTAGCAAGCGGAAAACAGAGAGAGATTAGGGAGAGAACTAGAGAGATAAGAGAGGAGGGGGTTCGGTTTTTCTGGCACATGGGGCCGGCGCCCATAGGTCCTTTTATAGGGCCGGCCAACCCCCTTGGATAAGGATCCAAGGGGATAATGACCCCCTCTCATTATCTCTCCATTATCTCATTTTTATCTCTCGTTGTATTTATCCGTTTTCCCACTTTTTAGGGCTCGATCTTAACCGTTTTATCGCCCTATCCCTATCCATATGGCCGGCCCTATAGATGAGGGATTCTTATCCCTACATCATAGGGCCGGCCCTAGTAAGGTGTCCCATCACTAGGGTCAGCCAACAGTGAGGTCCGGCAGAGTGAGGTTTTTACCAAAACGCCCTGACGCCTCATTTTGACCATTTCTAGCGTGCGATACCTAGCGGCCACTTCTTAAGTGATCTTTACTAGTTACCTACTATTAACTGAGGCCACCGGAGGGTGCCTCTAGCAAAGTCAACTAGTCAACTCGCAACATACCCCGGTGCATCGCACCTATGCAGCGAAGTTCACTTATGGCTAGGGATTACTACATGCGACTCTGCACTAGTCTCGGGCTCAACCCTTAGTACTCATATGTAGTTACGCATCTACCGTGCTCTAGTGCCAAGCACACACGGAGCGTATACTTCTTTCTTCCTTATGCTTATGGTGTTCCGAGGAGACGGTTCAAGAACCGTACATAATGTTGATAAGGTGGAACCATCAGGGACCGGGGTTCATGGCTTCCAACTCAAGCTCAATCGACACACTACCCGAGTGTACCATCGATCCTTTGAGCTCGAGTTAACCTGCGTAGCCACCCAGAGTGCGACGCAGGCTGCACTCCAATTCACCCAGACTTACTATGTTCTCCATCATACCCCTGCTCTCCGCTTAGTAGTGGTAAACCCGTTGTCCCTCCACTTGATTCCATGATTCACTTTGAGCGGTGAAGACTACCGTCAGACTCAAATGATCATATGACTTGGTTCCTTCCAGGTTGACCTATACATCGTACCTCTGATTACCCCGTCGAGTAATCGAACCCGATCAACAGTCAAACTGGTGACCACTAGGCCTGGGTTTGGTACAGTGTAAGTCACACCAAGGAACGCACCTCCCTTCAGGGGTGTGGATGGCCTGCAGGAGTGACATGCTAATGCAACGCTAGCCGGGTAACCCACTACACCGTGGTTTTGGATCACTGCATATGGATCCTCACACATTGGTGCGCCAAAGCACCACGCAACTGGTTAGTCCATCAGGCGTGGTTCCTCAGGGTTTAGGACCGTTTTACCCTAAGCAGAAACACGGCTTAGTGTACCAGTGTCTGCTCACTGATCTGTACACCGTGTTAGTTCCGTTCAGCCACAGACACTGTGCCTGGTGATGACCATGGTGAAGACATCCCATGAACTGTCATCGCCAACAGCTTATCATGATGAGGTGACCAACCTGATCATTGCTGCGAACTTATTTAGATTATATGGGACCAATCCACTCAGTCTTCAACTCAGTGGACTACCATATAACCATGGCTCTCTGTTCTTAAAAGAACACGTAACTATGTTACGCACCTATATGCATCTCATATATATTAATAACTATCAATCTTTATTAGACCAAAAACATAAAGTTTTACAAGCTTAGAACACATCAATCCTAACAATCTCCCACTTGGTCTAGCGAAGCAAAACGGTTTTGACTCCCATCGCGTCTACATGTCGCTCGAATGCCTTGGTAGGTATTGCCTTTGTGAAAGGATCAGCAACATTATCTATAGATGCAATCTGTGTCACCGCTACTCGCCCTTGCTTTTGAAACTGCCGAATCGAGTGGAACTTGCGCTCGCTGTGCTTCCCCTTTTGGTGATGTCTTGGCTCCTTAGCTTGTGCTACCGCCCCACTATTGTCGCAGTAAAGCACAATAGGTAACTGGGCCTCTGGTACGCACCCCAAATCCGTAAGGAATTTCTTGAGCCATACCGCCTCTTTGGCTGCCTCGCACGCTGCAACGTACTCAGCCTCTGTGGTAGAGTCTGCGATGCATTTCTGCTTCACACTCTGCCAACTAACCGCTGCTCCTCCTAGCATAAACACAAAACCTGATGTCGACTTCCTGGATTCCAAATCTGACATAAAGTCAGAATCTGTATATCCAATCGGCGTCAGTTCTTATCCAGTGTAAACCAACTCATAGTCCCTTGTTCTACGAAGGTACTTGAGTATACACTTCACAGCTGTCCAGTGATCTGGACCCGGATTCGACTGAAACTGACCCATCATTCCTACTGCGAAACAGATATCAGGCCTTGTACAATGCATAGCATACATTAGACTACCTAATGCCGAAGCATAAGGTATCTTCTGCATTTCTGCTCTCTCCTCAGGTGTCTTAGGACATTGATCCTTAGACAGTTTTACGCCATGTCTAAATGGCACAAAACCCTTCTTGGAGTTTTGCATGTCAAATCTAGCCATAACCTTATCTATATACGCAGCCTGTGATAGCGAGAGAATCCTATTTTGGCGATCACGTGTTACCTTGATCCCCAAAACATAACTCGCTTCACCTAGGTCTTTCATATCGAACTGTGTTGACAACCAGACCTTTACCGTTGATAATGTTCCTACATCATTCCCAATGAGTAGAATATCGTCTACGAAAAGTATCAAATATATCACTGTAGTCTTATCACTCCTCTTGTATACATATGGTTCATCCTCGTTTTGAGTAAATCCATATGACTGGATTGCCTGATCAAAATGGATGTTCCAACTTCTAGATGCTTGCTTTAGTCCATAAATGGACTTCTGCAACTTGCAAACTAGATGTTCCTGACCCTCTGACTCAAAACCTGGTGGCTGCATCATATAAATGTCTTCTTCCAAATTCCCGTTAAGGAATGCTGTCTTGACATCCATTTGCCAGATCTCCCAGTCATAATGGGCTGCAATGGATAGGAGGATCCGAATAGATTTTATCATAGCTACCGGTGAGAAGGTTTCGTCAAAGTCGATTCCTTCTCTCTGGGTATAACCCTTGGCAACTAATCTAGCTTTATAAGTCTCTATTGTTCCATCAGATCCTCTCTTCCTTTTATACACCCACTTACACCCAATAGGTTTAATATTGGATGATGGTGTAACAAGAGTCCAGACAGCGTTATGGGACATTGATGCAATTTCTGCCTCCATAGCCTTTTGCCAGTCAGAGCTGTCAGAAGCTCCCACTGCCTCATCGTAGCTCAGTGGGTCATCCTCCTGACCCTCTGGATCAACCAATAAGGTTTCTCTATAGTATCTGTCAGGAGTGTTGGAAATAAATCAGAGGCGCAACGGAAGCCGGACTCGATCTTAGGATCGATACGGTGTGCGATACATTTTTAAAAATTTCTTAAGAAACAATCATATGCGCAAGATTAAAATGAAATGCAAACGAACCCCTATGGTCATCTATCGAAACACACCATAAATGTTATGCATGCAATTCAATAGATCTAGGGTTTTGTTTATTATACCTCCGTGCGGGATTTAACACCGCGATGTTAATCTTCCAAGTTGATGATGACGGAAGTATCCACGTGCGTGGGAGAAGCCTCGTTCTTCTTCGGGTACACCCAATCTCGCGAATCGACCCGGATCCTTGCACTCCAATCTCTGAGTGCTTCGGAGTGCAAGCTTTCTCTTCTTCTTTATCACACCCACTCAATGAGGAGAAGATGATGAAGATTTTCTCTTCACACTTTAGGTCAAACCCAAAGAATGAGAGAGATGAGTGCCCGAGAGAGAGAGGGAGGCCAAAACCGAACACAAGGGAGAGAGGGATCGGTCTTTCTCTTCAAAATCTGAATGAGGCTCGATTTTCCTTGCCTAATATGTCTTGAAAACCTTGCCCCTCTCTCCCCTTGTCCATATGAACCGTTCCCCCTTCTCTCTCTCTCTCATTAATCCTCAAAAATAAATGCCCACTATTGTATAGTTGCCATATTTGGTTTTGCAATTAAAGGGAATAGATTCAAATCATTTCAAATCTGAATTAAACCCTTTAAATATGGATTTGATGGCCATGCATATTTTTCCTAATGGGGGGGTCGGCCATTAGGGCATGCGGGACATTTTGAAATGACCAAAATGCCCCCCATGCATCTAGTGGTCATCCACCTCATACCGGAGCATATATGCTCCACCTCAGTGCATGATAAAGTACTCTAACACTTAGAGAACCTCATCCATACCTATTTAACATACCATAGAGTTTTGAATAGTGTTTTTACTATTTACTGGGGTGCCCTCAGTAAAACATGGGGTGCCCCTATAGTAAAAATCACTAAATACACAGACCGTGCTCTAGTGCGACACGCATACACGGAATGAACTCCTTATGGCATTATGGCAACATCGTGTGTCCCTACACTACTCTGGGGTTGCCCCCTAGTGAACACACTTAGTCCTGTGCATCCACCATGCCCTAGTGCAATGCACTCATGGAAAACAGGACGATTAAGGCATTATTTCTTCAACTCGTATTGTACAGTGAGACAAGGAGAAAGTTATGATCCGTAACGATCGTGGATAAGGTGGAACCTTCAGGGACTAGGATTCATGGCTTCCAACCGGACCCGATCGACACACTACCCAAGTGTCCCTGTCAACCCTCTAGGTCCCAGTTAACCTGTGTGGCCACCCAGAGTGCGACGCAGGCTGCACTCCAATTCTCCCAGACTTACTAAGCTCTCTCGCATACCCCTGCTCTCCGCTTAGATAGGTAATTAGATATCCCTTCACTCGGTGCCATGTGTCAACTTGAGCGGTGGAGAGCACCGTCAGACTCAAGTGACCATATGACTAGGTTTCTTCCAGGTTGATTAACACATCCTACGTCCGATCATTTTGGCCAAACAACTGGATTCGGTCTAACAGCTCAACTGTTAACCACCAGGCCTGGTTTTAGTACGGTGTATGTCAGACCAAGGAACGCACCTCCCAATGGGGATGTGAATAGCCTGCAGGAGTGACATGCCGATGCAACGCCAGCTCAGCAATCCAGCGCACCGTGGTTTTGGGTCGTGGTTAGATCCCTCACACGTTGGTGAACGAAAGTTACCCAAACTGGTTAGTCCACCGGTCATGGTTCCTCAGGGTTTAGGACTTATTACCCTAAGCAGAAACACTGCTATGTGCACCGGTGTCTGCTCACCGATCTGTGCACCGTGTTGGTTCTGTTCAGCTACAGACACTGTGCTTGGCAATGACCATAGTGGAGAAACCCATGCTCTGTCATTCCAACAGCTTAACCTGATAGGGCGACCAACCCTAATCAGAACTGCGAACAATTTAGGCTAATAGTACTAATCAACTGAGTCTCCCACTCAGATGAACCACTATACAGTCATGGCTCTTATCAGTTCAATATATAGAACACGTAGAATACGCACCAATTAAGCTATTCTAATATAAATATCAACTCATTTATTAATCAACCATGGTTTTTACAAGCCCTAGACCATATATTACTCAACAATCTCTCACTTGGTCTAGCGAGGAAAAACGGTTCTGACTCCCATAGCTTCTACATGCTGCTCAAACGCCTTTGCAGGAATCGCCTTTGTAAAGGGATCAGCAACATTGTCTGCAGATGCTATCTTTGTCACCGCTACTAGTCCTTCCTTCTGAAACTGCCGAATCAAGTGGAACTTGCGTTCGATATGTTTCCCCTTCTGGTGGTGTCTTGGCTCCTTGGCCTATGCTACCGCTCCACTATTATCACAATAAAGGACAATAGGTGACTGAGCCTCTGGTACGCACCCTAAGTCCAATAAGAACTTTTTGAGCCACACCGCTTCTTTTCCAGCCTCGCACGCTGCGACGTACTCAGCTTCAGTGGTGGAGTCTGCGATGCAACCTTGCTTCACACTCCGCCAACTTACTGCTCCTCCTCCTAACATGAAAACATAACCTGAAGTCGATTTTCTAGATTCCACATCTGACATAAAGTCAGCATCCGTGTATCCAATCGGCGTCAAGTCCTGTAAAGTGTAGACTAACTCATAATCCCTCGTACGACGAAGGTACTTGAGTATACTCTTTACAGCAGTCCAATGTGCTAGACCCGGATTCGACTGAAACCGACCCATCATATCTACTGCAAAATAGATATCTGGCCTCGTGCACTGCATGGCATACATTAGACTACCCACTGCTGAAGCATAAGGTATCTTTTGCATGTCTGCCTTCTCCTCAGGTGTCTTAGGACATTGATCCTTAGACAATTTCAAGCCATATCTGAATGGCAAGAAACCCTTCTTGGAGTCCTGCATGCTGAATCTGGCCAGTATCTTATCTATATAAGTAGTTTGTGAGAGCGAGAGAATCTTGTTCTGGCGATCTCGAGTTACCTTAATCCCCAGAACATAACTCGCCTCACCTAGGTCTTTCATGTCGAATTGCGAGGATAACCAAACTTTTACCGTAGATAATGTTCCTATGTCATTTCCAATCAGTAGTATATCATCTACATAAAGTATTAAATATACCACTGTTGTATTATCACTCCTTTTGTACACACAAGGTTCATCCTCATTTTGATCAAATCTGTATGAGCGGATTGTCTGATCAAAACGGATATTCCAACTTCTGGATGCTTGTTTCAGTCCATAGATGGACCTCTGAAGTTTGCAAACCAGATCTTCCTGACCTACTGACTCAAAACCTGGAGGCTGCATCATATATATGTCTTCCTCCAAATCCCCATTGAGGAAAGCTGTCTTGACATCCATCTGCCAGATCTCCCAATCATAGTGGGCTGCAATGGATAAGAGGATTCGAATAGACTTAAGCATAGCTACCGGTGAGAAGGTCTCGTCATAATCGATCCCTTCTCGTTGGGTAAAACCCTTGGCAACTAATCTAGCTTTATAAGTCTCAATGGAACCATCGGGTCCTCTTTTCTTCTTATACACCCACTTACACCCAATAGGTTTAATATTGGGTGATGGTGCAATAAGTGTCCAGACATTATTTTGGGACATAGATGCAATTTCTGCCTCCATGGCTTTTTGCCAAGCAGAACTGTCAGAAGATTTCATCGCCTCATCATAGCTCAAGGGATCATCCTCCTGAATCTCTGGATCGACTAATAAAGTCTCTCCATAGTATCTTTCAAGAGCTCTAATTTGTCTCCCACTGCGACGAGGTAATGGTGGTACTGAGCGATTCGTTTCTACAGTCTCTGGTATACTAGTTTCAATGTTACCTCTTCCCTCTATGTTACCGGATGTGCTACCTCCACCAGTACCCAGTAGCTCTTCCAGAACTACCTTACTGGTTGGCTTGTGGTCCATAATATAGTCCTGCTCTAGGTAGATGACATTCGTAGAAACGAGTACCTTCTTATCCTCAGGATCATAGAATATACCATCTTTTGTTTCTTTAGGATAGCCTATGAACAAACATACCTTAGACTTAGTCTCCATCTTATCCCTCTTGTCCTTTCGCACATGTGCAGGACATCCCCATATTCTGAAATGCTGCAGTGTAGGCTTTCGCTTTGACCACAGTTCTCTAGGAGTTAGAGGCACTGATTTAGATGGGACATGGTTTAAGATATAAGCTGCTGTTAATAGGGCATATCCCCAAAATGTGATCGGTAAACTAGCATAACTCATCATACTACGGACCATGTCCACTAAGGTCCGATTCCTTCTCTCAGAAACTCCATTCTGTTGTGGTGTACCTGGAGCAGTCAACTGGGATACAATCCCACTGTCTCTAAGATACCCAAGGAACTCGTCCGATAGGTACTCACCTCCTCGATCAGATCGAAGGGCTTTCACATATCTACCAGTCTGCTTTTCAACTTCGGCTCTAAATTCTTTGAACTTGTCAAAGGACTCAGACTTTCGATGCATTAGGTAGATATAGCCATATCTTGAGTAATCATCAGTAAACGTGATGAAGTACTCATGGCCTCCTATCGCCTGGACGCTCATGGGTCCACATACATCAGAATGAACTAACTCTAATATCTCTGTGGCCCTATTCCCTTTGGCTTTAAAAGCCCTCTTGGTCATTTTGCCCTCCAGACAAGACTCACAGGTTGGAAGGATCTCCAAGGGATCTGTTTCCAGAAGCCCGGCCTTGACCAACCTATGAATTCTATCTGAGGCAATATGCCCAAGTCTTAGATGCCACAATAGAGTTAGATTTTCTGAAGGTTTCTTACGTTTAGATGAGTTAATATTCAAAGCTGTTATGTTTTCTTTCTCTAATTTAGGACTTAGAATATATTCAAAGCTGTTATATATTCAAAGCTGTTATGTTCTGAACTATTCCTCTAATAATGAAGGTTTCATTCATTCTAATAGACACACCAGATGTATCAAAAAGAACTGAATAACCATCATTCACCATAGAAGAAACAGAAATTAGATTACGTCTTAAAGACGGTACATATAATACGTCTCTTAAAATCAAAGTCTTTTCATTAGAAAAAGATAAATAAACATCTCCAACTGCTTCTGCGATTGCAACAGCATCAGTCCCCATGCTCAGGACCACTTCCTCATCAAGTAGCCTTCTGCTTACCTGGAACCCCTGTAAAGAGTTATAGGCATGGTCAGTGGAACCAGAATCCACAATCCAAGATGCAAAAGAACTGCTACTTGAAAGAAGTGTCTCAACTACTAGTAGCTGAGAATTACCTGTCCCAGCACCCTGAGGCTTTGTGCAGTCCTTTTTCCAATGGCCCTTTTCGCCACATCTGAAGCACTTCGTGCTTGGTGACTTCATCTCTCTGGACTTAGAGGTCCCCACATGGCTCTGCAGAGGCCCTGCCTTCAGCTTCTTGTTCTTAGGCTTCTTGCTCATAGGCTTCTTAGCCTTCAGAGCAGCCCTGCGCTTAGTACTTAATGCCTCACCTTTAACCTTGAACCCGTCTTCTGCTGCCTGGAGAGCTCCAAGAAGCTCTGCATTTGTCATCTCCAACTTGTTAAGGTTGAAGTTAGTGACAAAGCCTTCAAAGGCTCCAGACAGGGACGCAAGGAAGATATCAGTCATAACCTCGTTATCCAGCACAATGTTCATGGTAGCCAGTTCGTTCTGGAACCCGAGCATTTTCAGCATGTGTTCCCGGACAGGCGTCCCTTCGGACATCTTAGTGCTAACGAGCTTTTTCATTGTTAGGTAGCGCGTTACGCGGCTATGCCCCTCAAACATTTCTTTGAGGTATAGCATCATATCAGAAGCATCAGGCATTTCTTCGACTTGCTTCTGTAGAGTTGTCTGCAAGGAAGCTATGATATAGCACTTGCACATCTCATTAGAATCTCGCCAGTCGGAGAAAGCCTTGGTCTCTGCCTCAGTGGCATCTGGACCCGGTAGGTTCGGTTCCTGAGTGGTTAGGGCCATGGTGTGTTTACCAATCCTCATAACAAGCATGAGGTTGCGTTTCCAGTCCTCATAGTTAGGACCCGTAAGCTTGTTATCATTTAGGATGCCAGATAAGGGGTCTAGTTTGGTCATCTGAAAAATAAATGGGAGTATATTAGAATGCTTCATAAACTCATTTTATGGTGTTTTTAAAATGAGTCAAATTATATCCAAACGTCAACGCTACCCTCAAAGCGGAGACATATTTATGGATCAATTTTACTATGTATATGAGATCTCGAATTCGGATACACCCGCCCGAGGGGGCAGTGTGCAGCATCCTCCGCTCACAGCAGGTCTCTCGGACCCAATCCAAATCTGCCACAGACGGGCTATAATGGACCATGGTTTTCTTTTGGCCAGCCCCCCGTGATCTCCATGCGACGCAACGGGTAGCCTCACGGGTGCTCCGGATGCTTACCCACAAGCCTAGACAATCATAACACGGGAGTTCATGCGGCCCCCGCGAGGGCGGGAAAAGCCCTTCTCTCCTGGCATTGTGACCACCATATCCCGAAGGAGACTGCTAAGCCTCCGGCATGACAGAAAATAACTCTCACCCGAGGGGGATGTTGAGCCATACCCTATCACCCGAAAATTCAGCAGTTGGCAGTGGAGGCCAGGGGTACTCACACTGAGTCCTCTTACACATCCCTTAATTATTGTGAGGGTTATTTCAATGCAAGTATTTTAGATCCTAGGTTGCGACAACCTAGACCTAGACCCTGGTCATACCGTGCTCCCACTAGAGTTAAGATCTCTTATGAAGTATAGATAGACTTGGAGAGGACCATAGTCCCTATCCCGTGGATACTCAGTTGTCACCTTTCTTCCGAGAATCACATTACGTACTTTCCAAGCCTTCGATATTAAATAAAATGATCATTACCCTTTGTGCTCTAGAGCCTAGCCTATGGTCTAGACATACAAGGAAAGGTCTCCCATTAGTATGACTCCTCGTATGCAACTTGATGTTTGATGTCATAGATGATCACCACATCACTATTGGTTTCGATGTCAAACCAATTAGGGACATCCGACAACCTCCGTCGGACCTCAACCTAACGGTGGCATAACCGAGTGTTATGGGATCCAACTACCATCAAACACCAATTAAACTACGGGTGTCATTAAATGGAGATCTAACCTAATGGTCGCAGGGACCAAGTGGGGTATAAGCATCCCACACACAGTGGGGAAAGGGCATCCCACAATCTAATACATATAGCATTAGAATATATAATTTCACCGGGGTCTTAGAAAAAATCCAACTACCATCAAACATAAACATCCATTGATATCAAGTTCAGGGTCCGACCCCTGAACCTGACTAGCAATGCTCTGATGATCCAGTTCAAGGCATCTTCCGGATATCTCTTCCTTTGGCTCACCACATCCGGTCTTCCGGTAATGGATTTTCCATCTGATCTTGTCCTCCAAATCTTCAGCCTGTAATTGAAAAATCTAGTATGCTCCGAGCAATCGCTCGTTCATACACATTTTCCTAGGATAAAGAATAATGAAAGTACAAGAATAAATATAATTGGCCGGGAAAAACCAAGCCGTGGAACAACCTCCACGTACTTGTCCCATTAGGCCTTACAACCATCCATCACAGAAAGAACAATAAAAAATAACAATGCAATCATATTTTTCGGGGTCCGACCCCCAAAACCAAACAATCACAATTACTATTTTCTAGCGGCGCCCTGCAGGAAAACATAGCATGCAACACATATGCATATATGATCTAGCGCATGCAAACCCCGGTGAATGCATTCATTCATCAAATACGCATTTGATTCGATTCATAGAATTTTTTTTTTTTCGTGAATCGCACACCGAAAATGGTTCTGATACCATTTGTTGGAAATAAATCAGAGGCGCAACGGAAGCCGGACTCGATCTTAGGATCGATACGGTGTGCGATACATTTTTTAAAAATTTCTTAAGAAACAATCATATGCGCAAGATTAAAATGAAATGCAAACGAACCCCTATGGTCATTTATCGAAACACACCATAAATGTTATGCATGCAATTCAATAGATCTAGGGTTTTGTTTATTATACCTCCGTGCGGGATTTAACACCGCGATGTTAATCTTCCAAGTTGATGATGACGGAAGTATCCACGTGCGTGGGAGAAGCCTCGTTCTTCTTCGGGTACACCCAATCTCGCGAATCGACCCAGATCCTTGCACTCCAATCTCTGAGTGCTTCGGAGTGCAAGCTTTCTCTTCTTCTTTATCACACCCACTCAATGAGGAGAAGATGATGAGATGATGAAGATTTTCTCTTCACACCTTAGGTCAAACCCAAAGAATGAGAGAGATGAGTGCCCGAGAGAGAGAGAGGGAGGCCAAAACCGAACACAAGGGAGAGAGGGATCGGTCTTTCTCTTCAAAATCTGAATGAGGCTCGGTTTTCCTTGCCTAATATGTCTTGAAAACCGTGCCCCTCTCTCCCCTTGTCCATATGAACCGTTCCCCCTTCTCTCTCTCTCATTAATCCTCAAAAATAAATGCCCACTATTGTATAGTTGCCATATTTGGTTTTGCAATTAAAGGGAATAGATTCAAATCATTTCAAATCTGAATTAAACCCTTTAAATATGGATTTGATGGCCATGCATATTTTTTCTAATGGGGGGGTCGGCCATTAGGGCATGCGGGACATTTTGAAATGACCAAAATGCCCCCCATGCATCTAGTGGTCATCCACCTCATACCGGAGCATATATGCTCCACCTCAGTGCATGATAAAGTACTCTAACACTTAGAGAACCTCATCCATACCTATTTAACATACCATAGAGTTTTGAATAGTGTTTTTACTATTTACTGGGGTGCCCTCAGTAAAACGTGGGGTGCCCCTATAGTAAAAATCACTAAATACACAGACCGTGCTCTAGTACGACACGCACACACGGAATGAACTCCTTATGGCATTATGGCAACATCGTGTGTCCCTACACTACTCTGGGGTTGCCCCCTAGTGAACACACTTAGTCCTGTGCATCCACCATGCCCTAGTGCAATGCACTCATGGAAAACAGGACGATTAAGGCATTATTTCTTCAACTCGTATTGTACAGTGAGACAAGGAGAAAGTTATGATCCGTAACGATCGTAGATAAGGTGGAACCTTCAGGGACTAGGATTCATGGCTTCCAACCGGACCCGATCGACACACTACCCAAGTGTCCCTGTCAACCCTCTAGGTCCCAGTTAACCTGCGTGGCCACCCAGAGTGCGACGCAGGCTGCACTCCAATTCTCCCAGACTTATTAAGCTCTCTCGCATACCCCTGCTCTCCGCTTAGATAGGTAATTAGATGTCCCTTCACTCGGTGCCATGTGTCAACTTGAGCGGTGGAGAGCACCGTCAGACTCAAGTGACCATATGACTAGGTTCCTTCCAGGTTGATTAACACATCGTACCTCCGATCATTTTGGCCAAACAACCGGATTCGGTCTAACAGCTCAACTGTTAACCACCAGGCCTGGTTTTAGTACGGTGTATGTCAGACCAAGGAACGCACCTCCCAATGGGGATGTGAATAGCCTACAGGAGTGACATGCCGATGCAACGTCAGCTCAGCAACCCAGCGCACCGTGGTTTTGGGTCGTGGTTAGATCCCTCACACGTTGGTAAACCAAAGTTACCCAAACTGGTTAGTCCACCGGTCATGGTTCCTCAGGGTTTAGGACTTATTACCCTAAGCAGAAACACGGCTATGTG
This sequence comes from Chamaelirium japonicum, assembly GCA_947650365.1. Taxonomy (NCBI): domain Eukaryota; kingdom Viridiplantae; phylum Streptophyta; class Magnoliopsida; order Liliales; family Melanthiaceae; genus Chamaelirium; species Chamaelirium japonicum. The sequence goes on along the minus strand of OX393553.1, from coordinate 37,306,351 downwards.
CACCGGTGTCTGCTCACCGATCTGTGCACCGTGTTGGTTCTGTTCAGCTACAGACACTGTGCTTGGCAATGACCATAGTGGAGAAACCCATGCTCTGTCATTCCAACAGCTTAACCTGATAGGGCGACCAACCCTAATTAGAACTGCGAACAATTTAGGCTAATAGTACTAATCAACTGAGTCTCCCACTCAGATGAACCACTATACAGCCATGGCTCTTATCAGTTCAATATATAGAACACGTAGAATACGCACCAATTAAGCTATTCTAATATAAATATCAACTCATTTATTAATCAACCATGGTTTTTACAAGCCCTAGACCATATCTTACTCAACAAGGAGCTCTGATGTTTCTCCCACTGCGACGAGGTGGTGGTGGTGTTACAGGATTAATAGGTTCTACAGTATCTGGTATATTATTATATGTCATGTCAGCTCCCACTATGCTTTCGGATGCGCTATCTGTACTAGTACCCAGCAGTTCATCCAGAACTACTTTACTAGTAGGCTTGTGGTCCACAATATAATCATGTTCTAGGAAATAGGCATTCATAGAAACGATCACCTTCTTTTCCTCAGGATCATAAAATAGACCACCTTTGGTCTCCTTAGAATACCCTACAAATAAGCATACTCTGGTTTTAGATTCCATCTTTTCCCTCTTATCCCTTCGCACATGTGCAGGGCATCCCTATATTCTGAAATGCTGTAGCAATGGCTTTCGCTTTGACCACAGTTCTCTAGGGGTATGAGGCACTGACTTAGACGGAACGTGATTCAGAATATAAACTGCTGTTTGTAGGGCATATCCCCAAAAGGTCATTGGTAAACTGGCGTAACTCATCATGCTACGAACCATGTCCAACAAGGTTCGATTCCTTCTCTCGGAAACTCCATTATGTTGTGGGGTACCTGGAGCAGTTAACTGGGATTTTATCCCATGCTCCACCAAATACCCTAGGAACTCGTCAGATAGGTATTCACCTCCTCGATCAGATCGAAGGTTTTTTATATATTTACCTGTCTGCTTTTCTACTTCAGCCCTGAACCCTTTGAACATGTCAAAGGATTCCGACTTCCGATGCATCGGGTAAATGTAACCATATCTTGAGTAATCATCAATGAAAGTGATGAAGTACTCATGGCCTCCTATCGCCTTGACGTTCATGAGTCCACACACATCTGAATGGATTAACTCTAATACCTCAGTAGCTCTTACTCCTTTGCCTTTAAAGGACCTCTTGGTCATCTTGCCTTCCAGGCAGGATTCACAGGTGGGAAGGATCTCCGTAGGATCTGTTTCCAGAAGCCCGGCCTTCACCATTCTATGGATCCTGTCTAAGGCAATATGCCCAAGTCGTAAGTGCCATAGGTGGGTTAAATTTTCCGAAGGATTCTTACGCTTAGATGAATTAACATTAAATGCTGAAGTTACTATGTTATCCTTTTCAAATTTAGGACTTACAACATAGAGATGATTCTGAACCATTCCTCTTATTATAAAAGTTCCATTCAGTTTAAACGACACACCAGAAGCATCAAAATAAACTGAATAACCTTCATTAACTAAAGAAGAAACAGAAATTAAGTTACGTCTCAAGGACGGTACATAAAAGACATCTCTAAGAGTCAAAGTCTTATTATTCGAAAAAATAAGAGTAACATCTCCTATAGCTTCAGCAGCAGCCACGGCCTCAGTTCCCATGCTCAAGGTCACCTCTCCATCAAGCAACCTTCTGCTTTCCCGAAACCCCTGAAGAGAGTTACAGACATGGTTAGTGGATCCTGAATCCACAATCCAACTAGCAAAAGAACTATTACTTGAAAGAAATGATTCAACAACTAAGAGTTGTAGATTACCTTCACCAGCATTCTGAGGCTTCTTGCAGTCCTTCTTCCAATGACCCTTCTGGCCACACCGGAAGCACTTCGTGCCCGGTTTCTTTGATTCTCCAGACCCAGAGGCCTCAGCAGAGTCCTACACAGGCAGTGACTTAGGTTTCCTTTTATGTTTCTTGCCTTGAGGTTTACCAGGCTTCTTGAAGGATCTGCGTTGCACGTGAAGTGCTTCGCCCTTCTGCTTGAAGCCATCCTCAGCTGCCTGGAGAGCTCCCAGAAGCTCTGCATTTGTCATAGCCAACTTGTTCAAATTAAAGTTGGTGACAAAGCCTTCTAAGGCTCCAGACAGTGACGAGAGAAAGATGTCTGTCATCACCTCGCCTTCTAGCACAATGTCCATGGTAGCTAGTTCGTTCTGGAACCCAAATATTTTCATCATGTGTTCCCGAACCAGCGTCCCATTGGACATCTTAGTGCCGACGAGTTTCTTGATGGTAAGGTATCGCGTAACGCGATTGTGACCTTCAAACATCTCCTTCAAATACAACATCATGTCAGAAGCGTCGGGCATCTCCTCGACTTGCTTCAGCAGAGTTGTTTGCAATGATGCTATAATATAGCATTTACATATTTCATTAGATTCCTTCCAGTCAGTGAATGCCTTTAACTGTGCCTCTGTGGCATTGGGTCCTGGCAAATCAGGCTCAGGGTCATTAAGGGCTGTCATATGTTTACCAATCCTTAGGACCAGGTATAGGTTGCGCTTCCAGTCCTCATAGTTGGGACCGATAAGTTTATGGTCATTAAGGATAGCGGACAGGGGGTCTAACTTAGTCATCTGAAAATAAAGATTGAATAATGAGTATGCATGGAAAAAACTTATTTTATGGATTTTTAAAACAAGCTAATTATATCCATATGTCAACGCTACCCTCAAGCGAAGTCATTACCATGGATTAATTAACCATGTATATAAGATCTCGGAATCGATTGTACCTGCCCTAGGGGGCATCATACAGCGTCAATCCGCTTACACGGGCCTTTTCCTTGACCCTATCCAAATCTGCCAACTAAGGGCTGTGATGGACCATGGTTATCTTTCGGCCAGTACTACGTGATCATCGTTGTCTTCGCAACGAATACCTCACGTGTACTTAGGATGCTAACCCACGAGCCTAAGCAATTACGACACGGGAGTTCATGCGGCCCCCACTAGGGTAGGATGAAAAGCCCTTCTCTCCTGGCCTCGTAATCGCCATATCCTCAGGGAGGTCATTAAGTAATTTGGCATGGAAACACACAGCTCCCACCCTAGGGGGTGTGAAGTTATGCATCCCCACCCAAACACAAAACAACTGGCCGTGGAGGCCAAAGGATCTTATAAAAGTCCTCTCTTGCATCCCTTATTATTCTGAGGGTTATTTTGCGAGTATGATTTTATGCAAATGCAAAGGTAGCGACCTCCTAAATACTAGACCCTGGTCACACCATGCTCCCACTAGCGTTCAAGACCTACGCCTAGCATTAATCATTCTCGGAATATCATAGTCCCTGCCTCAAGTGGATTTCTCCATTCAAGGGTCACATTACATATTCTGAGAATATCGATGCTTTGCAAAATTGGTTATCACACTAATGCTCTGGAGCTAATCCTAGAGTCAGACTCACTAGAAAGGACTCCCACTAGTCATGGCGCCTCGCTTATAGATTTGACAATTGATGTTCAATGGATCTCCATCTCATCTTTGATTTCGATGCTAGCCAAATAGGCACACCCGACTAATCGGGTGCTAACCTAATGGTGGCATAACCATATGTGATGGGATCCCATTAACATCAAAAGTCAACTAAATAATAGGCGTCATCTAGCGGGATCCTAACCTCAAACAGTCGCTTGGACCGGAGGGGAAAGGCATCCCTCTAAAAACTGATAATCACATTATCTCATCGGGGTTCGATATGAAGCATAAAGAACTAATTAAAGAAAGCAACCATTAAAACTGAATTAAGTTCAGGGTCCGACCCCTGAACCTAATTTGCACAGCGCAGACCTCTAGCTTTCTTCGCAAGGTTCCTCGGTCCGGCTCCTTCGTCGCGCTCGCGAACACTTTGCCAGATCGTCTTCTTCCTCCAGGGTTCCGCTTCCGCTCCCGATGGTGGATTTCTTTGGCACATCTTTCTTCTCGATCTGTAACCGAAAAAGTCTAGTACGCTTCGAGCAAGTGCTCGCTCGTACACAATTTCCTAGAAAGAAAAGAAAACACACCTAGGAAAAAGCCATAGGAAACCGAGGATGGTCAACCCCCATCACTCGCCCAATCTATGGCTTAATTACAAATCCACACATAGAAAGCAAATCCAGACATTTGCTAACTCGGGGTCCGACCCCCAGTAGCAAGCACAAAGCATAGATTTATAGCGGCGCACTGCAAGAATAACTAATAGAACAAGCACAATCTATACATATGCATGATCTAAGCGTAAGAACCCCGATGATCTCACGCATTCATCATGCGCACACATGTTGGTTTCATGAAAAAAAAAACGTGAAACGCACACCACTAATGCGGCTCTGATACCAATTGTTGGAAGTTAATCCGGGTCAGAGGCTCGCAGCGGAAGCGATTTGGCGGTCGAAAGACCGTTCATGGTGCACGTTACACTATTTTACTTTTTCATAGAAACTAATCTACATATGTATGCATGTGTATGCATGAGAATCGAAAACCCCTAACGGCAATCTAGCGTAATGATTAACTAGCATGGATGCAAATCATAATACTCGCTAGATCTACATGTTAGATTACACATACCTTTCGTACGGATCTTTTAACCGCGGAGAATTGTCTTCTTTGTCGATGGAGACGGAAGATCGTTCGCGAAGATGCCGATGGTATGAATGGAGATGTTGCCTTTCTTGTTCACCCGATCTCACACGATGCACGGAACGTCGCTCTCGGATCTCTGAGTGCCTCCGAAGAATGACCCTTCTGCTTCTTCAGAACTCCACACGAGGAAGACGAAGTAGCAAGCGGAAAACGGAGAGAGATTAGGGAGAGAACTAGAGAGATGAGAGAGGAGGGGGTTCGGTTTTTCTGGCACATGGGGCCGGCGCCCATAGGTCCTTTTATAGGGCCGGCCAACCCCCTTGGATAAGGATCCAAGGGGATAATGACCCCCTCTCATTATCTCTCCATTATCTCTCGTTGTATTTATCCGTTTTCCCACTTTTTAGGGCTCGATCTTAACCGTTTTATCGCCCTATCCCTATCCATATGGCCGGCCCTATAGATGAGGGATTCTTATCCCTACATCATAGGGCCGGCCCTAGTAAGGTGTCCCATCACTAGGGTCGGCCAACAGTGAGGTCCGGCAGAGTGAGGTTTTTACCAAAACGCCCCGACGCCTTATTTTGACCATTTCTAGCGTGCGATACCTAGCGGCCACTTCGTAAGTGATATTTACTAGTTACCTACTATTAACTGAGGCCACCGGAGGGTGCCTCTAGCAAAGTCAACTAGTCAACTCGTAACATACCCCGGTGCATCGCACCTATGCAGCGAAGTTCACTTATGGCTAGGGATTACTACATGCGACTCTGCACTAGTCTCGGGCTCAACCCTTAGTACTCGTATGTAGTTACGCATCTACCGTGCTCTAGTGCCAAGCACACACGGAGCGTATACTTCTTTCTTCCTTATGCTTATGGTGTTCCGAGGAGACGGTTCAAGAACCGTACATAATGTTGATAAGGTGGAACCATCAGGGACCGGGGTTCATGGCTTCCAACTCAAGCTCGATCGATACACTACCCGAGTGTACCATCGATCCTCTGAGCTCGAGTTAACCTGCGTAGCCACCCAGAGTGCGACGCAGGCTGCACTCCAATTCACGCAGACTCACTATGTTCTCCATCATACCCCTGCTCTCCGCTTAGTAGTGGTAAACCCGCTGTCCCTTCACTTGATGCCATGATTAACTTCGAGCGGTGAAGACTACCGTCAGACTCGAATGATCATATGACTTGGTTCCTTCCAGGTTGACCTATACATCGTACCTCTGATTACCCCGTCGAGTAATCGAACCCGGTCAACAGTCAAACTGGTGACCACCAGGCCTGGGTTTGGTACAGTGTAAGTCACACCAAGGAACGCACCTCCCTTCAGGGGTGTGGATGGCCTGCAGGAGTGACACGCTAATGCAACGCCAGACGGGTAACCTAGTACACCGTGGTTTTGGATCACTGCATATGGATCCTCACACATTGGTGCGCCAAAGCACCACGCAACTGGTTAGTCCATCAGGCGTGGTTCCTCAGGGTTTAGGACCGTTTTACCCTAAGCAGAAACACGGCTTAGTGTACCAGTGTCTGCTCACTGATCTGTACACCGTGTTAGTTCCGTTCAACCACAGACACTGTGCCTGGTGATGACCATGGTGAAGACATCCCATGAACTGTCATCGCCAACAGCTTATCATGATGAGGCGACCAACCTGATCATAGCTGCGAACTTATTTAGATTATATAGGACCAATCCACTCAGTCTTCAACTCAGTGGACTACCATATAACCATGGCTCTCTGTTCTTAAAAGAACACGTAACTATGTTACGCACCTATATGCATCTCATATATATTAATAACTATCAATCTTTATTAGACCAAAAACATAAAGTTTTACAAGCTTAGAACACATCAATCCCAACACATCCATGAGAGATCCTACTTCTAAGAGTATAGGATCGTTACCAAAAGCGGAAGAATCCATGGATAAAGAACTTCTGCGAATCACGATCTTTGATGTGTGTTCTCCGGACTTGGTTTCCACTCCCTGTGGCAAGAGGGATCTCTCTCTGGTATGGACAGAGGGGGTATCCAGAAAACTCACGTAGAGATATCGTTACCCGGGAGGGGGACCAAGTACCGGTATTTATTACCCTTTATGATTTCTCCCCATCAGAGAAATCAACAGATCCAACGGATGGGATTGATCTCAAAATTAGGCCCAGTAGCCCAGAACATATATAATTATGGTAAGTCCAATCAACAATCACCCATGTCCATCCATATTGGGTTTTAGTCTTATATGGACTGTGGACCTCACATGTGGGCATGTGATCCACATCTGGAAGCCCATAGGCTTACAACATGGTGACTAGTGGCTCTGATACCAAATGGTGCAAATCAAATTTTTCACAAACACATGAGCACATATATATAGTGAATAAAAGTACAGGTGTTTTCTAGGATATGATGCTCAAATGCTAAGGGTAGATTGTAGGCAAATGGCAGAGGAAAATTTATAGATTAAATGAAAAATGGGGAGATAATGATGACTTAGAAGAGAGAGGTTAGAAGCTAGATAGAAGTTTTGTGAATGATAACGAAAGTTGAAAATGATGACATATAGAGATCGAGGCCTGAAAAGGCAAGATAGATAATAAGTGCAAATGATGCACTTGTATAAGAGTGAAAGGGTGGCAGGGTAAAGACTTGTGGATGAGATGGAGGAGGTTAGAAGAAAGACGAAGAACATCAGAATCCACAGGGTTTAGAGGGGAAAGGATAACAAGCACCAAAGCACTTCTTCAAAAATTCTCAATCTATTTTCACTATCTCATTTCATGGATGGAATGGGTTAATATAGGGGGTGATATGAAACATTAAAGGTTATGTCATTAATGGTATCTTTTATAGTTCTTGAGTGTTGCGATGAATAGTTTTGATGAATCTTGAGACTCACAGAGATTTATGGTTCTTGATATTCGAAGAATGAGAGAGGGGAATGCATTTGAATTTATGAATGGTCTTTGAGGAGAGGTTCTGTGTATCCTGAGAGGTTAATGAAAGGGAAATGTATTTGAAAGGGTTAGAGAGAGAGAGAGAGAGAGAGAGAGAGAGAGAGAGAGAGATAGAGAGAGAGAGAGAGAGAGAGAGAGAGAGAGAGAGAGGTAAGTAGATTTAAAGAACTTTGCATGGATGAATTAAATGAAGTTGAAAGGGGAATGAATCTTATAACAAAAAGGGATGAGGGATACAGGGGGGTTAAACAATAGACTTCGGGATATGTTTTGAAGATAGATTTGGATTGGGTTCGAGCATCCTAACCAGCGACATACACACACTTTTTATTATTCAATTTTTTTAATAATTGGACAACCCTTACACATAGGAATTTCTAATATAAAAAAAAACATAATTTCAAAGAAAATGGTGGTCTCAGCCAACATCAAAAGAGTAATGGTCCAATAGCATATAGATCTCCTCCTCAAGCAGTTCTGAGCCATAGGTGCATCATCTAGAGTCACAATTTCTTGGTTCACGCATTCGAAGGGCGATGTGTTCTGGTGAAATATTTTCATTTTCAACCATGCTCCCTAAATAATTGTGGTGTCGTTTTCGCAACACACGACATGCATCAGTCCGACACGGGAGACTCCATTTTCATGGCTTCATACGTTCTTTTGGCGAGACAAAAATGGAACAAAAATGGGATGGAAAGATTTCTTGAGTCATTCATGAGCCATGTCATTGATGTCTCGAGAAATTAAATGTCTCGTGTTTTTTTTTTGTTGGTCAAATCCAAATAAATTTCTAGTAACATTCGCTTTCTTTGTTTTTTTCTTTCTTGGACTCAAACAAGCTGAAATATATTTTGTTTGTGTAAGTGTTTCTCTCACTTTTTTTTTTTTTCTTTTAAAAAATGGAGTAGATCGCCCTTGAAGAAAATAGACATCCCGCCAAAATTGGTGGGATGTCCGACCAAAATTAGTGAGACATTGATTTGATCCAAATATTTGGCTAAAGAACATGAGATAAAGTAAAAAAAAATTCGGATAAAACAATAACAAATATATTCTACTCAACCAAAAAATTATAATAAATGTTGGCAATACGACAAACAGATTGATTGCACGGATGCTGACATGCAACCATTTCCATCCACCATCCCTTTCTTAGGGACTGGGTGCATAAGCGCGCCCAGCGAGAATCTTGATCACCGACTGCAAGTACAATAATTGTTTTCTACATATCACCCCTGAGTTTACAATAATTAACAAAACCACCTCATAATTATTTGAAACAGACTTGTTTTCTTCCTATAACTGCCTATTTGGTTCGTGCAGTTGTAACACACGGGTCAATAGGGCTGGCAATTTCGACCCGACACGGCAGTCTCGACACGAAGTTAGCGGGTCTGGGTCACGGCTAAACAGGTTATGGTCGTAAACGAGTCGACACAATAGACCCGTTTAATAAACAGGTCGGGTCCAGGTTTAGGTCTGGACACAGTAGACCCGAGAAGACCCGTTTAAAATCATCGGGTCGGGTCTACCCGCAATCCGATACTGTAATATATAGTATCAGCGGGTCTATCGGGTAATGTTGGGTTGAGTCGGATCGGATCAACTGAATAAACCCGTGTGGTAAACAGTCTTATCGGGTCTACCAGTTTATAAACGGGTCGGGTACGGGTTTAAAATCTAGACACGATAGTTAAACGGGTCGGATCCGGGTCTTGGGGTTTTAGACACGACCCAAAACTAGACACAACACGAACCCAACCCGACCCATTGCCCACCCCTGCGGGTCAACACACAACCTGCATGTTCCAACTACAGACAACATACCAACTCCATTGCACTTTGTAGTAGGAATCGAAGCATACCAAAGGGAGCGTAAATCAAGTTGTTTACTTTTAAAAAAAAATATCATTTAGGTCCATTTATTTTCCAAAAACTATAATAAGGACATGCTCTTAAACAAAACCCTAGTACGGCACGGATCAGCAGGCCAATAGCCCGTTGCCCACTCACGGATCACCCTCGAGCCTAGGAGCACACGCTGCACAACGCACGACCCACGGGGCTTCGGTGGCAGCCTCGCGTTCGTCGATCTACGGCGTGTCGTGATCATCGGCTGCAGTGAACTTGGATCTGGTCGTGTCAACTCACCGATGGGTAACCGGCCAGTGTATTTAATGGAAGTAAAAGGTCAAGGAAAGTGCCCTGGTCCTGGTCCGCCTGCAGTCGCTGTTCCCAGCGGACCCAGCTGAGTTTAGATCTCCTCCAGTCGGTGGGCCCGACGCACATCACAGCCGCATGTAATAGGCTGGAGTGCGATTCAGTTTCGTGTCACCTGCCATCGTGCGGTTGTGATGCGCGTCGGGCCCACCGACCGGGGCCGACCGACTGGAGGAGATCTGAACTCAAACCAGCCACCCACTCTAACTGCTTCAAACTACGCCTCTCTCTCTCTCTCTCTCTCTCTCTCTCCCCTCTTCTAGAAAGAGAAATGTCGTGTGGTCTCTCTCTAGAGAGAGAGAGATCTTGGAGAGGATTTCCTCCTCAAACCGGGAAGCCAAAGTCGGGCATTAATGGGCTTCAACTCCTAACCGCGTCGCCACCACTCCCCTCTGCCCGCTGCAATAAAGATGTGATCCACCTGCTCCTCTGCTCCCTCTCGGCCGCTTCACCCCGCCGAAGCCACCGAGAACAGAGTTCCCCTCGGAGGAGATGGACCCGCCGGAAAGAGGAGGCTGCCGCACACCAGGGGGTGAAGATACCGGGAGAGACGAGATCGAGCGGAAGAAGGTCGCCCTGATGAGAGGCTTCGTGGAGGGCCAGGACCCCGCTGCCAAGGTGCTCGATGCTTCATCTGTTCCCCCACCCCGGTTTGTTCAGTCAATTTGTTTTGGTTTCATATGCAGTTGATTACCTGTTTGTTTTTTTGTGCCATTTTCTGTTTTTGGTGAGAAAGCTGTGTAAAATTTATTCGAGGGAGAGTAAAGGGGGTGGGAGAGGAGAGAGTAGGAGCCCAGATGACAAAAAAAAAGAGTAAATTACACAATGCCCCCTGAAGTTTAGCTTAAAAACACTTAACCACCTCCAGTACGATTTTGTTCCAACCTCTTTAAAGAGGTTGGAGCATCCCGCTCTCTCTCATTGGTCCATTCCAAGGATATTTTTGTCATTTCATACTGTTTATCATGGTGAAATGACCAAAAGCCCTCAAGATGGACCAATGGGAAAGAGCGGGATGCTCCAACCTCTTTAAGGAGGTTAGAACAAAATCGTTCTCAACCCCCTTTAGTTAAAAAAGGGTTATTTTTACTTTGCCACCCAAACTGCCTTGAATTAGACTTTACCCCCCATATTTCATTGATTAGACTTTACCCCCCAAAACTAACTGTTCCGTCAGCTCACCATCTAAGAGAAAGGGTGAGCTGACGGAAAAGAAATAAAGTTTTGGGGGGTGAGCTGACGGAACAGTTAGTTTTGGGGGGTAAAATCTAATTCAAGGCAAAATTTGGGGGGCAAAGTCAAAATAACCCAAAAAAAAGTGCATTTTGTCCGCTTCAGTTCTGTTTTGATAAGATAAAAATTACCAAACGAGGAAATTAAATTGTTGACAAAAGGCGGAATTGTGCTAACATTTCAAACTTTAGGGAACTATTTGGGACAAAATAAACTACAAGGCGGTCAAGTGTTTTTGAGCTAAACTTCAGGGGGGCAAAGTGTAATTTACCCATGAAAAATAGAAAAAGATTGTAATCAATAAATCTTTCTGTTTTTTTTTTCAATGAATAATATTTAGAAAACAATAATTTTATAAATCGCCATTGTTGAGTGGATAGGGGCAAAGTATAATTTACCCATGAAAAATAGAAAAAGATTGTAATCAATAAATCTTTCTGTTTTTTTTTTTCAATGAATAATATTTAGAAAACAATAATTTTATAAATCGCCATTGTTGAGCGGATAGTCCCACATTGACTAACGGGTGGGAGTACTGCATCTTCATATACCCGTTGCCCCCTCTCCCTCGCAATCGGTTTTGAGGGGGCACGAGATTAGTGCCTTGTATGATTTTAGCAATAATAAAAATTGACGATGCCAGAAAATGTCACCCGCTCGTTGTCCTCGTGGCAGGAGCGTGGGATGACACGTGGCAAGAATGAGCCCCCCCCCCCCCCCCCCCCCCAATGACCTCCACTAAGGGAGGTAGGTAAGCCATAACGACGATCTTTTCCACGGAAAGCTCGTCGGAAGGACTTGCTCGGTGCGACAACACCCTGATAGAAGGTAACTAGCTCGCTTAGGATGATATAAGCATGATGTTATCAAAGTGCTCGCCTAGGAACAACAACAGTATCGGTGCCAAGCGCGCTCGAAATGGTCGCAACCCTAATCCCACAGCAAGATTGCCCAAAATAAATCCACGCTTTGACCCGATGGAGCCAGGTGGCGACCACAAAGGTGATAAGTTTTGGTCCAACTGTAGGCGGACACCTGTTAGCCTAGAGGCGGTAGGCTTCAGTTCAGCTAGAGGCAGCCACGTGGACAAGCACATGTCGGCCTCCCCCGCTCTCCTAAGTTTTATAAAAGCACCACTCGAGGGTCCAAAGATGAAGGGTGGAATTTATAGAGCCGGTGGCCCCCCGAGACCTTTGGTTGCGGGCCCCTGAGCGTGCCAGAACACCCCGTGACCCCCTAATGCTCGCGGATCATCCCCGAGGCGCACCCTGTGTAGCCCGGCACAGGCCTAGCGGTCTTGATCACCTCCCCGACGGGCCATCGATCGTTGATCAGGGGGCCGCCAACCACAATCGTCTGATCAAGGCACCCCTAACCCTAGGTATAGAGGGGAAGGAGGGGGGTAGGTAAGGAAAGAGGGTTTTGAGGGAAAGAGTGGGCCGCCTCTTTTGAGAGGCACATAGCAGCCGTATCAAGAGGGAACCCTAGGGTTCCCCCTCCAGATAGATATATTTATGTTGGTTGGTGATGGATGGCGATTAGGGGTAGGGGGTGGCTCAGCCCCCCCTCCCTCTTCCTTCAGACGGGCGAGCATAGCAAGGGGAGGGGTGGCTCCAGCCTCCCTCCCCTTCTTCTTCCCTTCGACTGGCGAGCACAACAGGGGATGGGGTGGCTCCAGCCCCCTCCACTTCTTCCCGTCGACCGACGAACAAAGCAGGGGGAGGCATGAATCCGGCCCCCATCCCCTTCTCCCTTCGACCGGTAAGCACAGTAAGGGGAGGGGGTGCCCCCCTCTTAAGCTTCTACATTTTCTTCTTCCCTTCTATCGATGGGCACACAAGAAAGGGGAGGGCGTGGCTCCGGCCCCCTCCCCCTTTCTTCCTAATCGAGGGGCGCACAATTGGAGGGGGTGGCTTCAGCCCCCCCTCTTGTTTCCTCTTTCGGTCTTCAGGCACAACAGCACTGGGGAGGGGTGGCTCGGCCCCATCCCCTCCTCTTCTCATATCCTAGTAACAACCAAGGTGAGGGGGAGGCCGGATCTGCCTCCCCTCTTATTCTTCAATCGACGGGTATCCAACAGGGGAGGGGTGATTCCGACCCCCTCCCATTCCTCTTTTTGGCGATGGGCATCCTATAGGGGTGGGGTGGCTTTGGCCCCCTCTCCCCCCCTTCCTTTTTGGTCGGCAAGCAGTAACGGGGAGGGCGCGGCTCCGCTCCCCTCCCCTCTCTTCTTTGATCATTGGGCAACAACGAGGGAGGGTGCGGCTCCAGTCCCCTCCCTTATCTTCTTTGGCTGGTGGGCAGCAGGCTAGCAGCGGGGGAGGGCGTGGCCCCGGCCCCTTCCCCCTTACTTTTTTTGCCGGCGGGCAGTAGCGGGGGAGGGTGCGGCTCCGGCCCCTTCCCCCCTTCCTTGAGCGGCGACAATGGAGGTCCCTGATGATCTCGAGGGTAAAGATCAGGTATCTGAGGGTGCGTGTGTGTGCATATATCTGTAGGTGGATACCGTGGATATGTATGTGTGCCTGTATATTAGAAGGGCCTGCATGCTCGGAGAGAGGCGATGAGATGTCATGTATTTGTGTTGTGTGCAGGGACTCCTGGGGAGAGCTCGTATCAGCGAGCACCTCGGTCGGCTGTCGTAGAGATGCCATCCGACGATCGGCCCTACGTTATCGACTAGCACAGTTTGGTACACCCTAATCATCATTTTACGTTTGAGAGGCAAAAGAACCAAACAGACAATGATATGTACCAATTTTGAGATTATAGTGGATTCATCTACCTCGCCAGTGGTTTTTCCCCTCTCGCGATGGGGGAGAGTTTTTCCACGTAAATGCTTTGCATCCGTTATCTGGTCGTTGGTATCACGCGTCTCGTAATGCGAGCTAGCCGATATTTTTTCCGATATAATGACATCGTCTGTGGGATCCGTTTAGCTCCTACGAGGACGCCCACGACTGTATCGGTATCGAGCATAATACCAATGGCACGAGTTAGACCGAAGAGTAGGCGGAGTGCGTAAATCAACTATTGTCGCTAGCCGCTAGGGCCGAGTGGAGCGCAGTCTCTCCCGTTGTCTTTGGGGATCCGGCTCCTCTAGTTAGCCCGTTGGCTTTCGCCTGAGTAGTTCGTGTGTGGCCTTTGGCCTCTCGCAGGCATTTGGGCCATCCGTTTAGGTTGCTCGCCAATGAGCTCTCGTCTGATTAGCTCGCCAATGGGTGTCGCCATATGTGGCTCACCCGTGGGCTCCCGTTTCGTTTGCTCTCGTGTAGGCTCCCATCCGATTAGCTCTCTCATGGGCATCACCATCTGTGGCTCATCTGTGGGATCCCGTTTCGTTTCCTCGCCAGTAGGCTCTCGTCCGATTAACTTGCCTTTGGACGTCGCCATCTTTGACTTACCTATGGGCTCCTGTTTGATATATTGCTTTCGGGCTCTCGTCTGTTAGCTCGTCCTTTGACATCGCCGTCTTTGGCTCACCCATGGGCTCCTATTCATTAGCTTGCTAGTGGGCTTCCGTCTGTTAGCTCGCTCGTAGGAGTCGCCATCATTGGCTCGCTCGTGAGCTCCTATTCGTTAGCTCACATGTGGGCATTGCCAACTTTAGCTCGCCTTTGGGCTCTCGATTGATAGATTGCCTTTGGGCTCCCATTCAATGATCCCCTTTGGGCTCCTGACTGCCATATTTTGCCCGTGGGCTCTTGTTCGACAGTTCGCTCTATAGTAATCCAAAGATAGAGTAAGTGCTCTCTCAAATGTTCATTTGAGGCAAGCAAATCAAGGTCCCAAGTGGGCCTTGCTTGGCGTCACATGAAAAATTAAAGCACCACATGGGATATGTTTTTATGTTTCCGATTTAGTGCAATAGCATTTCAAATGGTTCCAGAGATTCCTTTAAATGGTTTCTATCCCCACTGCTTAACAATCAAAGAACACTAGTCCTTCAAGCTTTTATTACAAATTATTCGTTCATAATTTTTGTTTGGTTAGAATTTTATAAACAGAGAAGTATAGTCTACAACGATGTCGTGTTAGAAACTTGCCATAAACCATGCAACAGACCATCGTCATCATCCAGCATTCTAATCCATACAATATAATGGACTTTATTGTTGTCTTACAAACTTCACACAAGTCTAAGGCATGCAGTGATCACACAACAAAGTTAAAGTGTCTATTCACTTCACCATCATGCACATTGTCTTACCCTCATTATATTCGACTTTTCCAGTAATATGATTCCAAGGTATTACAAAATAATAATGGGCCTTTATGATGTCAGCGATTCATTTATCTCATCAACTTTGGTTTTATGATGTTGGAAACTTGGAATGGTATTTGTTGAATAATTTAGGTCACATATACTGCAAAGTTGGTCTGTATTATGTACTAAATTGTCAACTTACTAACCATGTCTTTGATTATGCTTATCAAGTCTTAAGCTTTGGCTTGAACTTTTGGTTGAGATGTGAAGGAAAGAGTGGCATGACAATTCCTTGTACCACTATATTGCAGATTTTTATGCTTTCATATTGTTAGGAGACGACGGCTAGGGTTTGGAGAGGAACTGAATAATTCCATTGAGGGACTCAAGCCCAATATATGTACAGTAAACCCGACCCGACTATACAGTAAACCCGACCCATTACATTTACATTAACACTCCCCCTCAAACTCACGGTGGATCATGAACCGAGAGTTTGCCTAGAAAATGTCGGAAGCGAGCAGTCGTCAGTGGCTTCGTCAGAAAATCAGCAGTCTGCTCCGATGAGGGAATGAAAGGCAGGGAGATGATGTGATCGATAAACGCCTGGCGAACATAATGACAATCAACTTCAATATGCTTTGTTCGCTCATGGAAGACCGGATTGCTAGCAATCTGAATAGCACTCCGGTTGTCACAGAAGAGAGGGGTCGGCCCGGATATCACCACTCCCAAGTCAAGCAGAAGACGTCGAAGCCAGACAATCTCGGCGGTGGTGGAAGCCATAGCCCTGTATTCGGCTTCGGTGCTGGAGCGAGCAACAGACTCCTGCTTCTTGCTGCGCCATGAAATCAGTGAGTCACCCAGAAACACACAGTATCCTGTAGTAGATCGACGAGTGTCTGCATCTCCTGCCCAATCTGCATCTGAGTAGGCGCGCAGTACCAACGGAGAGGTGGAGGGAAACAGGAGTGAACGGGTGATGGTGCCTCGGAGGTAGCGGATAATCCGAAGAACAGCTGCATAGTGTACTGACCGTGGAGCCTGAACAAACTGACTGACAATGCCAACAGCATGGGCAATGTCTGGCCGGGTCATGGTGAGATAGACAAGCATCCCAACCAACCTCTGGTAGCGGGAGACATCCTGGAGCGGCTCACCATCGGTAGCGAGGAGCTTCAAATTGAGCTCCATGGGTGTATCAGCAGTACGTGTGTCAGTGAGGGCAGCATCAGTAAGAATGTCGGAGATGTACTTCTGCTGGGAGACCAACAGACCACGAGCTGACCGGGCAATCTCAAGACCCAGAAAGTAGCGAAGAGAGCCCAGGTCTTTCATCTCAAACTGACTCTGGAGGTGCCGCTGGAGAGAGGCGATGGTGGCACTGTCATCCCCAGTGATGATCATATCATCCACGTAGAGGAGAAGAACTGCAATGCCCTGACTGGAGGAGCGAGTGAACAGGGCATAGTCGGAGTGACGCTCAACAAACCCGGCGGCCAGAACTGCACTGCGAAAGCGCTCAAACCAGGCACGAGGAGCCTGCTTGAGCCCATAGATGGCCCGGCGCAACCGACACACGTGTCCTGGAGGAACTGAAGTGCCCGGAGGAGGAGCCATATAGACTTCCTCGGAGAGATCACCGTGAAGAAACGCATTGGTGACATCCATCTGATGGAGAGGCCACCCTCGAGCAGCTGCCACAGCTAAGAGGGTGCGCACAGTAGTCATCCGAGCAACTGGAGCAAACGTCTCCTCGTAGTCAATCCCATACTCCTGGGAGAAGCCACGAGCAACGAGGCGAGCCTTGTGCCGCTCAATGGATCCGTCAGGTCGAGTCTTGACCTTGAAGATCCACTTGCAGCTAACAGGCACCACCCCGGGGGGACAAGGCACCAACTCCCAGGTCTGGGTCCGCTGAAATGCCTCAAGCTCAACTGACATGGCCTGCCGCCACTCTGGATGTAATGCTGCCTCACGGTACGATTGGGGCTCCCGATGAGTGTGAAGAGCAGTAAGAAAGGCCTGAAAGGATGGTGAATAGGAGACACTGGCAGAGAAACCAGAGGAGTCAGGAGAGTCAGTGGGAAAAGCAGAGTAACCGAACCTGTCAGGAGAGTAGTCGTATCTGGCAGGAGGGTGATGTTCGCGCGCTGGGTAGCGCCGAACAGGAGCAGGATCCACGACCGGGGAGGAGGGAGCAGCAGCATCAGGCGAGGGAGTACCAGGGAGAACCGACTCCGGAGGGGGAGCTGCAGACCGACGTACATAGACACGAGTAATGGGTGGTGGTGGAGGTGGCGTGGGGGACTGAGGAGGTGGTGGTGGTGGTGGCGATGGAGACTGAGGAGGTGGTGGTGATGGTGTAGTAGGCGTGGATGGGGCAACAGAAACCGGGGGTAGAACAGGGATGTGGAGATGTGAGGAGGGCGAGGAGGATGACGAAGTAGGCAAGGAAAGATCCCGAGACTCAGGAGCAAAATACGGGACATCCTCAACAAAGGAGACGTGACGGGAGACACGGATCCGACGAGCTAAGGGATCATAGCAGCGATACCCCTTATGCTCACGACTGAGCCCCAAGTGAACACACCTAACAGACCTCGCAGAAAGTTTGGTGCGCTCATGGGGAGGAAGAAGAACGAAGCACGTGCAGCCAAACGTGCGAAGAAGAGAGTAATCAGGTGGACTGGAGTGAAGGCGCTCGTGAGGGGTGGCACCGGACAGAGCAGATGACGGAGTGATATTAATGAGGTGAACAGCCGTCATGACAGCTTCAGCCCAGTAGGAGTGAGGGACAGACGCAGAGAGAAGCAAGGCTCGTGCAGTCTCAAGGACATGACGATGCTTGCGTTCGGCAACGCCGTTCTGCTCATGGGTGTGGGGACAGGACTGCTGGTGAAGAGTGCCGTGAGACTGAAGAAGCTCACGCATCTCAGAGGAGAGATACTCCTTGGCACAATCAGACCGAAAGGTCTTGATTCGCCGACCAAACTGGGTGTGTATCATAGTGGTGAATCGCCTAAAGATGTGGGGAATTTCAGACCGATGACGCATGAGATAGACCCAGGTGCACCTAGAATAGTCATCGATAAAACAAACATAATACATATAGCCAGATAGAGATGCAACAGGAGCAGGACCCCAAATATCCGAATGAACTAAATCAAATAAAGCATTAGACTGGGAAGTACTAGTAGAAAAAGGAAGAGCTAGATGCTTTGCCAGTCGACAACCCGTACAGACAGAGAGGGGGGAGAAAGACGCTCGACCCAAAGCGCCCGAACGGAATACGCTTTTGAGTCGATCACTCGATATATGACCTAACCTTCTGTGCCACAGGTCGGCATCAGAGGTGACAGACAAGACAGACGCAACTGAAGACACATGGAGATGGTCCAACTGGTAGAGTCCTCCTGCCCTACGGCCCAGCCCAATCCTCTGACCCGTCCGCGAATCCTGCACAACACAAACAGAAGGGGTGAAGGTGACAGTCAGGCCAGAGTCGCAAAGAGAACTGATGGAAATCAAATTAATATTAAGACGGGGGGCATGATGGACATGGGATAGGGTCAGGCGACCAGAAGGGTCAGAGGTGGTGGTGATGGAGCCACATTGCGGAATAGGGACGAGAGTCCCATCCGCAGTGCGAACCTCCTGGTGGGTGGTAGTGGGCGAACAGTCCGTGAGGACAGTGGAGTCAAAAGTAAGGTGACAGGAGGCACCCGAATCGAAGATCCATGGAGCAGTAGTACCAGAGGTGGCAGACAAGCCGTGCGCAGTCGCGGAGCCGGTGGAGGCTATGTGGCGAAGAAGGAGCTCCTCGAGGCGCTGAAGACGGTCCGGCTCAGGCGGCGAAGGAGCTGTGGGAGCAGTAGGGAGCGGCGAGGCCTCTGCAGTAGCCGCTGCACCACCAAAGTGGCGAAAGGAAGACGAACCACGTCCTCGGCCCCGTCCACCTCGACCGCCGCGTCGATCGTCGCGAGAGGTCGAAGGCCAGCGGGGGGATCTCTCATCCGGACCCCAGCGGGGGTTGCGTGGAGGACGTGTAGGGCACTCGCGCTTCATGTGGCCGGGCTCCTTGCAGTAGTGACAAAAAACAGTCTCATCGGAGAACCCGGCTGCCAGGACAGAGTCGGAGCTAGGAGCAAGTGAAGGAGCACGAGCGCCCTGAGTCTGAAGGCGGGTCTCCTCGTCGACCAAGGCAAGTAGGGCATCCTCGAGCCGAGGGAGGGGCTCACGGTGCAGGAGCTGGGCGGCTATGAGAGCAAAGTCTGGTCGAAGTGCTGCCAGGAACTGGTGCAGGTGGCCCTCGTCGAGGTAGCGCTGGAAGTCCCGGGAGCGGGGGCAGTCACACCGCTCCGGAATCAGTGAGTCCAGCTCATGCCAGTAGGCACTCATCTGACTGAAGAATTCCTGAATGGTACGCTCCCCCTGACGGGCAGACTGCGAGTCGTAGATGAGCTGATGCCGGCGGGCGCCGCCGCGTGGGAGAAAACGGTCCCGGAGATACTCCCACATTGCGCGCGCAGTCGGAAGGCGGCCGATGGGAGCAAGGAGCGGACGAGCAACCGAGTCCAGGAGGTACGCCCGGATTGCCTGATCGTGGCGGCGCCATGTAAGAGCAGCAACGGTGACGGCCGTGGTAGCAGTCGCTGCAGAAGATGCAGCACTGCTGGTGACAGAGGACGAGCCGGAGTAGTCAGTGGGAGGAGGATCATCGCCGGTGATGTGACCCCACAGATCACGACTGGAGAGGGCGGCCTCGACGGTGAGGGACCAGTCCGGCCAGTCGCTGGCCGACGACAACTGAAACGCAACCGCCTTTAGCGGTGGAGAGATCGCAACGACAGACGGTACGGCTGGAGAGGCCATGGAGGAGGTTGTAGGGTGTCAGGGGGTGTCGGGGGGGCTGTAGGGGGGGGATCGGGGGTGGAGGAGGGGGTTGCAGGGGGTATCGGTGGCCGGAAGAGGGGTTGTGGGGGTTTCGGATGGCCGGAAGTGGAGGCGGGGGCTGCTGCAGGGGGTATCGGTGGCCGGAAGGGGGGTCGGGGTGGAGGAGGGGGCTGCAGGGGGTGTCAGGGGGGCTTCAGAGGAGGTCGGGGGGGGGTGGAGGAGGGGCGGCAGGGGGTTTCGGTGGCCGGAAGTGGAGGCGGGGGCTGCTGCAGGGGGTATCGGTGGCCGGAAGGGGGTAGAGGAGGGGCTGAGGGGGGGTCGGTGGTGGAGGGGGCTGCAGGAGGTCGGGGGTGGAGGCGGGGGCTGCAGGTGGCCGGAAGGGGGGCCGGTGGAGGAGATGGGGCCGGAAGGGGGGGCCGGTGCAGGTGGCCGGAAGGGGGGCCGGTGGAGGAGATGGGGCCGGAAGGGGGGCCGGTGCAGGTGGCCGGAAGGGGGGCCGGACGGAGTAGGTGTAGCCGGCGGGAAGGAGGGAGACCGGAGGAGGTGCAGCCGTCGCCCTAGCGCTCTGATACCATGTTAGGAGACGACGGCTAGGGTTTGGAGAGGAACTGAATAATTCCATTGAGGGACTCAAGCCCAATATATGTACAGTAAACCCGACCCGACTATACAGTAAACCCGACCCATTACATTTACATTAACACATATAATGGATTTCTGAGAATTTAAACTATCCTATTCAATATTCTGACATAAATAGACAATATAATGTAGCGGATGTAGGATTCAATCTTCTTTGTTATTATTGGCATACAAAACCATACAAGTTTCTTACTTCAACGAGTGTCAGCAACCAGAAATCTAAGGATGACATATTAGGTTTAAGAAATGGGAGAATCAGAAGTTCATATTGCTTCTTTGTCTCTTCCTCGTATTTGAGGAAGATGTCATTTTCTACCTAAATAAACTCCCAGAAGAAGCTACCATATCTTAGACCTAACATCAGATGGGAAAATCCGTCTAATCTCACAGATGATTGTAGAATGATGCATGAATAAGCTAATCTGAATGAGTTGATGTGTTCCAAAGCTCGTTATCAAGAGATTTTAATACTCAAATTATTCTTTAAATGATGGGAGCCTACATTTAATGTGGTTCCCTTTATTTGGCATATCTTTATGATGATAGCCTTGAATATTGGTTGATATTCATAGTACAACTTGAACACAAAGATTACGTCTCAACTTTACAAAATCAGCGATCCTAATGTTTATAATTTTGTTCTTGAGATTTGGTATGGCATTTAGCTCTTCCGATAATACATGACCCCCTTATCATTGGATGTTTTTCCACTTGTGCTGCATGACAAAATTTAACATTTGGAAACTTCAAAATCTTCTCTATGAAATTTAAGTTTTGCTATTCCAATGGATGGTTATTGTTCAATGTAGTTCTCTGTAATGTGTATGCCTGAAATTCCCATTTATCTCTTTGGAGTTTGGATTTGTAGATTCTCGTCAACAGTAATGTATTCATCTGATTCCATGCTTGAGTTCTCACTTCTGAAATTTGATAAGTGGGTGAATATTTTGGTGCTGCTATATTCAGGCGGAAGACGATCTTATGCTCAGAAGATTTCTGCGTGCGCGTGATTTAGACATCCAAAAGGCTTCAAGCCTATTCCTGAATTACCTCAAATGGAGACGGGAAGCTGTGCCAAATGGTTTCATCTCTGAATCAGAAATCCAGAATGAGCTTGCTCAGAAAAAGGTATTTATGCAGGGATATGATAAGAGGCGGTGCCCTATATTGATTGCCTTTGGTGCTAAGCATTGCCACTCCAAGAGAGATATGGACGAGTTTAAGCGTAAGTTCATCCCATTCCATATGTTTTAGAGATTACGAGGTTTGAATAGGAGTTTTTGCTCAAGATAATGTTTCTTTTTTCTTTTTAAGATCCAGTGGAAATATCACATATTATACCTCACTAACAGCAGATTTCTCATTGTGACAGGATTCTCTGTGTACCTTCTCGACAAATTATGTTCTGGGTACTTCCTTTACTTGAATTTTAGATGTAACATCAACACAATTAATTGAATATTCTAAAGTTGACGGAGACCTGTCCGGCTCCAATTGGATATGCAGAATGCCTAGAGGTCAGGAGAAGTTCACTTGCATTGGAGATCTTCAAGGTTGGGGATACTCAAACTGCGACATTCGTGCATACCTTGCAGCTCTCGATATCATGCAGGTTTGTTTCCATCAAAACTACTACTTCGTTAGTGGTTATCAGTGCTGTTATATATTTTTTTTGTTGCTTGTGAAATGTGTTTGTATGGTTTTGGGATGGACCCGCTCGTATTTATGAACTTATATAACAAAAGGAGCTTGCTTGAAGAGAAGATAGCATATGTGATCTCCAAAATAATAAAACCAACTTGCCATGAAATTGACATTTGTCAAGAGGAAAAGGCTTGTAAGAAAATAGATATTTGAGCCCAAAGAAAGTGAACAATACTTGGCTGCACCCCAAGGTGTAGCCCGTGCTATGCCATAAGGACGTGGCATGATATTATTGGCCCACATCCAACAATTACAAAAAAAAAAACCCCTAACCCACAAATCCAGTGGAGATGGCGGTGTATGAATCCAACTGTGGCATCAAAGGGGGAGACTTGGATGTTTTGGTAGCGAGGGAGGAGGCGCATATAAGAGAGAGAGAGAGAGAGAGAGAGAGAGAGAGAGAGAGAGAGAGAGAGAGAGAGAGAGAGAGATTAGGGTTGGGGTGCAAATCATTCCATGTCCCCCAGGGCATATCCCTGTAAAGATTGACACAGAGACGGGTGAAAGGCTCAATATAGCCTTTGGTAGTATTCATTTATTTATACAATCTTTGTACAGAGGGAATCAATCCCATGATTTTGTGCATCAGTAATTACAATCAATCTCATGATTTGTGCAGCATTAATTACAGGATTATAGGCATGGACAGAGAGAAAATTTGTTTCTCAATTTGAGGCTGTAATGGTAGCATCAGGTGGTCCTCCAGGTTGTGTGGACGGATGATGTCATGCTATCATCAGCGATGGATGACAACCTACTGACATCGGCATAGTAGGTCTTCACAGCCCCCCTCAAGCTCACGGGCTCGCACGTTGAGCTTGTCTCGAAGCCAAAGGAACTGTGGGCCGGGCAACAATTTTCTGAAGATGTGAACGACTTGATCTTTGTCGGGAATATGAGAAATAGAGATGTCACCTCGCATGATATGATCATGAATAAAGTGAACATCAAGATCAATGTGTTTAGTGTGACTATGGAAAGCAGGGTTTTTGGACATATGAAGCGCACTGATGTTGTCGCAGAGTAACCGAGGTGGATCTCATAGGTGAATGCGAAGCTGTCGTAGAATATGAAGATACCAAAGAATTTCAGCAGTTGTTGAAGCAAGAGTTCGATACTCCGCCTTGGCACTAGATTGTGAAACTGTAGCTTGCTTCTTGGCACCCCAGGAGAGTAGATTTGGCCCGAGAAAAACTGCCTAGCCCCGTGGTAGATCGGTGGCTGTCTGGGCACCCTGCCCAGTTGGCATCAGAGAAGGCGCGGAGCTTCAAGTTCGTGGACCGGGTGAACTGAAGTCTATAGGAGAGAGTTCATTTGACATACCTGAAAATGCGCTTGACTGCCGCCAAATGAGAGGACCATGGCTTTTGCATGAATTGACATACATGGTTCACGGCGTAGGCAAGATCCGGACAGGTCATAGTAAGATATTGGAGGTAACCCACTATTTGGCAATAGACAGAGAAATTAGGGAGAGGATCCGAGTCAGCGGCTGAAAGCTGTAGGCCGGCTTTTAGGGGACTTTTAACTGGCTTAACGCATGATAGACCGAAGCGCTCAAGAAGTTGTAGTGCATATCGAGTTTGACAAAGTACAATCGAGGTGAAGTCTCGAATCACTTGCATCCCCAAGAAAAAGTGTAGATCTCCAAGATCTTTCATTGCGAATTGACTTAAGAGTCACCGGATTATACATAAGACTACCTCTCCTTATATAGAGAGAGAACGCACACCATTACAATACCATAACTAAGGTGGGACTAATAGTAACTCTACATCTAATAATAATTATATCTTTGGTAATTTTTGTACTCATATGTGTAGTTATTTGAAGAAACAAGAGATCGACTTTTCCAATTTAATCTAATTCTCTAATCAAGCCGCTGATCGGAGCTTTTTAATTAGTTATAGCATCAGAAGAGACTACATGGTAGGAAGGAATGAAGGGCACCAGATATCTAGATGTTAGGTTCCTCTTTTTTGTACATAATACTTAGATTATAAGAGGGTTCCTGTTTCATAAGTATAAAATACAGAATAAGGATGAGAGGGGAGAGTTCAACTCCTTTGCAGTTAGTATTTCCCTTCGGTTGGGCCCACAGGCATCCGATGGAGTGTACAGTCGGTCGGAATGCGATGCACCTATCGGGGTGCCCTCATAGAACGGTTGTGGGTCCAACCTAAGGGAAACAAGATTGGGAAGGGACAGAACTCGAAAGGGGAAGATACTTTTCCTTGCCCCTCCCTTACGTGTGGTGTTCGTTCGAACCTCTCTCTCTCTCTCTCTCTCTCTCTCTCTCTCTCTCTCTCTCTCTCTCTCTCCATTAATTGACAATTCATTCTTGGAGCCCGATGAAAACATTTTAATCAGGGTGTGGCATTAATAAAATAAGCAAAGGCAAAAATACTATAATTTGAGTTAATTGTTATCCTTTTAAATCCTACTGCATGCCTTGTGAGAGTGCTTACTCGACCCGCACAAATCCATGTATGCCATTGGGGCTGGTTCTATACAAGTCAGACCATATGTAGTTTAGTCCAATCAAACAGGGATCAAGTCCAAACTGGTCGGTTTGGTTCAACTATGATAATTATTCAGCCTCCATTTTGTTCAAACAAGTCAGGTTATGTTAGGAGAGAGAGAGAGATATGAAGAACTAAACAAGAAACTTCATACTATGGCGTGTATGTATGGTGTATATGTATTTGTTCTATTTGGTCTCATTTTAGGTTCAATCATGTGAGTCCAAACATGACGATTTAATGATTATGATCCGATCATTTACCCATTTAATTTATTAAACTAGCTTGGGAAAAGTCGAGTCTAACATAATTACAAGAATGTAATCAGGAAGCACTCCATTTGACTAGATAAAATTATTAATCTCATTTAAGAGGTTCAGTTTTATCCAAGTTGGTATTGATTCCTGTTAGATTGAGTCAAGTCCAAAGAGGTCACCTGGTTTAGGAATGCTCCATGATTATTCAACATACATACATTGGGGCTGTGCATGCAAGGGATTATGAAAGGGCCATAATCGGCACTTGGACAACGCACAAAATCATAACCTGAAATTCCCTTGCAGGGGTGCAACATGATTGCATTAAGAATCAGCCAATTAGATTTCGTTTAACAAAGGAATGTAATCTCCTCATGTTGGACTGTGGAACCAATCAGAAAAGAAAGTCTCCCTTGGGGACCAAACCGATGGCCTTAATATAAAAAGCACCTGATCCATCATTTGGAGAATGAAATCATAAAGGCAAACCGGCCCTTCTCCCTTGAAGGCCAATCATCATGACTTCACAAAAAGCAAACAATGGAAACCTTATTTTGGATATTCACCAGCCTCGTTAATTGCATCTAATGGTGTAGAAAACCGCTGTTTAAGGATCTTTGTTAAGGCATATTGTATCAATGATCGAGTCAGGACCTATGAACGTGACCGATGATGAAGAGTTTCCTCAAGCGATGTGGTGAAGTCCCCTTGCTGCGGCGATCTCCTTGAGATGAGATGATGTAGGTCTAACCTTCCTTAAATCTTCAAGAGAATACTCAGCCTAAAAAAGTGAGACTGGTAGTTTGGTCTTGGAAAGATTCAAAATAATATTTTGAAGTGATTTCTTTCCTTCTCCAACTTTTTCTCTCCATGCTTTCTTACATTATTGTTGTTCTTGTTTAGTTAACTGAAAAATTAGATATTAAATAACTTGAAATGCATGCTAGTGCAAAATTTATAATATAATTTAGTTATTGCTCTTTTGATAGAGTGAAAGGGAATTTTCCCATGCTGCTTCTTGCTATTATCTGGGAATTTGAAATCTCATGTTCCTTGAAAAAAAAATTCTTCTGTTTGGACCTGTTGTTTGAACAGGCATGCATATCGCATGGGCCCTAGTTATAGTTTATAGACTATGACGACAAGAACACAGATTTGACCTTATTTTATTATAGACTATGACGACAAGAACACAGATTTGACCTTATTTTATGAAGCCACTTCTTGTTTTAATTCAGAAATATTTGTTTATGTTTTCTGATGACAAATGATAGTGAAACTCTCATCCAATCATGGCAGAATTACTACCCAGAAAGGCTTGGCAAAGTATTTCTAATTCACGTGCCTTATCTCTTCATGAAGGCGTGGAAAATTGTATACCCATTTATCGACAAGAACACCAAGAAGAAGGTAGTCTTTTTTGAAAACTTGTGCTCTCCTTCTCACTCGAGCTTTATTGGAGAAAAACTTTGCTTTTTATATAAATGTACTGCTTGTTTGAGCTAATACATGGCACCTCACTCCCTACATTCCCTGAAGAGTTTTGGTTCTGTTAGAGATTGTAGTATCTATTAGGTTATACATCATTCCACTGCGCATGGGACTCATACCTCTTGTATATATATTGGGATCTTTTCCTGATAAAAAGATATTCCTTCTCCTAGTAGTACATTGTTGACATCCTTAGTCGAGTTGCTATTTCCAATACTTTCTCCGCTGACACTCCACACCAGTGGCGGAGCCAGGAATTCACTCCAGTGGGGGCAACCTGGCCTTTGCTTGGTTTTAAAAGTTTTATCCAATTTCTACTAACAAAGGATTTGAATGGACTACAAAAAAATTTCGCTTTCAGTTCATAGGCACGCAAAAATCTCCCATTGAAAAAAATATTACACAAAAAATCGTGAATAACTATCTAGAGAGAGAGAAAGAGAAAGAGAAAGAGAGAGAGAGAGTAGGGTTTCAGTCGACGCTACAGGTGGGCCGCACTTGCCGATCGTGTCGTCGGCCACAGGTTTCGGACAAAGGATGGCTGGAGTGGACAGGAACGAAGTCTCGGAGAATACAATTCGAGTCGTGAGATTCTACAAGGCTACCGTGAGATAGTCGTGGGACGAACGAGAGAGACGAACACTGATTTTTTTGGGGGTTAAATTACACTTTACCCACTTAAAATTAGCTCAAAAATATTTAAATCCCTCAATTCATTTTGTTCAAAATGGCTCCCTAAAGTTTGAAATGTTAGCATACACCCTTTTGTCAACTATTTTATTTTCTCATTTGGTAATCTTTTATCTGATGAAAACTTAATTGAAAGGGTTAAAATGTAGTTCTTAAACTATTGGGGGGTTAAGTGTCTTTCAGCTAAACTTCAGTGGGCAAAGTGTACTACTCATTGACAAATCAGACCCATCAGATCTCTGAACCAACTCCACTTCATTGGTGGATTATCAACGTGTTGTTGACAGAAACTGTACAAATAGCATTACTTTTTTTTTTTTTT
This sequence comes from Chamaelirium japonicum, assembly GCA_947650365.1. Taxonomy (NCBI): domain Eukaryota; kingdom Viridiplantae; phylum Streptophyta; class Magnoliopsida; order Liliales; family Melanthiaceae; genus Chamaelirium; species Chamaelirium japonicum. The sequence continues at coordinate 37,278,524 of OX393553.1, read as the reverse complement.
TGCTAATCTCAGTGGGGGCAGCTGTCCCCACTGGGCCTATATTGGCTCCGCCTCTGCTCCACACTCGAGCTTCATGTGAAACTCTGACCCACAGATGACGATCATCTCTCAGATCATTGGTCAATTGATCTACATCTATATCACCAGGCCCGACATTGCTCATGCAGCATCGTCAACTAGTTTTTTTGGCCCCTCGCTCTGCTCACTGTGCTGCCCTTTTGCAAATTCTTCGGTACATTCGAGGCACCATCACTCAATCGTTCGTCTTGTTCTCGACTTTACCTCTGGCTATACGTGCCTACTCTGATACTGATTGGGCTGGGGATCCGACCACTAGCCGTTTGACTATTGGATACTACATGTTTCTTGGAGACTCATCTCGTGGCGAAGCAAGAAGCATAAGGTTGTATCTCTTTCCAGCACCAAGGCAGAGTTTCAAGCCATGACCTCCACCACCAAGGAGATTATTCACCTACGACGTCTCCTGAGGATCTAAAAGTTGAGATTTTTGGGCCTACATCTGTTCACTGTGATAACCGGAGTGCCTTATAGATTACTAGCAATCCGGTTTTCCACGAGAGGTTGAAACACATCGAGCTCGATTATTGCTTCTCTCGAAAGTAGTATGAAGCTCGTACTCTCTCCCTTAGGTCTCCAATGAGTAGCTTGCTGGTTTCTTTATGAAGTCACACCCAGCTCTGCTCTTCCGGTTCTTACTTAGCAAACTTATGGTGTATAATCCACAATGAGTGGGGGGGGGGGGGGGGTTTAGAGATACTTGTATTATGTATATATATTTGGCTCTTGCCCTAATGAGAGATTTCCCTTCTCTCTCTCTCTCTCTCTCTCTCTCTCTCTCTCTCTCTCTCTCTCTCTCTCTCTCTCTCTCTCTCTCTCTCCATGCAAAAGATGAGAACAAATAAATCCACAGCTTGAGATTTAGAATTGTTGTCATTTGCCTTGGATCTCTGATGAACCTTGTGCTTGTGCAGTTTGTCTTTGTTGAGGATAAGGACCTGAAAGCAACATTGATGGAAGACATTGACGAGAGCCAGCTCCCAGAGATCTATGGTGGAAAGCTGCCTCTGATCCCGATATAAGATTCGTCCACTTAACCTCAATCTACTTGTAAGTCGAAATTCTCTTTTAGGTAAAGCATCAGAGTACTAAGCTCATGCTTTGCTATCCGACTGAAGTTACGAAATAAAAAGTTCTTAACGTCTGTGGTGTCTGGTGTCTATGAAACAAATCCTGCTGCCTCACTTCCAAACCTATGTGATTTATCTGCATTGTGTTTTCAGATAACCCCTCACCTAAATTCATCGGAAGCTATATAAGAATCACATAGAAAGCTGGTTCACTTGGAAACTGTTAACGGATAGTCCCACATCGGTGAGGGAGGCACCCATTAGTCGCTTTATATACCCCTTGTGGACCTCCCCTTCCAACCTGGGTTTTGGGGTGTGAGGGTATCTAACATGGTATAAGAGCTAGCCCGTCTCCTGCTCCTGCTCCTGCTCCGGATGCTCTCCATCGATCGTGCCTTGCCACGCGTGCTCTGCGTGGGAGGATCCTTACCATGCATGCTCCTCGTGTACGGGTGGGACTTGGGTGGGTTTAAGGGTCTGCCCATCCCCAACCCGACTTGCACAAACCTTAACCCATTTTGTCCGTGGAAGCCCAACCCGTGCTTGCCCATTCTAGTTGCTCAAGTTGCTTGGGTTGCCCAATTTGCAAAATAATAGGCGGGTTGGGCGGGTTGCCCAATTAGAAATGCTTGTGCACATAAATAGGAAAAAAGAAACCTACAGATTTTTGAATTGGATAAAAAATATCTTTGGATTGCAAAACACATAAAATTCAACCCATTTCCTCACATATTTCAAACGAATTCTTAGTATTCAACATCAAACACACAGTCTTTGTTTTCCATAAAAAAAAAACTACCAAAGCATTCAACCTTAGTGTGCCACTTCCTCGGGTTCCTTGGGTTGGGAAGATCGGTGACAAAGCCGTCCAAATTAAAATCGGGTTGGTCTTTTTTTGTCCAAACGCATCCAAGTTTTTAACTAGCTTTGCCCATGTTTGTTCATTGTTTGGGTTGGGCAGTTCCGGTTTGGGTTCGGGTTAGACCCGCTCAAGTCTCACCCCTATCTGCGTGAGGGGGAGTGTTAACGGATAGTCCCACATTGGTGAGGGAGGCATCCATCAGTCGCTTCATATACCCTCTATGGACCTCCCCGTCCGACCCGGGTTTTGGGGTGTGAGGGTATCTAACATGGTATCAAAGCTGGGTTCACCATCTCCCTCGGGGTGCGGTCCCGTCCGATTATGCCTCGCTCTACGTGCTCCGCTTGAGGGGGGTGTTGAGGAAGTCTACTAGTTGGTCCCACATCGGTAAAGGGGGCACCTATCGCCCGCTTTATATATCATATGTGGTCCTCCCCCTTACAATCCGTGTTTTGAGATGTGAGGGTATCTAGCAGAAACAAGCATTTATTGGTTTGTTATTAACTCACCAAGAACGTAGACTGGTTGAAATATCCAATAAATGGAATACAATAACTAAGATTTTCAATAAAAAATTTGAATCTAAAACGAGTTCCGGAAAACTTATCAAATATATCAATGACGATTTAGGTACCGCCCTTTGTTCCTTCGAAACCATATAGACGAAAACAACCTGTCATTAAAAAATGGAGACCATTTAGAAATTAGGGTTTGGCATTACTATAGTTTTGAAGCAATTGTGACAGTGTACGTTCCTCCCAAGGTTTCTCCATCCGATCAAAACGGTCTGACTGGCGAAGAGAGAGAGAGAGAGAGAGAGAGAGAGAGTGGTGATGGGGGTGCGGGGTGGGTCGGGTGGCGGGTGGGTTATAGAGAGAGATCAGAGGATTGGAGTCTCTCCACCGGAGTAGAAAGAGAAGACAGAATCGGAGGAGAGAGAGGTGGGGTACGGTTCTTTTGTTGGGTTCTAAAGAAGATCATACCAAAACAAATATCTTAGGTGAAGAAAATGTCAGCGATTGCGATTCATTTGTGAACGAAAATGATGGTAGTGTTTTAAATGCTGACGTTCCCCCCATCGAACAACTATTGATTATTTTTCTTTCATAGTCTTAATCTACCGACTACAGTCTGTCGATCAATAACGACTATTGAATAAGGTCCACGTGGATGGGAGAGGAGGTTCCAATTTAGTATAGATACTAGTAAGAAATCTAGACAATACCCGAATGTTTACGTCATTTGACAAAGACACATCACAACTGTTCTAAGAAGTGCGAAATCTCAAGCGAGTGTGATTCACTTGTTAGAGAGAGAGAGAGATTAACATCAAATGACCATTAAATGCCATTGAATAAAAATTTATCATCTTTATGGTAGGTTTTTAAATGGATCTAAAAGAGAGTCATGTTCACACACGGAAGAAGAATTCTAGCTCTTTAAACGACGTACATGTGTCACAACACGGAAGAGAGGCTTCCATTTTAGTATAGATACTAATAAAAAACCCAGATAATGTCTGAATGTACTTGATGCAAGCCATTTGGCGAAGACGACATCGCAACTGTTCGAAGAAGTGTGAAATATAAAGTGAGTGTGATTCACTTGTTAGAGAGAGGAAAATAGAGATTAACATCAAATGACCATTAAATGCAATTAAATATAAATTTATCATCTTTATAATAAGTTTTTAAATGGATTTAAAAAAGAGCCGCGTTAACACACAGAAGAAGAATTCTAGCTCTTTAAAAGACGTCCATGAGTCACAACACGGGAGAGTGGCTTCCATTTTAGTATATAGATATAGATATAGATTCATATTGAATCTCATGTTCAAAACTCTGAATATAATTTGGGATAATGGGTGATTAATCTATGACAGAGAAAATTTTTTAACACCCAGGCCATCTAAATATTTTAACTAACGAAAGGTCCTTGGATTTTTTCCAGAAATCCAATCTTACCCTCGGCCTTTCCTTCTACCATCTCTCTCGAGCATGCAAGCGACGGCAGCGAGACAACAGTGGCAAGCTCGACCCCGACGAGTTGCAGCTACTCGTCGCCGCAGGGAGCGATGACGACGAGCAGCAGCAACGAGAAACCACCACCATTTGATCACAGGTTAAGATTAGGGTTAGTTTAAAAATCCCAAGTCTAGGGTTTATCCCATAGCCCATAGATCTTGGGTTTAGGGTTACGTTTAGGTTTAGCAGCGAGTAGCTTTGGCGATGGCAAGCAGTGATTTCATGGTTTAGGTTCGGTTCGGCGGCGGTAGCGGGTAGCTCCAACAAGAACAGAAAAGGGGGATAAGGGAGGGGGTCAATTTCGAGTTTATGAAAAGGATTTGGGACCTCCCCTTAAAGGAATCTTGTGAGTGTCATGTCCATTAATATGATATGTTCTATGGGACCTAACACCCATTTCCCCTATAATTTAGGGTGTTTGACCAATTCAGACTCCCAAACTTTGTAAACTATCGCTTGTTTTAAAGAAATTTTGAAACATGACATAATTTTAAGTTGGAGGACCTTGTTTGATAAGTGAATTGACAAAACTATCCTTGATTTTAACTATAGGTCATGGTGTGAACCCTAGAAGGAGGCCACCATCACAGGCCACCACCCCACCCACCACCACCCACCGCCCACCCCTGTCGGCGACGGCCCACCGCAGGCGGTTGACAACCACTATTTGCTGGCTACCACCCCACCTCCATCCGTCAGCCATGCCAACCATCGGCGACCCACCGCTGGCTACCACCCCCTGCTGACCAGCATCTTCCGCCAACGACCCATCGCCGGCGACCCACCGCCGGTCACCACCCCTGCCGACCTTCACCCGCTGACTACCGTCGTCTGCCACCGACCCATCGCCAGCCATCACCTCCCGCCCGCGCCAGCCCCACCACCGTCGTGCGCATACCACCCACCCATTAATTAGAATTTTAGAGATATATTTGTACTTTCACCTGGTTAAGGTTTGTTAGAAAAGTACTAAATTGTCAATATCCGTTTTGGTATATACTTTCAAAACATTGTTCAATCCTGTACCTTTACTTATAATAATTTACAATTAACAGAGGCTTTAGTGAAATCTAATCTAAAGTATGCCCAGATGGTTTTGGTCATTGGGATGCAGCCCGGATGCGTACAGATACCAATCACCACGAGCCACTCCGGTTTTATCAGCAGGCCGAGTCCGGCTTCGGTTTAGGTCTAGGGTTCACCACATGTCATGTAGATCTTAGGTTTTAGGTTTAGTTTAGAGGAGAGTGGCTTACAAATAAAAATTTGAAGCCAACTGAGGGGTATGCCTTTTAGGTCTAGGGTTCACCCCATGATCTGTTTGGCGAATGATGAATCTCTGAACCATTACTTTTTCCTATGTCATCCTATTAGCCAACTATGGATGTGGGTTAGCACTATGGTCCTCATGACACTAATCCCCAACTCTGTCACTGAGTTTGGCCTTATGTTTAGCCATACTCAAGATCAAGGTGCAAGGTACAACAAGACTGTCAGGTATACACTTTGGCTCATGTGGAAAACAAGGAACAAAACCTTATTTGACCTGATAAATCCGGCAGTCCATATTACTTTCGAATCAATCAATGTAGATTTTAATTCCTTTTGTTCTGCTAACTTGATTCCTGCAGACTTGTGCCAACTGCCTATCCCATATAGGATGGATGCAATCCCTGTCCGGTAGATTCCCCCAAAATTACAGGAACATAAATTGAATTTTGATGGTTCGGTGGATCAAATGACTATGTCGGCGGGCACGACCTTGGTTATCCGTGATCATAATGGGCCTCTTTTGGTTATTGGTGTTGTCTCTCTAATCACGGCCTCTGTGCAGGTGGCGAAAACAAGAGGTATCTAGGAAGGTCTGCTCGCAGCCTCTATTTTTCTTTCTGGGCATGCACTATGGATCGAAGGAGACTCTCAATGCGTACTCTCCAATTGTCTACAGATATTATCTCGTCCCTTCTTATAGCCAACTGCAAGCATCTGATCCAGTCTTTTGTGAGCGTCCGGATATCACACATCTACCGGGAAGAAAACTACGTGGCTGATTGGTTCGCTGGGTCTGCACGAACGACATGCTCCTCCAGGTTTTAGAACTCCAATTTTCCTCCAGAAGTGATGCGGCATGTCCGGAATGATTATAGTCCATGTTATACCCACTGAGTGTCTAAACACTGATGTAATCGTTTGACATATTAGTGCAATCAGGTTACCAAAAAAAATACATAGAAGACATGGATTTAATTGAAGAGCATCTCTAATAGACTCCTACGTGTCGTCCCCTATTCTAGGAGCTCCTAGTTGCCACGAATGCAAAGTAGGAAGTAGAGATTGAAAAGCTCTCCAACAGACCCGCAAGCCTTCCCTATTTCTCTAGTGGGGCTGCCCATTGCGCCCTGACCTGATCTCCGACAAAAATAGTGCAGAACCTGTGTAATGGGGACCAACGATAACGAGAGAATCCGCTTGTCAATTGTGATGAACAAGCTACCAGAAAATAATATTTGGGAGCGACGTAGGGGTCCATTAGAGCCGGGTTTTCTCCTCTTGCGCGTCACTTCGAGCGAAGGAGCGGATCTTAGGAGCCCGTTGGAGATGCTCTAAATCACTCAATGTCGAGGGGTCGGGTGAGGAACAAAGTGATAAGAAATACATTTTATTGTATATTACAAGTTACAAGAACCACTGTTTCCGACAATTAATATGAACCTGAAAAAAAAAATAAAAAGGTGACAAAATTTTGCTACTGATATCAGTCGATCTTCTCATCCAGCCGCTGCTCAAGTTTCTGAAGCAAAGCCCGCTTTTCCCCGTCCGGGAGAGCATTGAACATGAAGACAGACTTGTCCCCAATGTCATCCTTCAACAAAACAAATTAAAGAAAAATAAAATCAGCAAAACGGAGCGGAAGGCAAAATTATTTATCAAAAACTGTAATTCGTGGATAATATGAACCTTAATAGGCTGCTGAAACTTCCTCGCCGCAAATACTACAAAGAGAGCCATCCACAAACCCAGCAAACCTAGCTTTGCCCATTATCCATTAATCCTGTCTGTTCATACCAAATAATCCCATCCATAATCAGGACAGTCTGTTCTATCCTCACAAAATAAAAATAGGGTATATTATACTTTACCCCCCTGAAGTTTAGCCCAAAATCACTTAACCTCCCTATGGTTAATAAACTACATTTTGCCCCTTCTCAATTATGTTTTAAGTAAACAGAAATTACCAAAAGAGGAAATTTAGTAGTTGACAAAAGGGAGTATCTAACATTTCAAACTATAGGGACCGATTTGGAACAAAAATACTTCAGGGGGGTTAAGTGATTTTGGGCTAAACTTAGGGAGGTAAAGTGTAATTTGCCCATAAAAATAAGAAGTAGATTTTAATGTTAAAACGGAAATTCAATTCAAAAGGAAAAGAGAGGTCTTGAAGAGATCCTTCTCTGTCTCCCACTCTTTCTTTCCTTTAGGGCAGCCCTGACGGGTGTAAGTCCTTTGATGGTAGACACTGAACTATCTAGGCATGGTCCGTAAATGATGAGCATAGCTGCATAGGCAAAGGCATCCTACATGAGCATATGCATGTGGTTGAGATTTCACCATCAAAAATCCCTAATATGTGCCTACTCAGACATCTCTCCTCAGTGTTCAAGGAAAATTAGGAGATCACTAAGAACATTCCTCATGCTAATCTATGCTATAATACTAAAACGGAGCTTAGTACCGTGGTCTCGCCAAGTGGAGTCAAGGTCGTGCCATGTGAAGCCCCCTATTCTCCACGAGTCGATTTCATCAGAGGTGCGAATCACGATCAGTTATTATACATCGGATGACTGAATGGAGCCCCAACATCGCCGGGTTCTATACTCCACAAGTCGAATCCGTCGAAGGTGTGAATCACGACCAGTTATTATACATCGGATGCTTGAATGGGTCCTGGGCATCGCCCAGGTTTCATACTGGTGAAGCACCAAACTTGTGCCGCAGTAAGCACTCGTTGCAGATTTCTGTTGAAGGATTTGAGTAGAAGAGAGTAAGAGTAGAGAGAGCAAGAGCGTGAATTTATAAGAATTCAATGAAGTTAGCTAAGGAGATATGGCCCTACATGTGAATTAGACCCAGCTCAGGAGCAAAACCTAACCTATAATAGTCTGCACGACTCTTGTTGATTTTGGATGGATACGATCGGTTCAAGTATTCCGGATGCATGAACTTTGAAGCACTATTTAACCATAATATAAGGACTAGATACACATTTAACCAATGGACCTAGATTAGTTTCCTTGAACGGCTTTACATGTGGCGAATTCAGCTAAACGAATGTTCATTTACTCAAACAAATTTAATGATCAATTAGTTTTGAGTTAGGTCACCGAAAGAAACGCACCAGATGACCAAGTAGTAGTCCAGGGATGATGAATGTCAGGACACCGGCTTCCAATTTTCCATAGCAGAGACCTGTGTAGTACATATTCGTGTCATAAGACCACTATGCATCAAGATTGACGGGGAAATGTAGTAATATTGTCCATAATAAATATTACACAAAAGGGCTATAGATGCATCAGAGACAAAGATCACAACCAGACCAATGCAACAATTGAAACTCACAAAAGTTGAATCTGGACCAATGGGTCAGGCTTGGATAAATAAAACCTTTTACTAAATACCTTCAAACTCATTTAATAAAAAAAGAGAAAAAAAAATCCATCGCTAAAAATCATATTTAAAGTTGTATTTTCCTGCTCAATCCAAAGGATCAAATAAAAGAAGTTAGTTAGGAAAATTCTTGGCTTGATACACAATCGACTCTAAGATTGCGTTTGCATCTAATCTGAAGTTGAAAAATAGTTGTATCAACTTTTCCGCTGAATCTTTTTTTTTTTTTTGGGGCGCGGGGGGGGGGGGGGGGGGGGGGGGGGGGGGGGGAGGAACTTTTCCACTAGGGGTGTGCATCGGTTCGAAACCAAGGTATTTAGGCAAAACCCAAACCAATCCAACCTTGATAGGTTTTGAGGATTTTCAAACCGATTTGAGATTGGAATCCAATTGATGCAAAACGATGCAGGTGGACAGGAAATCAGTAGTTCAATTGTACTAACGGTGTTCACTATAAATTAAAAGTTTCAGGCAGAAAATTTAGTTCAAGCCATCAGTAGGGAATAATGGGTTTTAAAAGAAAACTATCAGCATCGGGCAGTCCAATCTTAGTTCCAAGAATTAAAATAAACAATGCTTAAATTAAGCGGCAAGAGTCCGTCCCGCAATATCGAGAACTAATGAACTTAACAGGCAGGTGGGAACGCACAACCTCACGATGGTGGACAGCAGTCGGCACAGATAAGATGCTGGAGACCCAATTAATAGAATTATCGAGAATACCCTACTAGGAAGAGATACCTACTGAGGATCACACTTGGCCTCAGGAACCCGAATCGAGTAGGAACTCTGAAAATGGTGATCAAATATCCGGGGAGACGTCAGCATCCTCAATCGAACCCGTGATCAGCGTCCGGTTCAGCCATCAGCACCCTCAATCGAACCCGTGATCAGCGTCCGGGTCAGCCGTCAACACCCTCAATCGAACCCGTGATCAGCGTCCGGATCAACCGAGAATGATGGAATCGGGGTCCCGGGTTTGGAACATAGTGGGATCGGGTTGGGTCGGGGTTGGTTGCGAGGCTGAGGGAGGAGGGATGGGCAGAGGGGAGGTTGGAGGGGCGCGGGGCTACAGAGGAGTCGGAATGGTGCGGGTTGGGCAGAGGAGAGGAGGCAGGGGTGGTCGGGCGCGGGCCGCAAGGAGGAGGGAGACAGAAGGTGGAGAGGGAGGCGGGGTGGTCGGGCATGGATCGCGAGGAGGAGGGGCGGTGGGTCTGGACGTGGGCTGCGAGGAGGGGAGGCGGGGGTCGGGGTCGGGCTAGGACAGGGGAAGGGAAAGGAGGAGGTGGGCCGGTGACTGGGCGCGGGGCAAGGAGAGGAAGGGATGAGGTCGGGCTTGGGGGCGGGCTACAGGGCAGGGAAGAGGAGGGGTCGGCCGAGGCTGTAGCGCGGGGAGGGGAGGGGAGGGGGCTGGGGCACGGGGAGAGGGGAGGAGGGATGGGGCTCGGGAGGAGTGGGGGGGGGATCGGGTTGTTGGCGAGCGCGAGCAGAGAGGGAGGAAGGGTGGGTGGCACTGGGGTGTGGACGGAGAGAAAGGGGAGAGATGAGAGATGGAGAAGAAAGCTGATGGAAAGATGGGAGGTAAAACAGACTAGGGTTTCACACCTCTAGTTCTGACCTAGGGTTTCACACACCTAAGGATAGGGTTAGGGTTTCACACGCCTTGCCCTTAGTCTCTCAACACAAAGTGGAGGAAACCAAAAGTTTTATTTCATTATTCAGTGCCTACAAAGAAAAAATGAGGGGCCTTTATATAGGCTTACAATGACTAACCCAGATAGCCGACAGGCGAGGTGGGACTAAACTCAAAGCAGGATATACTAAAAGACAAAATAAATGCAAATAACTAGGGTGGGCTTTTCTTAACCGATCACAACCACAAGCTCAGATGGCGCCTCCTGTGCTGGTACAAGCGCCGCGGGCTTGGCTCGATGTAGATGTCTGCATCATTCTCCTGGGGTGAGAGAACTCGACCCTGTCGAGTAAGGCTCGGTATGCCTCTCGTGCAGCTCCAGCAGATCTAGGTCCATCTGCTGGGGTCCCTGACGCTCAATCCAGGCTCCTCAGAAGGGGGCCTTCCTTTCTAGCAAATCGGGTATCGCCGGATTCCACCGTCCCGACTAGAGACAATCTCGCCATCCAGAATCTTATCAATGCCTTTTGCTGTATCATTTGGGGGAATTTTTGGGAGTGGAGATAAGGAGGGGCTCTCAGAGGCAGAGTCCAGGGTAGGCTCATCTATCAACGGATTTCTAATGTTAAAATATGGGCCCTTATAAGCCATTAGATCTTCAATATTGAAGATGGGACTGATGCCAAAACCCATAGGCAATTCAATAACATAAGCATTAGCCATTTTAATTCTTAGAACCCGAAAAGGAATTGCACTGCTTGCATGTAGCTTCTTAATAGCTCCCGAAGGAAACCGTTCCGGACGAATCCGGACCATCACGTAATCTCCCACATTGAAGATTTGAAGTCGTTTCCGCGCATCGGCTCGTAATTTATAGCCAGCATTACTTTGTTCAATTTGGCTACTGATTTCCTTATGTAATTCATGCATAAGAGATGCAAATGCAGATGCAGACTCTGAGACACTACGATAATCAATCATGGACTCATGGGAATGAGATCTATAAGTTGACAAGGTTTGAAACCATGCACGACTTCATGCGGACGCATGCCAGTGGTTTTATTGACAGATGTATTACATGCAGACTTGGCTATGGGCAGTTTAAGATCCCAACTCCCAACATATTCACCTACTAGAGTTCGCAGGAGATTTTCCAAACTCAGATTGACAACTTTGGTTTGACCAGTGGTTTGAGGATGGAATGCAGTGAAAAATTGAAGCTTGATTCTCAATTTATGCCACATGGTCTTCCAAAAGAACCTGGTGACTTTGACATCCCTATCGGACACAACGGTCTTAGGCAGCCTAGGTAATCTGATGACACCGTCAAAGAATATCTTAGCGACTCGGAACGTATCAGACGTTTTGGAGCAAGGTAGGAAATTAGGTATCCCAGAGAACCAGTCTACCACGACTAGGGCCAAATCATGCTTTTTGAGAGCCTCCCTGTCTAGGGTTGAATTTTGCTCGGTCTGACTACTCTTAGGTTGGGAGGGAATCAGTTTCACTTTCTTACCCTCATACTCAAATAGACACATGTCAAACAGCCAAAGTCGTCCCAGAAAAATCTGACCCACGTCCATGGTCAGGACATCACACCAGATTTTGTCCTGGTAGACGTTGAACTTTATGGGCACTAGACATCTTTGCTTGACCTCCATAACAGTGGAGTTGATCCAGGACACTTGGTAGGGACGCGGATGGGGAATGACTTTGAGTCCTGCTTTGGAGATCACGATTGATGACACAGCATTGATGCAACTGCCGCTGTCAACAATGACCTTGCAGTTCTTATCCCCAATCTTAGTGAAAGTGTGGAAAATGGCGCTACGTCTCCAGTCATCTGGACTCTTGGGTTGAGACAGGGCGCACCTGACAACTGACATAGTAGGAGAAGGTATCTGTCTAAGGCAACTCAGAACTGCCTCATCATCATCGTCATCAAAGTCTCCATCTCCTTCAGCTTGATAGATGAATTCTGCCTCTCCTGGGTTTACCGCTTCAATGGAGGTGCCATCAACAATGTTGACTTTGACAGGGCTTGGGCAGTTGGCAGCCACGTGACCGTAGCATTGGCATTTATAGCACTTTATGAGAGGGCTGACTTTGGAGAAGTCCCTCTCGGAGCCTTTGCCTCGGTTGTCTTTATCAATGCCTTGACCCGATGATGCAGGCGCACGTCGTCGAAGAGCGTTAGATGGAGGCGGTGTAATCTTTTTGTATTTTCTTTATAAAAGGATAACTAGTGATACGGAATCACCGAGAGGGAAGTGGCGGAAGGGATAAGAACCGTGACAGAGAAGAAAAGATTAGAAACTCAGATGAGAGGGGGCCTTAAATCCATCAGGATAAAAGGTAGGGGACTCAAATCCATGAGCCAACGAAGGCATCCGCCATCAATTTTCATTCATCATCATCTTCCCTTCAATGGTTACAATGGGGGCCTTTAAATGGGCTAAAAGAAAAAATAAAGATGGCAACAAATTTAAAAGCCAATAAATATCCTAACAACTTGCCTAAAATAAAGATCTCAAATAAAAAAAAGATTCTAAAAGATATCATAAGAGATATCCTGCCTTATTCATCCATGGCATGCTAGGATGAGCCTTCGGGTGGGTCAACGGGCTTGGGCCCAAGTCGGATCACATCATTCGCTTCCGCTGCGAAGAACTCGCCCTCGAGTTCATACGGTAAGGTGCAGTCAGCATCGAGGCCTTCGTCGATGTGGTCTCTGTCGTCAGGAGCTGATGGTGGAGGCCCAACAAATGATGTCTCACTATACCGAAGTCATCACCGAGGTCCCATGAGAAGGTATCACTGTCGTCGATCGGGAAACACATGTCACAGCGGTACTGGGGTAGACAACCGAGTCGGATAGTAATATCAGACCGCTGCGGTTGCTCGAACATCGGCTCGCCTGAATGGAGGTAGAGCTGAACAAAACACTATAGGCACCAAAAGTCGGTCTAGCCCAAGAAAATCAATCTGCTGAGGCTCGGCTAGGGAGACCACCTCGAAAGAATCCGCAGTAGATGGTAGCATGGCAGGTGGCAGAAGATCCTCTGGAGGGGAGAGCTCGTCTGCTGGTGGTGGTATTGGAGGTGATGGATCTACCAAAGATACAACTGGAGGAAGCTCTGTAGGTGGTGGAGGCTCCACTAGAGATACTGGAGGTGGCGACCCATCTGAGGAAGTCGTTAGAGGTAAGGTCATTTGTTGTAGCTCCCATTCAATCTCACAAGCTATCTCATAGGCTTCGTCCAGATCCCTTCACGATCTAGATAAAAGTTGGCCCTTTATGTTGGAGCGGAGCCCTCTAACATACTGTCACTGCCATGAGATCTTTCTCTGACAAACCATAGCGAATCATGCGCCGATAGAATGCTGAAGTGTACTCGTAGACGGAGTTGCTCCCTTGATGACAACGAACCAACCCTTGCATCTTGGCATCCATGTCACAATGGTGGAAGTGTGGTCCAGGGGTAAATCTGAAAATCTGTAATTATTGATTTGCCAAAAATTTCTGCTGATGGTATGAATGCATAGGCTCGGAAATGGCTTCGATTCGGTACCAAGAACATTCAAATCGGATGAAAAATGAGAAAGATATGGGGTTTTGAAGTTGTAGGGTCTTGACGGGTCTGTTTTGTAAACGGGTTGGATCCGAAAATGAAAGTCGGATCTGGAATTTAAGTTGTAGGCTGAATTGGTCTTTTAAAAAAAACAGTGGGAATTGGTTGTATTTAGTGGCCTTTGGATGGATATCAAAGGGTGTGGATGAGAGGTAAAGGAAGGGATTAAAGGGGGATATAGCTTAGGGTTTGTTTGGGCCCTTGTTTGCAAATAGGGCAGAGGAAAAGGGCGGCAGCAGTGGGCAGCAAGCAGCACAGCAGCGGCTGCACATCAGGTACGGTTCTCTCTCTTTTCTTTTTTTTTCTTTTTTTCTTTCCTTTTTTTTTCTTCCCTTCTATTCTTTCTTTTCCTTTTTCTTCCTTTCCTTCTTCTTTTTCTTCTTCTTTCCTTTTCTTTTCTTTCTTTCCTTTTTTTGTCTTCACAGATCTACGGCAGATCTGTGTGGGTTTTTTTTTTTTATGGCTGCGGAGTGCGCGGGAGCACGGGAAGAGGTGGCGGTTTAGCGGGTGGAGCGAGAGGAAGGGGGCTGCCTGCAGTGGACGGGCGGGCGGCAAAGGAGAAGGGTTCGCGGGTGGCTTGTGGTGGTTGCGTGGGCGAGCAAAGGGGTTGGTAGCGGTTGAAGGAGGTTTCCTTTCTCTTTTTTTTTTCTCTCAACAGATCTGATCACTTTTTCTTTTTTTTCAACAGATCTGATCTCTTTTTTTTTTCTTTTGGTGGGATTGTAGGGCGACGTACCAGAAGAAGATGACGAATCAGCGACGATGGTGACGATGGAACGGCGACGATGACGATGGACGACGACGATCGAAGCGAAGATCGTTCGTGGTATGGAAACACCACGAAGCCCGGAGCTCTGATACCTACTTGATGCAGGCGCGCGTCGTCGAAGAGCGTTAGATGGAGGCGGTGTAATCTTTTTGTATTTTCTTTGTAAAAGGATAACTAGTGATACGGAATCACCGAGAGGGAAGTGGCGGAGGGGATAAGAACCGTGACAGAGAAGAAAAGATTAGAAACTCAGATGAGAGGGGACTTGAAATCCATCAGGATACAAGGTAAGGGACTCAAATCTATGAACCAACGAAGGCATCCGCCATCAATTTTCATTCATCATCATCTTCCCTTCAATGGTTACAATGGAGGCCTTTAAATAGGCTAAAAGAAAAGATAAAGATGGCAACAAATTTAAAAGCCAATAAGTATCCTAACAACTTGCCTAAAATAAAGATCTCAAATTAAAAAAAGATTGTAAAAGATATCATAAGAGATATCTTGCCTTATTCATCCATGGCAGGCTAGGATGGGCCTTCGGGTGGGTCAACGGGCTTGGGCCCAAGTCGGATCACATCACCCGGGGTATCAGCTCTTGTTTGGAATTGGTTAGGGTAGGACTGGGTAGTTGCTCGAGGAGGGCCGAGGGACATTGCTTCGGGAATCTGGGCCCCGATGGGAGTGGTTGGACTTAATGCTATCAAGATCTTGAACTAAGGCGTAGGCTCTCTCTAGCTCTGTAACATCTCATGCAAGGAGTTCATTCCTCAGGTCTTCTCTCAGACCTGACCGAAAACGGGATAGGACCTGGATAGGGGTTTCAGTCCCCAGGACGTTGCAGCGAGTCAAAAATTCGTCGTACTTGGCGACGTAGTCCTTGGCGAACTTATTGCCTTGGGTGAACTGGTGTCATTGATCCAATAGACGAACTTAATATGACGGAGGCACGTATTTTCCCTTCAGTTCATTCTTCATTGCGGCCCAAGTGTCGATGGGATCTTGGATTCGAGCGACTCTTAAAGCTTCGACATTGGTCCAGTACTGGCAGGCAGGTCCACTAAGCTTCATGGCAACGAATCGCAGTTTCCGCGGTTCAGGTACCAGGCAAAGTATCGGTCCATGGACTGGAGCCAGTCCAAAAAGAATTAGGGGTCGTGCCTGCCATCAAAAGAGGGCACCTCTAACCTGATGCTCCGAAGATATTGTTCATCCGGGTCTTGATTGTTCTGCCAGGGTGGCCGAAAATCTTGAGGGTTCATGGGTGGTGGGGTTTGAGGTGGAGCTTGATCCAGCCGGTCAAATCAAGCATTGGTGTCGCGTTGCCAATCGGCGAGGTTCTGGTTCATCGTTGCCATAGATCAAAAAATCGAAATATTTCGCGAAATATCGCGAAATATTTCGGAAAATCAAAAGCCCGGTACGAAATCCCGCAACAATATCGAGCGGAATAAAAAATGTAAAAAAATCGCGAAATATCGCTCGAAATTTCGCGAGATTTATGGAAACGCGAAATATCTCGAAATATCGGCTGACAGTGGTCCCATCTCACGTGGCGTGTCAGCTGGCGCGAAATATCGACGATATTTCGCGATATATCGCGCGAAATCTCGTCGATATTAGGGGTATTTATTTCGCCAGACAGGTGGGGCCCATTTTCACGTGGGCGCGGCAGAAACCGACACGTGGCGTCGATATATCGACGATATTTCGCGATATATCACGCGAAATATCGCGGAACGGAATCTTCTTCCGACAGCTGGGGCCCACCCCACGTGCTGTAGCTGGCGAAATTTTCGCCCGGTCGCGATATTTCGCGAAATCTCACGCGAGATATCGCGAAATATCGCTTCGGTTTCGTTGTTTCGCTGTTTTGGCCCGAAAAATCCGGCCAGCTGTTTCCCTGCTTCGCTTTCACTTTCGGTGGCCACTGCAGCAGCTCTGGTTTCGGTCATTCAGTCTTTTGTTTGGGCCCGAAAGTTTTTTTTTATTTAAAGCCCCTCCCTCCCCCCCATTCCCTCACTCTCCCACTCCCGAAGCCCTCCCCCCCATTCCCTCACTCTCCCACTCCCGAAGCCGAACCCTTTTGGCCCGAAATTTTTTTTTTATTTAAAGCCCCTCCCTCCCATTCCTCCCACAGACCACATTCCCCCCTCCCCCCATTCCCTCACTCTCCCACTCCCGAAGCCGAACCCTTTTGGCCCGAATTTTTTTTTTATTTAAAGCCCCTCCCTCCCATTCCTCCCACAGACCACAGTCCCCCCCCCATTCCCTCACTCTCCCACTCCCGTAGCCAAAGGCCCGAAGCCGAAGTGACTTCGTCCCACTCCCTCCCTCTCCCACTCCCGAAGCCGAAGCCGAAGGCGAAGCCGAAGCCGAAGTGAGTCACACGACTCACACAGTCCCACTTCCGTCTTCCTTAGAGGTACGAATTCCGTCTCTCTTCCTCTCTCCCTATTCCTTACTGTGACTTGGTTTTTGTAAAATTCAAAAACGATGAGACTGGTTTTTGTAAAATTCAAAAACTGGGTTCTGTACGCACTACGCACAAGCCCCTATGGCCTATGTGGTGCACAGTGCACACTGACTTGCACTTAGAGGTACGCACAAGGTTGCACAAGATTGCAACTTGCACACACTCTATGCAAATTAGTGCTCACCAGTTTGTAAAAGAAACCCAAAATGAGAACACAGATATGTACGCTTGTTCACATATCTTATTTATTTATTTGCTTGATTTAATCATTCATACTTGCCGAAATGTTTAATCAAAGAATTTATAAACGGATTTTCTTCAAAACTTTGTTGATATATTTGTACAAGTTTGAAAAGGTTTCCCAGAAAACTATGTAAAAAAATGGAATTAGACATATATCTAAAATCTGACTGATCGATTTTTTTTAATATGACGGGTTCAATGTATACATCTGTAAACCCTAAATCTAGAACCAAACCGATCTTGATTATGCTCTAGAGTTTGATCATTCTAAAATAAAACCGATCAAAATTTGTGTTAGACCGGTTGGACGGTCAAAGGACTGAAATTCTTCGGGGAGCCCGATCAGACCTCCTGGTTAGATCGATCTAGGAAACCCCTTTGAGTAGGATGCACTTTGAGTTTGGTTGAAATTGGGATTCATAGGACTATATTATCTCAACTGATAGGACCATAGTAGGATGCACTTTGAGTTTGGTTGAAATTGGGATTCTTTGATAGATAAGGCCTCTCTTTAGGGTATCAATGCTCTAAATATCCAAGTATCTGTGGAACATAATTATGCATAAAAATAGTTTATTATCATCAAAATTTAACTCATAATTTTGAAGCAATTCGATCACAACACCGATGCATTAATTGTATTTTGCATGCATTGCTATCCGTGCGAAGGCCGGTTGCGAAGTATTATCGGTGATATCGGTTCAAAATATTATTTTTCGGTGGATATTTTTAAGCTAATAGCTAGTGTTTTGGTTATTTAGATCATTAGATGCTATCGGGCTTTTAACTCTCTTTTGTTTTGGCTGTACAAAGGTGCAAACGCTTGTGAGCATTGGCCCTTGAATAGAAGCATAGAAGTGAAAGCTTGACTGCTTGAGTCATAACTCGTAAGAAATCTTATAACAAAGGTATGTCCGTATGTGTTATTTCTATTTACGGATCCATTATTAACAATAGAGCTTGCAATCTTAAACTCATCGCATAAAAAATTAACATCTATTATGCGTTCTGCATATTTTATAAAATCTAAATAGATAGACACGTCACACATTGAAGGTGAACTTTCATTTATAAATTATATTAGATAAAATATAAATATTAGATAAAATCTTAAAATAAATAAACATTCAAGAGTTATAACGATAGAAACGATCAAACGACTTTATTTAGAACACTTCTTGCACTTAGGTTTCTCGATATAATCGACTGTAACATTTCCACTGAATATTCTATTGATTGACGGTGTCTAAGAAAAGTTTGTCTAAGAAAGGTGGTATTTAAGAGAGCCTAGTGCTCCTCCACCGATCCGGAACTGATCTAGCCGTTGCGCCTTAGACTATTCAATTGGATATCTAAAGTCGAATATATCTTGATACCTTATTGTTATTGCACATACACTCATAGGATCACCGTAATCATCTAATCAAGACTCTAGTAGGGAAAGCTCGGCACATACACTTGTGTATGTGTGTCTAGTCTGTAGTCCCCATAATCTAGAGATTTTGGTTAGAGTTGTTGACTATTAAAGTAACATGAATTAACTTGTAAATTAATATCATTTTTACAGACTTACAGTAAAATGGGAAAGAAAGATATTGGATGGGAACACGGTGTTGCAGTAGCTGGTGATAAGTCAAAGTCACAGTGCAACTATTGCCAAAAGATTTTAAAGGGTGGCGGGGTAGCCAGACTGAAACAACACTTAGCTGGAGGTTTTCCAAATGTAGAGAAGTGTACAAAATGTCCAAAAGAGGTTAGAGATTTAATGAGTGATGTGCTCAGAACAAGTAAGGATAAGACATTGGATAAGCGGAGGGCTGAGGAGCAATTCAGAGAGACTTTGGCTGCCCCTATCCGTATTGAAGAGAACTCTGACGATGATGATCCAGCCTTTAGAGAGGCAAGTCATATGTCCCGTGCCGAACAGTGGGAACGGGATCAGAGAGAAATGATAGAGCGTACGAGACCTGATTTTGGTCATTCTGTACGTGAGACCGGAGGAAGTTCAGGTACTCGAGGTACTAGCCATGGGGGGAAGGGTATTGGTAGCTTATGGCGCTCAATGTCTATGAGGCAAAGCAAGTCTTCACGGTCAAGTTTTGATCCATATGCTTGCAGAGGGCAGGACACGAGTCAACCAACAATTCCACAAGTAGTAAATAAGAAGGGGATTAAGGCTAGACTGCACAAGTTCATTGTTAGATTTGTACACTACGGGGGTTTGCCACCTAATGCAGTGGCTAATAATCCCTTTTACCAGACGATGCTTGATGAGGCTGGTAGGTGTGGACCAGGAGTGAAACGTCCAAGTGCATATGAGTTGATGAACCCACTTCTTGATCAGGAGGATGACGATCTCCGAGAATACATGGGGGACTTAAAGAAGAAATGACCACAATATGGTGTTACTATCATGTGTGATGGTTGGACAGGTCCCACGCGCATGTCACTAATCAATTTTATGGCATGCAGTGACGGAAAAACGATTTTTCTTAAATCAGTTGACGCGTCTGCACATATAAAGGATCATCAATATTTGTATGAATTGATGAAAGAAGTTGTAGATATGGTAGGAAAAGAGAATGTGGTGCAGATTGTCACTGATAATGGTAGTGCATATCTGAAAGCTGGAAAAAAGCTCATGGAAACAAGTGGCTATAACTTGTTCTGGACCCCCTGTGCTGCTCACTGTATAGATTTGATGCTTAAGGATATTGGAAAGAAGAGTAAAGTAAAGAATCTGGTGCAGATGGCGAGAACAATAACAAACTTCATCTATAATCATAGTTATGTGCTTGCTATGATGAGGGAGAAGTGTGGGGGGGATATTGTGAGACAGGGTCTCACTAGATTTGCAAGCAACTATATAGCCCTACAGAGCTTGCTCGATAAGAAAGATAGTCTTAGGGCAATGTTTACTTCTCCAGAGTGGCTGCAATATCAGGGGCGACATGCTGGTGTAAATATTGAGGACTTGGTTGGGCAGTCTGCATTTTGGATTAAAGTCCGTGAAGTTGTCGATATTCTCGACCCTATTGTGAAAGTATTGCGGATGGTGGATGGAGATAAGAAGCCCACCATGGGATATATGCATCGTGCTATTGATCTGATGAAAGATCAATTGAAAACCAATCGTTCTCATGATTGGATATTAAAGATCATTGAGAAAAGGTGGACAACACAGCTACAACATCCCTTACATAAGGCTGGTAAGAATCTATCCCTAACGTGGTATAATTAGAGCTTATCATTATAACTGTGATGATTATCTAATCTTTTTTGTAGCATTTTATTTGAATCCGATGTATCACTATAATCTCGATCTTGGAATTCGAGATGACCTGATTCAAAGGGATTCAAGATGTAGTTGCGAAGTTAGTATCAGATCCAAATGAACAAGCGATCTGTCTTAGTGAGGTAATCTTGTAAATAGATTACACATTTTAATTTCTATGAGATGAAGCTTTTAATTGAGTATTTCTCATTAAAGCTTTAATTCCCTCAATCTTGTAGTTGAAGATCTTTAGGGATGCGATGGGTAGCTTCGCGATACCAGCTGCAATAAGTGGGAGACAGTTAACACAACCAGGTCAAACACTTAAATCATGAATAAAAATCATAAACACTTTTTTTATTTGTTAAGATTTACTTAGTGATATTTTTTTTATTAATGTAGCTGAATGGTGGGTAACTTATGGCACTTCGGCCCCAAATCTACGCCAAGTTGCCGTCCGAGTCCTCTCACAAACCGCTTCATCATCCGGTTGTGAACGTAATTGGAGCACGTTTGGGTTGATCCACACTAAAAGAAGGAACAGGCTGGGGCATGAGAGGTTGGAGAAACTTGTACGCGTGCACTATAATTTACGAATAATGATAAGAAATTTGAAAGAAGGAGAGGACAGGGACATGGGACCGATCGATCTTAGCGATATTTTTTCTGGAGACGCAGAGGAGGACCCATTATATGAGTGGGTTAAGGAGTTGGGATCTCCAGCTATGGACACCCCCTCAGGTAGACCGAGCCTATACATCGCCTCACAGATGGGTATAGATATTGCAGACCTAGAGACGCAGGCTCGTAGCAGTAGCACCGATGAGGATTCTGATGATAGTCATAGTGGTAGTGATGATGTTCCTAGCGGTGGTGGTGGCGATGGGGGCAGTGGTGGTGGTGGCGGTGGCGGTGGCGGTGGAGGCAGTGGTGGTGGTGGTGCTTCGGGATCACAGAGACCATTAAGCCCATTTACTGGAGAAGATCGGTTTGAATATGCTACTCAGGATCGTGATCATGCTGATCCACGACAGAAGAGGGCAAGACATTATGAGCGTAGACGAGGTGCTCCGAGACAGACTGATAGAGATAGCTCCACATCTACTCATCGGAGCCAAGAGGTTGACTCATTATCGTCTCAGTTTGATGAGATAAGCACGACCAGTGGCGGATACGGTGGATACAATTATGGTCAGGGATTTTCTACTCTCCATATGGATATCGTGACTAGAGCGGTAGTTCTTATGGCTCTTAGCTTCAGCCTCAGCCTCAGCCTCAGGGATATCAACTGTATCCATATGGATATGATCATCCGATAACTGAAAGTGCAGTTGTATATCCCCATACAGATGGAGGGGTCACCATCGCTTTATATACACAGTATCCGGTGATTGGATATTTGGTTGGGGTGTCAGGACCAGAGTATGAGCAATATGTGAGAGAGTTTATACAGTGGCACCAGCAGTATATGACATGGCAACACTATTGTACAGATTATCTTGCATCCATTTACCAGAGGCGAAATCCAAGAAATGATTATGAGCCGGGCCGCCGATCATTTTGGCAGTAGATTTGATGTTTCATTAGAATTTTGATGATGTATTCTTAATTTCTTATGTACTTTTGGGTTTTGGTCCTTTTGGATATATAGTCTGTATTTTCAACCAACTATTCTTATAAGATGGCTAGTCGTTCACTCGTTCATCAGTTTAGACTTCTTTTATAGTTCAATATTACTTATTAATTATTATCATTTACAGATGGCCTCCCAACCTCCTCCGCATAGAGATTCTGGGTTAAAAGACATAGGGTGGCAGCACGGTTTTCCCTTGGACACAAAGAAACAGAAGTCACAGTGTGCATATTGTGGCAAACAGATCGGAAGTGGAGGTGTTACACGATTGAAACAGCACATCGCCGGCTGTTTCCCCGATGTAGCAGAGTGTTTGAAGGCTCCGCTTGAAGTCAGAGTATTCATGCGCAATCTATTGAGAAGCGGAGACAAAGGAGTTCAACATCGAACCCCTAGGCAACCCAAGAAGGGACGGATCGAGAAGTCCCGAGACTCCCGACATACCAACACTCTATCAACAAGGAGTCATTCAGATGATATCGAGTACCCGCTAGATATTGAGACAGAAGAGGAGAAGGCTCAGTTTCGACAGGCGGTCTTAGATTCGAGACACTCTCAGCGGGAGCGAGCTGAGAGAGGATGGATGCCGACACAGTTTGCTCATGATGCCAGTGCAAGCGGTAGTGGAGCTGGTCCGGCAAGGGATGATGATGATGTACCTACATGGACTACGAGTGAAGAAGAAAATACTGATAATGATGTCATTACATGGACAAGTGATGATGAATGATTATTTTTACTTCTTCGTGATGAAAATAATGTATATATATTATTCCAGCTTAGTTATAAACTTATAATTGTTCATGTAAGTTAATCAATATTATTAAATATCATTTTGCGTTGTTTGGACTTTGGATATCATATCTTTAAACCCCCGAGTGAGATGTATCTGTACAGTGTGCATAAAAATCAGCAGCGCCTGCATAGAATACATGATATGTGAAGTTCTACCCCCCTAAACAGGGTAGAAATATTATTTGAGTGTTCCAAAGTGTGTATCTATGCTTGATTTATGACTATCTAGAGTTTCATTAAAAAATTCCTTCGAAAAAGCAATATTTCCACCATTTCTGTAAAAATGCAATATTTCCACACTGTCGAAATATTTCCACGAAATATTTCCATATCCAGAAGGTCAAAATTTCCACCGAAATGGAGATTTCGAACCTTGATCGCTGCTATACTTTGAGCTAACTCGACAAGTGCCTTAGTCAGTGCCTCGGGATCCATATTGCAACTGTCAGACTTACTCAACTCTCCTAATAGGTATGGCCTACCCCTACGGGTTGGCATGCAATGACAATCCACAAAATGATGCAAATTTTTTTTTTATATTACCTTAATGCACAAGAACTAACCAGATGAATGCAAGATACGGGACCAGGTGCGGAATGCGAATGATCTAGCTACGACCATGCTTTGATACCAAAATGATGCAAAACGATGCAGGTGAACAGAAAATCAGTAGTTCAATTGTACTAGCGGTGTTCATTATAAATTAAAAGTTTCAGGCAGGAAATTTAAGTTCAAGCTATCAGTAGGGAATAATGGGTTTTAAAAGAAAACTACTAGCATCGGGCAGTTCGGTCTTGGTTCCAAGAATTAAAATAAACAATGCTTAAATTAAGCGGCAAAAGTCCGTCTCGCAATATCGAGAACTAATGAACTTAACAGGCAGGTGGGGATGCACAACCTCACGATGGTGGACAGCAGTCAGCACAGATAAGATGCTGGAGACCCGATTAATAGAATTACCGGGAATACCCTACTAGGAAGAGACGTATCTACTGAGGATCACGCTTGGTCTCAGGAACCCGAATCGAGCAGGAACTCCGAAAATGGTGATCAAATATCCGGGGAGACGTCAGCATCCTCAATCGAACCCGTGATCAGCGTCCGGATCAGCCGTCAGCGCCCTCAATCGAACCCGTGATCAGCGTCCGGGTCAGCCGTTAGCGCCCTCAATCGAACCCGTGATTAGCGTCCGGGTCAACCGAGGATGATGGAATCGGGGTCACGGGTTTGGAACAGAGTGGGATCGGGTTGGGTTGGGGTTGGTTGCGAGACTGAGGGAAAAGGGATGGGCAAAGGGGAGGTTAGAGGGGCGCGAGACTACAGAGGAGTCGGGGTGGTGCGGGGGGCGCGAGACTACAGAGGAGTCGGGGTGGTGCGGGTTGGGCAGAGGAGAGGAGGCAGGGGTGGTCAGGCACGAGCCGCAAGGAAGAGGGAGACGGAAGGTGGAGAGGGAGGCGGGGTGGTTGGGCGCGGGTCGCGAGGAGGAGGGGCGGCGGGTCTGGACGTGGGCTGTGGGGAGGGGAGGCGGGGGTCGGGGTCGGGCTGGGACAGGGGGGGAAGGGAAAGGAGGAGGTGGGCCGATGACTGGGCGCGGGGCAAGGAAATGGAGGGGTGAGGTCGGGTTTGGGGGCGGACTACAGGGCAGGGAAGAGGAGGGGTCGGTCGAGGCTGTAGCGCGGGGAGGGGAGGGGGCTGGGGCGCAGGGAGAGGGGAGGAGGGATGGGGCTCGGGAGGAGTGGGGGGGGGGATCGGGTTGTTGGCGGGCGCGAGCAGCGTGCAGGGAGGAGGGGTGGGTGGCACTGGGGTGTGGACGGAGAGAAAGGGGAGAGATGAGAGACGGAGAAGAGAGCTGATGGGAAGATGGGAGGTAAAACAGACTAGGGTTTCACACCTCTAGTTCTGACCTAGGGTTTCACACACCTAGGCTTAGGGTTAGGGTTAGGGTTAGGGTTTCACACGCCTTGCCCTTAGTCTCTCAATACAAAGTGGAGGAAACCAAAAATTTTATTTTATTATTCAGTGCCTACAAAGGAACAAAGAGGAGCCTTTATATAGGCTTACAATAACTAACCCAGATAGCCGGCAGGCGAGGTGGGACTAAACTCAAAGCAGGAAATACTAAAAGACAAAATAAATGCAAATAACTGGGGTGGGCTCTTCTTAGCCGATCACAACCACAAGCTCAGATGGCGCCTCCTGTGCTGGTACAAGCGCCGTGGGCTCGGCTCGATGTAGATGTCTGCATCACCAATCCAATTAAAGTTGGTTTGGATTGGATTGGATGATCGATTTGGGATTTGGCTCATATGCTTATTGGGATTTTTTTTTCTTCTATTAGGACCTAGTTTCTACTTAAAAAATAATAATTGTTGTCAAATCATTTCGCCTAAATAAGATGTTTAACTGATTGTGAATCATCCGATAGTATTGCAAAGGTTGTCAGTAGCAAGGGCATATGAGGACATATGGTATATTTAATGAATATTATATGTATATATGCATATGTTGGTTCGGTTCGGTTCGGTTTAGGCCGGTTTTAAATTTACAAATCCGTCAACCGATCCAATCATGTCGGTTGAAGAGATTTTGCTTCCAAATGAAATGGGGTTACAAAGGCAAAAACAAGAATATCAATTATATGGGACTAGCTTTACCACTCCTACTTCACAATTGATTCTTATCTAGGTCGCGCTAAATGGAAACTCCCTTCAAGTAAACACATGCACGCACACTTATGGACGCATGTATGCAAACACGCGCACAAGCACACACCCACAAAGCCTTCCATGGTACCTTCTCTTTTATGAACTTGAAATGTGTTTGAGGCCGCCCTCATATACTGTGTGTAGCTAGACTAGTAATTTGGTAGCTCTTATGTTATTTTCAGACTTCAGAGTCATCAGATATGTAATTCTAGAGTAGCTCGAGCAACAGTTTGGGTTTTCGCAGCTAGTGTTGCTGAAGTTGTAGTCATCCATCACAAATGATCAAGGAGCAAGACAAAGAAGGGGTTCCCTAGAATCCACAATTAGGAATCAGGATTCATAGTTCAAAAAGGGTTCCTAATTAATTATATGAGTCCTACTCAACGTGGAATTCTTGTATATAGTAATTGATGCATGCAGAAAAGCTGATTGTTGTTTTCAGTTGTGCACGGAAATCGATGCAGCTGATCAGAAAAATAATTAGTTCATTTATTGCTCTTTCATTTTTGTTTCATGTCGATCGGATGTATGGATCAAAAGTTATGATCGTTTCTATTGTAAGCTAACTCAGGTGCGAGAGTTGTGTTCGCACCAACTTTGCTAAGTGGCTAATTAATAAAATAAATAGGCATCATCGGATGGGTCTCATCAAGGGATGAGATTAAAAGGACTTTAAGTCGCGATCAATAGACGTGATTAAAAATCCTCCAGGATGGATGGATGGGATCAAAAGGAGGCCAAGAGAACCCAGAAACCCTAACCCTAGCTGCACACTCTCCTTTCTTCGGCACGTTCTCCTCGGGATGTGTGCTCGCGGGCAGGAGCGGACGGCCCATCCGTCCGGTCCGTTCTCTCTCCCTCTCTCTCTTTCCTTTCCTTCTTTGGACGGGATAGATTCGAGGTCCCTCTGCTTGATCCAACGGCTCCTATGCGTCTTCTATGAAACCCTAATCTCATTAAAAGGGATTTTTGGGAGAGAAATCGCAGATCTGAATTTTGGTGAAAGAAACCCTTATTTTCCTCGAGTGTTATTTGCGGAATCGCAGAATCGAGAAAACCTTCTTCGACGAATCTTCCTCGCCTCTTTACCTCTTCTTGATTTGGCTTGACTTTGTGCTACTCTTGGTGAGTGTTTGTTTGCTAGCCAGAGAAGCAAGTGCTTAGCATGCTATCATGGCTTCATCAGTTGTTTGGTCTGTGTTGCTCACTTGATGAGCATGTCTGTTGCTCATTTGTTAGAGCTTTTGCCTTTGTTTCTGCTTGCTCGTCCTGAGTTAAGCTGTGGTCTGTAACTCCCCTTCTTGTTTTAATATATTAATTTACCACTCAAAAAAAAGGAACCAGCTA
This sequence comes from Chamaelirium japonicum, assembly GCA_947650365.1. Classification (NCBI taxonomy): domain Eukaryota; kingdom Viridiplantae; phylum Streptophyta; class Magnoliopsida; order Liliales; family Melanthiaceae; genus Chamaelirium; species Chamaelirium japonicum. Next base: position 37,251,315 of record OX393553.1, on the reverse strand, counting down.
TACCCTCCATGGACGGCTCCGATAACATCGGACACTTAATACAAGCAACTTAGGCTACATGGGAAAATCTAAAAAAAAAATAAATTAAATTCCGCCTTATATTGTAGCATAGATCTAATATAATTTAATATCTAATACTAAAATGGAGCCCTCAACACGTGGACCATTTTTGAAGAGCCAGAATCCTTCTCCCGTGTGTGAATGTGGCTCTCTCCCATAAATCCTATTAAAAACCTACTATAAAGATGATAAATACCCATTCAATGGTATTTAATGGTCATTTGATGTTAATTAGAAAAATCATTAGTATTATCTCTCTTTCTCTCTCTAACAAGTAAATCAACATGGATGAGCGAATCGTCTAGATTGCACACTTTTTTGGATGGCTGTGATGTCGTCTGTGCTAAATGGCATGCATCAACTTCATTCGGGCATTACCCGGGTTTCTTACTGGCCAATACTATAATATAATTGGTGCCATGTGGAACCTCCCCCTAGAGAGGAAAACAATAATTAAAATAAGGATCGGAGCTGCCACCTATTTATCTAACACTAATATATAAAACGAAAAACTATCAAATGGGTGCCACCACATTTTGGGCTGTATGGTGCCACGTGGATCCCTCTTCTGACAAGAAAATGAAGCAATGAGCACAAACTTGGGGTCAAGTGCAATTCATGCCATCGGACGGCTATGGAGACCCCTTCGTAAGACCAAATCTCATGAGCGGCAACATACCCATAGTATCCATCCCTTGCATAACACGGGTTGATATGCAACACTATACTAAAACGGAAGCCTTTCAGCCTGTTTAGCCTCATGGAGCCTTATCCATCCCCTTCATAACACGGGGTCCCTCTGCTTGATCTAATGGCTCCTATGCGTCTTCTATGAAACCCTAATCTCATTAAAAGGGATTTTTGGGAGAGAAATCACAAATCTGAATTTTGGTAAAAGAAACCCTTATTTTTCCTCAAGTGTTCTTCGACGAATTAAATTATGCATCGTTCAAATCCAAATCCACATGAGGAAGTATGAGAGCTCAATCCACCTGAAATCCCCTCCCCCTCATTTATCTATAACCAAAATAAGCCTCCCCCCTGCTCATGGTTTTCCCAAGATGGGGAGGGGCAGAGGTTTCCTCCTCTCCCCTCTCACAGATGGGAGAGAGAGAGAGAGAGAGAGAGAGAGAAAGAGAGAATTCTAAATCCCTCCCACACCCTCCTCATCCTTATCACTTTTGTGTGTTTTGAATTTGAAATCGAATTTGAATAGGATCTCATCCCATTGATATTCTCATTCCTCTTTTACCAATATGTACCCCACCTTCATATGTCACATGCACATTACGGGTACAAATAGTAAATTATGCATATCTCATACACATAATCTAGGCCTCTCATCACGATCAATAGATCATCTATGAGTTATCATTGACTAGGATTAGGATCACTCAGGGTCTGGTAAATTCACTCCAACTTGGTCTCGACCACACCGACCAAAACTCTTTTAGTCGTGATCCGAGCCCGAGTTAGTCATCATAAATCCCACAACATGATGATGATCACACTCCAATTACAAAAACAATCCTAATCTTATATATTTACAATTATAACCCTCCACCAATATATATCCATATTCCATAGTCACCATTGGTTCACGCAAGGTGAGCTGTCCAAAAAATCAATGCTGCTTCTTTTATTCCATTAGACTTAATCACACCCACTTGATCATCTTGCATCCTAGTGAATCATTCACTGATGATGACTGTGCAGATTATCAATGATCAAAACCGTGATCAGATAATGAGGATATTAACTCCTCATCGAAGGGTGGATTCTATCTTGAGATCTAGGGTTCCTTGATACATAGACTAAATCAGCCAAGATATCCAGATGTTGATCCATAGGACCTCACTGATTAATAAATCAAAGCGATTGAGCTCAAGGTCGAGGTTTACTAGTCTCTCCGGATTAAGAGTATGCCAACTGTATAAGTATTGAGAACCCTAATAAACATGACAGTATACAATCATTATTGGGTTACTCATGATCTATCAATGTATCTCATGCACTAGCACATTGACCTGGAATCAACCATTCCATTAGTAAGAGACGTACTATCCCATCATGGGAATCAATGATACAACAGCTTACCTAATGAGGTGTCCATTCTCATTATAGGCTATAATCATTTCAAAGTGATTAGTACCAGTGACTCATCTCTCTCTTTATATGAATCTCATTCAATTCATGGGGAATAAAGGTGTAGACCTTTGAGGCTCCAACTTGTGTCAAACGGATCATAAAGAAAAGGCTGACATAGAGAGAATGCATGCCTCAAAAGGACTGAATTGAGAAGTATTATTAAATTCAACTACAAATATATGGATTATGGCATGTTGCTTAGGTCCTATTATTCCTAGTTCATAGAAATGAAAGCTACAAAGTTACTTGAATAAAGAATTTAGAACTTTAATAACCATCACATTAACTAAAAGAAAAATTACAGGTTTTCCCTATAAGGCGGGTAATAGTAAACAAGAATAGCATACCTCTCACCCCCCCATCCCCAACCCGGACCCCAAAAGAAAAAGAGCGGGAAAAAACAATTGTCATCCAACTTATACATAATATTATGGTCTTAGAGGTAGATAAAGAAGTCAATCACAATAAAATGTATATAACTCTGGATAAAGACTACCATATCTTGGAAGGTAATTATATATAAAAGCTATGGTATATACCTTCTTTAAAGACAAGACCAGTCAATGCTGCAAAGAGAGGCCCAACAAACCATACAGCAACTGGGTTATCTATGACATACTGTATCAAGCTCTCATCAAGAGGTCGAACAAGGGAGATATATGTTCCAACAGATCCAAAAACACCGATTACCCATAATGCTTGAAGGAAGCGTTTAATAGGAGTGACGTAAATATGAATCAAGAACAATGATAATCCTAGCCCTCCTGCTCCAACAGCATACAAGAAGTCAATATCGTGCTTGATAATATCCCCCAAGATATTGCCATCAGGAAGAAGAGCAACAGAAGCAGCAATTACGAATGATGCAGCAGCTGTTACTAGTCCACACCTATATAAGATCACCTGTAAGAAAGTTTTTAAAGTGATCAGGTAAAACTTCAAAAGGTAAATGCAGAATACACGACAAAATCTTGAAATGAAGATAACCTTTATGCAAATTCTTACATAGAATACTTATTATTGTGATAATTGGCCAAAAACAGTCATAATCCATATACCAGCATTTTTTTTAGAGTTTCATATACCGGCATTGTAGCATGTATTATTGTTTACTCTTATATATTTTGGATACAGTGTCGCTTACTTGTTAAATGAGCGGTATATAAGGCAAATATCACTATTATGGTTGGCTATTATTAATGCACATAAAGCAAATTTCATAATAAAATCCTTTACCTGATATTAAAATCCACCACGTGATTATTATCACAGTGCAATCAAGGTTTAAAATCACGGTATCGGTCGCGGTATCGGTCGGCCCCGAACCGGTATGTACCGGCCGGTACGTACCGGTACCGGCCGGTACGGACCGATACCGGTTGAGAAAAAAAATCTAAAAAAAACCCAAAAAACCCAAAAAAAAAAAAAATTTAACCAGTCGGTACCGGTCCGTACCGGCCGGTACCGGCCTGTACCGGCCTGAACCGGCCGATACGGACCGGTACGTACCGGTACCGGCCGATACGGGCCAGGTATCGGGATCGGATGCAGTACCGGTCTCGAACCGGCCAAAACCGGTACGTACCGGCCGGTACGTACCGGTATCGGCCGAGATTTAAAACCCTGAGTGCAATCTTCTTACTAAAACGAAATGACAAATAAAATAATAATTGATCTCGTATGAATGGTAACCGAATCTAAAGACAAACAACCTGGACCAGCTCATAAGTATCAAACAACTTGCAGTTCGAGGGTAATGACATAAACATTACAGTGTCACTAGATCCGTCGATCTAATCACACGGCACAAACAACTTGAGGCGAACCTCCAACCCAACCAAAGAAAATAAAGACTACAAGGGAATAGAAAGGGAAGAAGAAAATTAAGTAACACCAATTTCATTAATCATCAAGAAACACCATACACCACTAGATCTCCTACTTAAAAAGACTTGGAACTTACATGATGACAAGAAAACATAACTTGAGACCTACCAAGGGTCCATACCATAACCATAACCATCAAGCCATATCCCATCTACTTGGTGTTAACTTGAGACCTACGAAAAAGACAAAATTCCTAAAGATCCTCTAAATCAGTGTTAATAAGCAAAAGAATGGTTAAAATGGAAATTCTTATTATTACAGTAAATGTCTCTAATGTAATCCTTTCCAACAATTTCAGGCAATGATAACTTAGTTAAAATGGAAATTCTTGGTGTCCGTAACATATCCAAATGATAAGTGATGCTGGACGGGATCATCGTCTTTACTAATAGATAGACAAACACACAAAGAGGGGGAGGGAGAGGGTTGCTTCACGCACAGACGAAGAGAGGGAGAAGCCGAACGTCTCTCACGCGGATGAACCGAGGGGAGAGAAGGGGAGGGATTCTCATCGCGGGAAACTGAAAACTCCCATTCATTCATCATAATTCGCTGCTTACAATAGGAGATTGGCCCTCCTTAAATAACCAAAACAAGATAATTGTCGTCCCTTATAATGTGGGCTCACAATCTGTTGAATTTAAAACCAAATCTCACCTAATTAACTTCCTAATCAATCATATCCCCTATTTTAAATTTACCCATAAATAGCCATCCAAAATTAGAAAGTAAATAAAGAAAAAAAATCCTAATTTAAATTACCCCTAATAATTAATCCAAAAGTTAATTATTTTATTTTGAATTCCCGCTTTGAGATACATGCTAGGCTGGCCAGATGACAGAGGTGGTTCGCTGGTGCGGCGATATGTACGGGTGGTGCAGATGCTCCCGCATCATACCCCCTGGCTGTGAAAGAACTCGACATCGAGTTTAGCAATTGATGGTGGAGGCTCAGAAGATGTCATACAATCTTGTAATTTTCTCCCAGGTCTTATGAGAGCAGGTTGCGGTTGTCAAACTGGAGCCGAGAATCGGAGAAAAGCTGCCCAATGCTGATGACATGATCATGCACGAATATACCCCAAGTAGTGCTGGAAGATAATTGTAACTGCTAGCATGCGGTCAGTCCCGACTCCCGATGAAGTCAACCTGATGACGTAGGACTAACCCACTGGAGACAACTGTGGGTGGCAACTCTGCTGTAGATGGGGACTCTACTGACAGAGTGACAGTATCACTGAAGGTGGGAGCTCAATCGGCGGTACAAGTACCCCTCGTGCCTCTGCTGGATGTAGAGGCTGGACATGTGGCACGAGATCCACAGAAAGCACAGTTGGTGGTAGAGATGCGCACTGATATTCAAGGCCTCTGAGCAAAGCTTGGAACCGATCCTGCCATTATTGGTGTTCTGCTTGCTTGTTCTCTCATTGCTTCACTTGGAGCATATACTCAATGATGTCCAACACATGATGAGCACGCTCATAATTTTCATGATAGCCTGAACAGATGATACTGAGCAGGAGGAACCACTGGAGAAAGGGCTCAGCGGACACGTTGAGAGCATAAGCCCGCTCACGAATGCGTGACGAATAAAGCTCCGCCAGAGGGGTGGGAGGTATGAGGACATAACGCTCATACTTTGTTAGGTTGAAGACATCGGAGTAGGGGATAGTACGATGGGATGCATGAGGACCATAATTTTTTGCATATAGTAGATGATGATCGAGATGCTTAGGTGAATAGTAATGACTATGGTATGACAATGAAGAGTAAGGATTACAGTGGGACCTATCACAACAATTAGACATCGCAGCCATGTGCGGAGTCATAATTCTGGAGTGCTAAGATGACTGGACCTCGAAAAACCGTTAATGTTTGGTATTTGGCCCGACCAAATCCTATGAACAAATCAAAAGATACGACCCCACAAAGTTGTCGGGTCGGTTAGGCTATTCGGGTTTGGATCCGAATTTGAGTTGGATCTAGACTTTAGTTGTAACTGGATACATGCTCAACTAAGGAATTGATTTTGAGCCCTCGGATCTGAATTTGAAGGTTTTAGGTAGATAGGTTTAATAGGATAAAGCATAAAAAGTGGAGGGTAAAAGGGTAAACTTGGGCTAGGGTTTCTTTGTCTCTTGGCTACAAGTGGAAGAAAATAGTACGAGAGGGATGCGGATTGAAGAGGCAGCCATTAGGTATGAGATTTTTTTCCTGTTTCCTCTTGGCATATGATAACAAAGAAGAGGAGAGGGTAGCACGGTGACGGCTACAGGTATGCCCTTCTTTTACCATTTTTTTTTTATTATGAACAACAACTCTCTTTTTTTCCACAAACAAAGCGAGCTATTGGGTGACTTGGGTCTTCCTTCGCTAACCGGAGAAATGAGGTGGAGCGGGCCCCACGACTTCAAATGACGAGGATGTTGCTAGGACATTGAACACGGAGATGGCGGTGAAGGAGACGATGATGTGGATCGCCTAACGAAACAGAGTCCGCCAAGAAAAGCGTTGATACCAAATTTTATGCAGAACGGGATCGTCGCCTTTGCTAATAGATAGAGAAACACACAAAGAGGAGGAGGAAGAGGTTGCTTCACGCACAGACGAAGGGAGGGAGAAACCGAACGTCTCTCACGCGGATAAACCAAGGGGGGAGAAGGAGAGGGATTTCTATCGCGGGAAACTGAAAACTCTCATTCATTCATCATAATTCGCTTCTTAAAAAAGAAGATAGACCCTCCTTAAATAACCAAAACAAGATAATTGTCGTCCCCAATAACGTGGGCTCACAATCTTTTGAATTTAAAACCAAATCTCACCTAATTAACTTCCTAATCAATCATACCCCCTATTTTAAAATTACCCATAAATAGTCATACGAAATTAGAAAGTAAATAAAGAGAAAAAAAAACCATAATTTAAATTACCCCTAATAATTAATCCGAAAATTAATTATTTTATGTTGAATTTGCTCTTTGAGATGCGTGCTAGGATGTCCAAATGACAGAGGCAGTCTACTGGTGCGGCGAGATGCAAGGGTGGTGCAGATGCTCCCACATCAATAAGTCTCATCGAGTCACTCCAAAACATGTACAAAAAGACTAAATTGAACACCCAGGTCTCTGGTTATAACGTAAAGTTGTGGACATTGCTTAATCAGAGATATGGATCTACAAGATTTGCAAAGAATAAAAAATTAGTAAGGATCAAAAATAAATCTAAGAGCTAAAAAACAGAAATAAAATTTATTAAAAATTAAACATAAGTAATAATTTCAATCATGCTAAACTCCCTTTAAATGCAGAGCATTTATGACAATCAGATAAGTTCGTCTGCTAATCATGGAAAAACTGAAGGTCCATCCTATAACTGTCCTTCCTAGGCTTGTAGCAGAATGCTTCGAAGAGCTTCTAAGTTGGCTACCATATGAATGTAGTGGCATAACACTGAAATAGTATTTATCACCATGTCAGATGAGATCTTCCACCAGTTCGATGGATATTTAGTACAACTAGACGTGTTGTCTAAGGGAATTCATCCTTGAAAAACAAAACTGTTAGGATAGACTTGAATTCTTACGTGCAGCGACTGACGAGTACTAAACTAAGAGTTTTGAATAACCATATAGTAGTTTGGTACATTTTGACGGGCTTAGACCATGTGATCGAGTGCATACAATAATAACATCCGGTTTGGGACCTGATCACAGTTCAGCAAGCTTTGAAATTAAGGTATTGGTTGCCCCGGACCAGTAAGTACCGACCAGTCCGGTTGTGACTTATTTAAAAGAAAAAAACAACAAAAAAAATCACCAAGACTTGTAGGTATTGGTTCGTAAAGTTACTGACCGGTACGGACCAATACGTACTAGTGGCACCGACTGGGTATCGGGATCAGAGGTCGTATCAGTACAATCCTGGTCAAAACCGCACATACGGGTATCAGCTGGTTTTTTTAACCATGTTGTTAAAGTTGTACGAGATTTTCACAAGAAATCCACTACTTCTAAACAGTGATTTAAGTATCGTTATTGCTGTCGTTATCGTCAATCGATTTTTGCAAATCGATTCCCACTTCTTCCTCTTGCTCTGAAAAAACTTCCTCCAAATCCACTTTCCATCGAAAGTGAAGAAGGTGATCCACACTAATTACGCAATTTAAACACTACATTATTGAACAAGAAAACAAATGAAACAAACAAAAAGGAAAGATCGTAGAGATCAACAAACATTGCTATGCACCCGGTGGTACCTCGCGAACGTCGGTCGGCTCGACCGACCATGGGCCGTAGACCCCTTGATAGACCGTCGGATCCAAGGATTGCTGGGATCCCTCCCCGAGAGCCTCGCACCTCACGGGTCCGATCCGGCCCGAAACCCTAGATTCTGAGGCATTCAGAGGGGAGAGAGGAGAGGGAGTGGATGCAGAATGCGCGGAAAACCTCCGAGCAGAAGAGAGGGGAGAAGATGGTGAGCTTGCTGATTTACAGCTCGGGGAGGCGATTTCTCCACGACGGGAGGAGGTGCGGGAGCTAACCGGCGATCTTTTGGGCCGTGGAGGGGCGGTCGGAGCGCAGAGGGCCGGGGATACGAGCGCCATGGTTACTGGGGGTGTGTATCGGAGGTTCGATGGTTGCCTGCCAGTAACATCGCCATCCCCGCGTTTTATGTGCCCCTTCGTTTTATCGCTTTAGGCATGAGCAGGTCGTGGAGCTGGGCCGAACCGGATGGGTCCAACCTCGTTGAACCGGAGTTACTTTTTATAAGACTTGTACTTGTTAAATGTTTCGGCCTAACGGTGCAACCCAAGTTGTAGAATCCTCAACCTGCAACCCAACCCGACCTTCAACCTACGCTTCCCAACCCAAGGCCAGCCTAAGAAAAAAATTTCAAGCACGGATTAAACTTGGGATAGCGCAAGTTGGTGGGTCGAGTCGGATTGCACGTGTTTAGATAATTTTTATTTTATTACTCATCAAAAGTTTTTAATATTAAAAATTTTGTTTCTCCTTAATCCTTATCAATGAAGTGTCTCTTAACCTCTACACACTTTACAAACTCAGTTAGGATCATGGATAAGATGAGGCAAGTAGGTCCCTGTCCGATCATGATGCAGTAGCTATCGAAACGCCACAAGAGAAGTGTCCCCAAGTTTGTGGCTCCTTGGTTAAGTGATTTTGGGCTAAACTTCAAGGGGTTCAAGTACAATTTACACTTCATCCCTTTTAATGATTGGATTCTGATCGCACTTATTCCTAGTAGAGATCGCAATTGTTTGGGTTTGGGTCGGATCTATCCCAACCCATACTCGTGTCAATGTGGCAGAGTCCATACCCAATCGGGTTTCGGATTTTGATTTGGGTTTTTTGGTACCTATGAATTGGGTGTACAATTGTCTCTTTTTCTCCATCATATATGCTTGCTTAAGGAAAATAAGTCAAGGTATCACAATGCAATATTAACAAACTCTTTTGTTTCTTATTACATTAGTTTTAGTTGAGCAGTAAGTTTGGTTAGGGATATGAGTTTAGCTAGATTTTAGATTTATGATGATGAGTTTGGAGTCAAACTGTATTATCTAGTATACACAAATTAGAAAGGGGCAATCGGGTTTAGGGTATCGGCATTGAGGTACCCATACCTCTACCTGAAAGTTAATCGAATAGAGATTTTGTATCCATACCCTATCTAAACCTTGTTTCGGGTACAAATTTGTACCCATATTCGATGTTGTCAGGTTCGAGTCGGGTTTTCGGAGTCTATTTGCCTCCACTAATTCCTGGGTACCTCTATTTCTTGCCCCCCATCGTGGGATTGGGCAACGGCTATTACTGGTGTATATGTATGAACCCGGTTGAAACTTGATCTACACTGCTGAATCCAGCTCCTACCGATGAGACCAAGGGGAATGGAGCCACCCAGGAATCAAGACGATCCAAATCGTTATAAATATTTTTTTTACTTAAATCTCCACGTTTATATTGAAATTTGATTTACACCCCTATTTTCTGCAAATTGAGCTTTACCTTGAGCGATTGTTTGAAAGTGTGGTTTTTATTACTTATAAACCCCTGTCAAAAGTTGACTTACACCCCACTTTTAATGGATCGCTCACGGTCAAGTAACAGATCGAGGGTAAAGTCAAATTTTTAAAAATTAGGGCGTAACTCAAATTTTAACATAAAAATGGGAGAAAATAGAAATGAATAGTAATTTTTAAAAAATAAATTAAAAAATAATTTATTTGGAAAGAACGGATCCAATTTTTTTTATTTAGCAGCAACAGACTTATACGACAGCTCAATTACCGTATAGACAGTTTAACTGATTGTGCCTCGATCTATGCCAGTTTGACTGTCGTATAACCTTATACGTTAGTTTGACTGTTTTATAAAAACCAACGACTAGTTATCTGGCAGTCTAATTATCGTATAAAGATCCTAACGGCTAGTCTTGATTTTATACGATAATCATAATTGTGTATAAAGACTATAGAGTAGTATCGCGGTAAGTAAATGGTTTTTATTTTATACGGTAGTTAAATTATCGTATAAGTCTGTTGCTATTAAATTAAAAGTTTTGGATCCGTTCCTTCCAAATATTTTATTTTTTAATCTATTTTTTAAAAAATATTGAAAGTTGAATTGCAACATATTAATAGTGCATTGGGTGTGAGGGATACACAGCTGATGTGGCATGTCTGTCGCACTGAATATCAATCTCAGGATAACAACAGCTAAAATAGAAAATTGAATTGTAACATATTAATAGTGTATCGGGTGTGGGGGATGGACGGCTGACATGGTATGTCCGTTCCAATGCATATTTTCTCTAAAAGTAGGGGTGTTACTGAAAAAAATCCAAAAATTGCATACATCAGTCTAATCTAAAAGTAGGGGTGCTACTCAAAAAAACCCAAAAGTAGGGGTGTTACCACAGCCATCTTCGTCTTAAATCCCACTCCCTCCTCGATGCCAGAGCGGTTTTGATCCCACTGGTTCGCAAGCGGTGCGATGCCCTCGAAACCATGGCGCCATCGCATGATACCGCTCTCCCCTGTCATTGCGCTCCTCCTCCTCATTGTGCTCCTCCTCGCCGCGATCCTCTTCTCTTCATCCTCGCCGTTTTCCGGCACACCCCTCCCTTTCTCTGGCTCCGATCTCCCGCTAAAAAGGCCGCCGAGATCGGAGATCTGGAGCGCCCGCAGGGCCGTCGGATGGAAACCATGCGGATGGTGGAAGGATCGAGCTCCAACAGGTCAGTGGAACCAGATTCATTGATTTTTTTTTTATTTTTGTTGGGTTTAGACGCTCGTTATTTCACCCCTGAATCATTCTCAAATGGCTCCAATGCAGCAGATTCCATTGGTTTTTATGTGTTGAAATGCTGCAGCTCTGCCGGCGAGAAGCAACGGCTACATCAGGGTCGATTGCTACGGCGGCCTCAATCAGATGAGACGCGATGTGAGTATTTCCTAATCTAGGGTTAGGTCCCGGAGTTCAAATTGACCTTCCTTTACCCACTCCCGCAAATTCTGGGAAGTTGATGATCTGATAGGCCCATGGTTGTGGCGAATTCTAGTTGTGTGATGGCGTCGGGATCGCTCGACTTCTGAACGCAACCCTTGTCTTGCCGAAGTTCGAGGTCGCTGCATACTGGAATGAATCAAGGTATAGTTATATGGGATGGGGTGGAAATCATCTTTATTGCGCCCAAGCCCTAGTTCTGTACTCGTACTGATTGGAAGTTTCGATCAGTGGGTTTGCGGATGTGTTTGATGTGGAGTACTTCATTCAACAAACAAAGGGTTTCATAGATATGGTGAAGGAGTTGCCGGAGGAGATCGGGTCGAGAGAACCGTTGAGAGTGGACTGCAGCAAACGCAAAGGGCTGTTTGATTACGTCGAGGAGGTTCTTCCCTCTCTCTTGGAACACCACTATATCTCCATCACACCAGCAATGAGCCAAAGAAGAGATAGGTATTGCTCGATGCCTTCTTGTAAGAATTTCATGCTTCTTTAGTATGTTTTGTGAAATAGTTGCAAGTATGATCGCAAAGGGCATCTTTTCACCCATTCACTCTTGGTATCTTAACATGTGGGTTTGTTTTACTTCTTGTGTGTCTTGAGTTGGGCATCGCTTTAAATGGTTATCTAATCCACTGACGCAAAAACAAATATTTATTCTGGGGGAATGCTTTAAGGAATTTGTTTTTGTTATGTTTTGTATTTTTGGTGTTGCTTTTAGTTTGTTATTAGAATGTTTAGAAGTGGATTAGTGTTGCTATTATTTATTGTGTTAAGTTATACAGCAACTGTCCATAGGTTAAATGGGTTCTTCATTGGGGTTTAATTTCATTTGAAAGCGGGTGAAGGTCGGCACACATTATCACTTTTGTTTCGATAATCTCTAGATACCAATAGAGAGCCTATAGAAGTATTACCTACATAAAGGGCAACACAACTATTTGTATGATTTTGGGGACACATAGAAATGAGTCGAGGAAGAAGATAAACCTAATGAGAGGGAAAGTCCAATTCCTATTATGTTGATTGCAGTGTTGAACTACAACTACTGAGATAGAATTCCCGCATATGCCTAGCAGGTCGATTTATGGGATCACAATTTTTGACACTACATCAGGTTTGTAGCGTTAGTGCAACATAAGTCTTCTAATAGTTCTCATATTCTCTTACAACATGGTTCACCAAGGCTACTTGAAAAGTTTCATTTATCCTGATTAGATTGAAGATCTGATCTTGATCTAACTTGTAGGATTAGAATTAGGTTAGATGCAGTCTAGGCTTAGGTTAAACTAACTTTTTTTGTCGGATCAAGACTTAGTTTAAAATTTTGTTTTGTATTTACTGGATTTTATTTTAAAAACTTAAACCTTATTATTTTCTTGCATTTGAGTTGCACCTTTTCTTGTGTCTTAAGTCACATCTTTTCTTGTTTCTGCATTCATGTCTCACATCACTCTGTTACATCTTAAGTCATGTCTTTTTCGAAGGTTCTATGTCATGTCAATCCCTACATAAAGTAGGGCGATTGTGTGGTATAATCTCATGAAATTTATGAATATATGAAAGAGTTATACTATTTTTTCCTTATTTTCTAGTTATTTATTCGCTCATGAACTCGATCCAGGTTGTGGATTCAGCAGCCACTTTTTTCCCTTCTATTCTCTCTCTCCTTTCTCCTTTTCTTATTTGTGCAGAAATTTTCTTCAATCCAACTTTTTTGCACCAATTTTCAATCAAAACGGGTTTCTAAGAGTTGCTACATCTCGATAATCCTACAGACTTCATCATGACAATATATGGTTATCGGTTGCTTAAGAAGATGATGGGCAGGGGTGATTGGATACGGAGCTTAATAAGAAATGTTCCGCCAATCAAAATTAAACCAAGTGTTGATTTAGTGATTAAATATGTAGCCATTGACATATTGATGGAGGAGGGCGACCAATAGATGGAACCAATGCAGCAGAAGACCCTCCATTGGCCCCATTTGAGTGACTGATGTAGCAACATAGACAATCGAGTTGATGAAAAGGAAGTTATAAAAAAATCCGATCAAACCTTTCTGATCGACGATCTAATCCAGTTAACTCCTCCCTCTCCTTCTCCTTCCTCGTCCTTCTCCTCCTCGTCCTCCTCCTCCCTCTCCATCTCCTTCCTCCTCCTTCCATTAAGATTAGATAAGAGTCTAGGATTAGGTTAATTAATTTTATATCCGGGGTGTTCAATTAAATTTTTATTTGTTCGTTCTCTTTAAAAACATTTAACTTATTTTTTATTGATTTTCTTGCATCTTAAAGTCATGTTAAATCGCGGATTTTCTAGCGTCTTCCCGTCATGTCTTGTCCTGCATCTTAAGTCATGTCTTTTCTTGCAGTTAACTCAAAAATGCCTATTTAAAGGAAGGTGATTGAGTGTACTCAGGAATCAATGAATGAATGATCTCATAGTTACTTTCTTCTTGGTTACATTGCCTCATGGATCAATCATCTTGAAGCCTATAACCCTGTGAAATTACCAGTCTTAGTTTACATGCTTAACTCTTGTAATGTTTCCATCTATATGTTAGCAATAATCACACGATATTTATATTTTTATTCAGTTTGCAGTTGACAGTCATTTCTATCAAGTCGCGACATTGACTGTTGTTTCTAAGTGCAATCTTTATGATATGGGTAAATTACACTTTGACCCCCTAAGGTTTATGCCTATTAGGGCTGTCAACGGGCCGGGCTTAGGTAAACCTGGGCCCGACCCTTCTATATACCGGCGGGCCTAGGCCAGACCCTTCTATATACCGGCGGGCCTAGGCCGGGCTTAGGTAAACATGGGCCCCCGGCCCTTCAAGGGTCCGGGTTCAAGCCGGGTCCGGGCCTATAATTACCCAAATTTTTTACCCAAAAACAAATTTTATCCAAACTTTTTACAGAAAACAAACTAGTGAAGAGATTAGTTGACATTTACCTAAAATTTTTGCCAAAAAAAAAAAGAGATAAATAAGTCCAATAATCAGATTTGGGTTGAGAAATTAAGAGAGAGAGAGAGAGAGAATATATGATCTTTACCTAACAAAATCCACACCACCATAAGTGTTTACCAAAAAAAAAAACCCAAAGTAAAACAACTGAACAAAAATGAGGTAATGATCCGATCCTTTGGAGGCATCGAGGCGATGATCCGATCCGAGTCGAGAGACAGACAACTAGAGAGAGAGAGGTAGTCGGTGGACTGAAGCTCATATTAGGGTTAGGGTTTGAGCGAGAGAGATAACAAAAAAAAAAATGTTAACTTATATCGCCTCGGATTTGAAATCCTTTTCAAATCAATTGAGCGAGCGAGAGAGAGAGAGAGAGAGAGAGAGAGGTGTTTCAGTTCCAATCTGGGTCAATCCTGTCAACCCCTCAGCCCATGAGCCCCCCTCCTCTTAGTTATATAAAAAAAACTAATATATATAATTATTATATATATAATTATATATTTATATACTGTCGTCGGGTCGGGCTGGAAAACACTAAGCCCGGGCCCAACCCGGTGACTGAAAATGAAGGTCCGGGCAGGGCTTTGGGCAGGCCGGGTTTTATACGGACTTTGACGGGTCGGGCCGGGATGGGTGCCCTTCTTGGAGGGCCTAATTGGCCGGCCTAATGCCTATTACACTTTCCCCTCCTACGTTTCTAAAATTACACTTTGTCCCTTGCTAATCATGTTATTTGTTAAAAATTTACTAAGAATATGACGCATCTAAAGGTGAACATATAATAAATAGTATTTCATACTTTTTGGCATGTTATAATAATAGAACAATCTTTAAAATTGAGATTTGCCACTAGAATGTTGAGTTCCAATGATCATTTTATCATGATAACATGCCCAAAAGTATGAAATACCCCTTATTATATGTTCGTGATTATACAAGGCATGTGTTTAATAAGTTTTGAATCAAAAAATAAACAGGGTGTAAAGGGTAGTTTCAGAAACCTCAGGGGGTAAAGTGTATTAAGCATAAACCTCAAGGGGTCAAGTGTAATTTGCCCTTATGTTATTCAGTAGGTGGGAAATGGTGAGAGAAGCAGGCCTGTTCTTATCAAATATTCTGTCTGATGTTGCAGATATCCTTTTTATGCGAAGGCAGCCCTCTGTCAAGCCTGTTACAAGGCACTGCGCCTCAACAAAGCCTTGGAAGCCAAAGGCTCCGAGCTTCTCGACACCATTCCTAAACCCTTCCTGTCCCTTCACCTCAGATTCGAACCAGACATGGTCGCCTACAGCCAATGCCAGTACCCCAATCTGTCTTCCGCGGCATTAAACTCCGTAGAAGCTTCGCGCGGAGACAGGAAGCCGTGGACGGGCGACGCCGCCCGCGCGTGGAGGAGCCGCGGGAAGTGCCCCCTCACGCCGAGTGAAACCGCACTCATTCTTCAAGCTCTTGCCATCCCAACGAACACGACGATCTACTTGGCAGCTGGAGACGGACTGATGGAGATTGAAGGCCTGACATCTGTCTACACCAATGTGCACACCAAATCCTCTCTTCTCGGTGGTGGAGATCTTGCGCGTGCGCATGGCAACACGAAAGCCGCGCTGGATTACTATGTTTCTGTACACAGCGATGCTTATGTGGCGACTTATTTCGGGAACATGGACAAGATGGTGTCCGCCATGAGAGCACTGAAGGGGTTGAATAGGACTCTGTTCTTGAACAGGAGGACTTTCGCGAGTTGTGCCGCCAAGGGGATGAGCGGGGAGGAGTTGGCGGAGGCGATGTGGATGGAGCATAGGTATGAATTGGTGATGGGCAGGGGTTCTGCATTGCCTGATTGCTTCTGTGACTTCAGATTGTGACTCTTAAATTCTAGCCTCGTTCCTGTAGTATATGTTTTCTTTGGCTTCTTGCAAACATGTACCTTAGAACTGTAGAAGAGGGTGGCTTATGAGTTCAACTGTACCTCTGTCAGCCATAACCTTTCTTCCACTAGAGTATGTAAAACCTGCAAATTAGAGATTTTCCCTTGCATTTGTTAGAGATGATCTCATACCAATACAGGCACCTCCCATCAGACAGCCCAGATGCATCATCAGGCTCACCACCTTACAGGACGCCTGATGTGATCCTCTCTAAAATAATATGCACAACCCTTTTATGGTTTATTTTTAAACTAGTGTATGCCCGTGACTGCCGGCACTGCAGCTGCCTTCGGCGGCAACACACCTGTCGGCAATGCAGCGAGCTGTCTTCGGCGGTAACACACCTATCGATAATGTAGTGGGCCGCCTTTGGCGGCAAGACATTCCCGGGTATCACCATCTATATCGTCATATTCGGCGCACTCACCTGATCGCCTTCGGTAATAAATTACTTTCGGCGACAACACCGGCTTACAGCGGCCCTATCCCGACGGACCGACAACCCCGATACCACCAACAGCGGTTGGGACATTTGCTGCCACCTAAGCCGCCGCAGTCGACGGTAAAACCCAGTTCCTACGGTCTTGCTCCGGTGGACTGACAATCCCAACAAAATCATATTTAAAATCCCACGATCCTGCTCCGGTACATGCCCGTGTCGATTGGCACGAAGCGAGCGCCTTCGCGCGACCAACCACCCTTAGAGAGAGAGATCGTGGAGAAGAGAGAGAGAGACGAAGAGAGTGACGAAAGGAGAGATCTCGTGCGCTACCCCCCTTATTTTCCCACATCCGACCCACTCTCTCTCTCTCTCTCTCTCTCTCTCTCTCTCTCTCTCTCTCTCTCTCTCTCTCTCTCTAAATCATGTCCGATCTCTCTCTCTCTCCCCTTCCTTATCAAGCACGCAAACCAACCGTCCAAACCCAACCAGTCATGCATGCACGTGAGACAATCCGACTCCCTCTCTATCCGACCTTATCACAGCCGTCCCTTGAACACAACCCATGTCCGAGCTGTCCATATCTCAATCTCTATTGGCTACTCGCAGTCGTCCGAGAAGCCCAAGCCCAACTTTATCCGATCCCCCGCTCAAGCCTGATCGCAGCCACCCCTCCTCCCCTCTCAAACCTGATCACATCCGTTCAAGATCATCCTTAAAATCTGGCGACCCGAACCCATCACGATTTTTCCCCTCTCTATGACACCTCAGCCCATGCATTGATCACAGCTATCCGAAACCTATGAACACACGTCCGCACCCCCCTCACGAATCTCTCTCCCCCTAAAAAAACCTGTGCACGTCGCCCCTCTCTCGGATTCTCTCTACCTCTCCGATCGTCTCTCTCTCCTCTCTGATCCTGATCTCCCCTCCTTTCTCTCCTATTTTCTCTAATTGATTCTTTCTTTTGTTTTCTTTCCTTAACCGTCTCTCTCATTTAATCTCGATCACAATCATATCTGCCGTCCGTGAATTCTGGCGATTTTTTTCTTTCTTTCCCTTACTCCAAATCACAACTCTCTCCCTCCCTCTCTCCCTCTCTCTCTCTCTCTCTCTCTCTCTCTCTCTCTCTATATATATATATATATATATATATATATATATATATATATATATATATATATATATATATATATATATATATATATCCCGAGCTATAGCCGACCTGATCCCAGTCGTTCTTTTTCTCTATAGAGAAATCGGGGGAAGAGAGAGAGAGAGAGAGAGAGAGAGAGAGAGAGAGAGAGAGAGAGAGAGAGACGGAGAGAGAGAGAGAGAGAGAGAGAGAGAGATCGTGGAGAGTCGGGACTTTGCACGGATGTGATCAAGTGCAATGAATGGTTGTGATTTAGATAGAGAGTGGGGAGAGAGGTAAAGGAAGAATCATATCTTGGTTCTAGATCTAGACGTGAGGGAAAAAATGAATGGGTTCCATGCATGCATGGGGTGTATTTTGGGATGGGTTTCAAATTTGAACATTGAAGGAGAGGGAATATAAGGAAGGAATTTAAAAGCGAGAAATGAGGAGATAAATGGGGGGGGAGAGAACAAATGGGATCTTAGGTGAGCTGTTCGGTTGTGATTAGATTGCATGGGACAGAGAGGGAGAGGGAGAGATCACATGAGAGGAAGACTTATCATGTATGGGTTTGTATGGTAAGAAGGTTAAGAGGAGTAAATAAGAGAATAAATAGGATTGCATGCTTGGTCAGCTAAAAAAAGGAGGTATGCATGGCTGGGCTTGGTGAAAGAGATTTGTGCATGAATAAAATTTAAAAATTGAGGACTACCATCAAAGTTTGAAGGGAATCCGGACAACTGTGATTGTACTGGGAAGGTAGAATAGAAAATAGATAATTTAAGAGAGAATTAAGAGAATTAAAAAGATGAGAATATATATATATATATATATATATATATATATATATATATATATATATATATATATATATATATATATATATATATATATATATATATATATATATATATATATATATATATATATAAAGAGAGAGCGCACGAGAGAGAGAGAGAGAGAGATATGAAAAAAAAGGTAATTTTTTTGTTTGGTCAGCTTGTCCTAGTCAGCAGTTCCGTTTTGTCTAGTCAGTAAAAAACCGACATCCCTTGTTATATAAACTAGTGCATGCCTATGCCTGTCGACACTGCAACGGATCTCTTTCAGCGGCAACACACCTAAACGCCTTCGGCAACAAAACACTTTTGACAACACCGGTATTCATAGGGACACCCAAAATTTCAGCAGGCGGGTTTATAACCGTCGTTGCGAACAACGATCACGGGATGAACGATCAGATTTAGTATAGTTTAAATAGGCCGAGATTTTAGGGATTTAGTATAGTTTAATTGGATCAAGATTTGAAACCAAGGGGAGAGAGTTGGTTGACGAGAAAATAGAGATCGTGCATTGATTTTTGAACGAATAGTTAGATCTATTCGGTTCATTTTTGTCCAGTCAGCTTGTCCTAGTCCGCTTCCATTTTGTCTAATCAACACATAACCGACGTGCCATGTTATATAGATAGAAATACTCTCTTAACATGTCATAATTATAAGAACATTCGACCACCAGAATAGATAAACATCACATTCGATAGAAGCTAACATTGAAAGGTACACACAAAAACAGATTCTCTCACTACAAAACTTCACAAATAGATGTCTACAGAGACAGGTTAAGGAAACAGATCCAAGCCTCATTCGTCACCCTTCCCAGCTTAAAGAGAGGAAAAAGGAACCACACCCAACTCAAAAAATGCACAAAAAAGAAAAAAAATCCTCAAAAACATCGCCTCACTTTTGGAAAGTACTGTACAATTTTTAAAATAACTCTTCTAACTCCTAGCACAGCCACCTAAATCTCAAAATCTTCGTACATCGTCAACCTCAGTTACAGACTTGGTGTATGTAAAACCAGGAAAATTGAAGCCCCACATCCAAAACTTCAGGCTTTGTAACTATTTCTCCAAGCTGTAGACATCAGAAAAACAAAATTGATGGTAAAACTGGAGCAGATGCTATACAGGTCAGAGGCCCGTGAAAACCGCTGGGGTCATTCAGATTCCTGAGTCGTCCGGTGCGTTGGAGGATTCCTCTACATTTAGGCAGTTTGGTGGGCTTCCCTGATGGACCTCCTCACCGCCAGCGGTCCTCGATTTGCCCGGCCTCGATCGGACATTGGCCCCCATAGGAAAGGGTTCCTGAAAAAAGAAAACCATTGAAATGCTTAGAAATCATCACCCAGAAATAGCCAGTACTAATGTGGACAGCAGAAAGGTAATCTGGTACATATGCTGTCAGGTGACCAGAGAATGTTGAGGTCAATACGGAGTCGTCATGAATTGGAAAGCAGTTCATCCTTAACAATATTAGAAGCCTCATAAGTTATTGAAACTGAGCCGGGGATCATCATAGTAAGGTGGACCACGGACAAATTGATTGTTCTTCAGAGGAAGGCACGGGTCATGAAACACTTTAAAGAATTAACCAAATCAATACATTTCAATTGGATGGTTGGGAATCAAAGGTACATCCAGTGAGGAGTAATGGACGTCAGAAACATAGGGGGTGTTTGGCATCGTTCTGGAACCTGCCGTTTCTATTCCCAAATCCTGATTTTAAAAGTAACGGCTAACATTTGTTCCGGTGGAATGAAGAGTTGGGAACAAAAAAGTAACGGCTCCGTCCGTTTCTCTGCCAACCGGATGCTGAACCATCAAATTTACACCAGAATTGGTAATTGACAGGAATACCCTGTGCTGGATGAGGATCAAGCGGAACAGCTGTTCCTCATGCCAAACACCCCCATAGCGACTCACTAAAATATGATAACATAGATGACATTTTTTTATTCTGAACATATTTCCCTGGGTAATAAACTGGTGAAGAAACAGGCCTTGCATTTATGGCAGGAAATAGGAAAGATATTATTTAAGCTTCTTTCTAAAGCTTAGGTGAAGAAGCAAAGGCAGCATTATATATATGTATATATATATATATATATATATATATATATATATATATATATATATATATATATATATATATATATATATAATGATCTAGTGCTCACCATCGATCACAGTCGTCCATGATGATAAAGGATGGCTTTGATCGATGATGAACATGGCCAACCGTGCACAAAAGTGAGCACTAGATCATTTATTTATATATATTCTAGAGTGTATTTATTCTAATTTTAGAAGACCCATCAAAAATATTGTATGATGGCTAATACCTGATCCCCTGCATTTGGGCCATCCGTATGGAATAGTATAGGACGACACCGTTTATCCTCATTCATCAAGCTTGAGTTCTGGAAATGAGTAATAAGCGCCGCTTTACTTTGGATTCTAGCATATTTAAGTGAAGCCACCTTTTCACTGTTGAACTTCTCCCATTTCTTCCCATTAAAAGCCTGCAAAAGATTTCCTTACAATCTTATGGTGTTCTTTAAGGATACATGGCCAGAGCTGTGTTTGGGGCAGAACTCGCATAAAAAATAAATGATATATGTATAACTAACATAGAAAATCCATATTGAAAACTAAAATAATTTTTTTTATCAGAGATATAATTCCTACATCTCACTAGAACATAGTGGGTTCAACAGAAACTAACACCCACAACCACATACACACAGAAAAAAATATAAATAATCAACAATCTATTTCAATCAGGAAATGATGAGTAGAACCTGAAATAATTGAATGATATGCTGAGGATCAATCATGTTGATAAAAGCATAGCCCACGTTGCATTTGTTCTGGAAAACAAAAGAAAAAAAATCCCCATTAGACGAATCCATAATAGGAAGAGGACATTCAAAACCACAGCAAATATGAGAAGGTTCTGATCAATAAAGAACTACTACCTTAAAATCAATCGGCAAATAGATAAAATCATAAGTTCCTCGATGATGCTCATCAATAGTAGCCAAAAGCATCTTAGATGTGTACCTGATAATCATATAAGAATACATAAGATGAAAAAATATATACAGGCACGATAACAAAGACTCAAGGGGAAATGTAGAGATTAGAATTAGAACGCCTTTATCCACTTACTTGTTGGGAATATTTTTTATCATGAGCGTTGTTCGAGAGTCTACACCACGCATAATGCGGTCAATATCAAGTTCATAGTGCTTATTGTTATCAACCTGGTTGGCATTTCCATCACTTCGTCGGCTCCTAACCCTGTCCGGAGGAGAATCATGTGAACCAGGCTTATTCCTTCGATTAAAAAATTGGCACCTTTGCTGAGGTGAAGCAATCCCAACATGAGCCGAAGGCATAGAAGGGTCTACACAGTTTCCATTAGCACAAGGAAATAGGTTACTAGAAGCAACTTCCAATGGGTGCAACGAAGAGCTGCCAGAGAACCCAATACTTCCAAGAGAGCCTGGGTGAATAGCAGAGGCTTCCATAGAATCCGCTGCATAAGAATGCCGGCTGTCCCACAGTGAGGGATCTACAGCAGGTGCTGAACCAACATAATGGTGGTGTGAGGGCAGAATTGTGCTCGGCATATGAGATGGTGCTCTTGGGACACCATGCATTTGTTGCGGAGAATGAGATGGAATACTCTTCACAAAAGATGGTGAGCCTCGCCATATCATGGCCCCAGGGAGATTAAGGTGATATGTTTCAGAGGTGTTCCCTACATATTCATGTCCATGAAGAGGGAAACTTCCATTTCCCAGAACCCCAAATGCTGTGAAATAAAGGAAACATTACTTATTAAGCAAGTAATATGAGAATAAAAATATTTTGTTTTAAGGGTAAATTACACTTAATCCCCCTGAAGTTTAGCCCAAAATCAGTTAACCACCATATAGTTAATAAACTACATTTTGCCCCCTTTAATTCAGTTTTGAATAGATAGAAAATACCGAAAAGAGGAAATTAGTAGTTGACAAAAAGGGGTATTGTGCTAACATTTAAAATTATAGGGACCGATTTGGAATAAAAACAAAACTTGAAGGGGGTTAAGTGATTTTGGGCTAAACTTCAGGGAGTAAGTGTAATTTACCCTTGTTAAATATATGCTGCCAGAAAAGGAAGCATAAGCAATAAGTTAGGCATAACAAAAAATCTCGTCTCTATTTTCAGGTCAAGCCTAATAGGATGAAAGTACATCTATATTGTAAACACTAGGGATATTCTCCTTGCTGAATAGAAGTGAGGACTGCACTCCGCTCAACCAACAACAAAAATTCAACATTCCATGTGCTTCATACTTACCACCTTCATGGTGTCCGAAAGAATGGTTATCGAGGCCACCCGAGCCAATCCTATGATGAATATGTCTGTTATCGTTTCTGTCGGTGGGTCTGGAGTTGATAAAATCCATGGCTGACAAGGTGCTTGGGGGGTTGAAAGGAATGTCGTTATTCACTGTGTCGTGGTATTCTGGAAGTGAATGAGGATGGAAGGTTGGCGCGCATTGATAACCAAAGTTTCTATGCCGTAATGAATGGCTGAGATCACCAGGGCCAGATTGATTATTGTGCTTCCCCACTGTCGCAGCCATCACCGGAGGACATAAATTATGTGCCACACTAGAAGAAATTCCATGAGATGAGGTTCCCATAAATGGGCTAACTGGTGCTCGGCCTGCGAGGCCCTGAATAGGTACCTTTTCAAGACCATTGGAGGTAAATGCCCCGAGGGCGATCGATCCTGAAGAAACTGTCATGCAGACCAGGATAAAAGGAAAACATAACCACATAAGCAAGACAAACAGAAATAGATGATTAGCCAGCAATCATACCAAAGCATTCTGATGAAGTACTAGGGACGCGTCCCTGCATGCATCCACTTAATTCTTCTTGATCCAGATCTGGATATAACTGTGGAATTAGGCTGCCGACAAAGATTGTTCCAGTCATCAAATTACGATACACAAAAAAAAATCACTCTAAGAAATAGCCCCAAATATGGACAAAAAAGTAATTGATGAAAAACAGTTTCTCTAATAAGGTACTCTGAAATGTCTGTATGATCAACTATAAAAACACAACAAAACACATATCATATTTAATTTTGAAAAGGGATAAAGCTCCCAATGACATCCTACTATCCTAGTAATCCTACAAAGATTCACCGAGAACAGTTGACAAAAGGTCCGACAGCAATTTTAGGAGAGTTTTGGCTGGGCCATCGTAACAAGGATTATTCAAACTTTACAGAAACCGAACCACCTATTACTAAACATCCATATTTAAGCTGTCAAAATATTGCCTATCGGTAACATATATAAGTAGGAATAACAAAAATCTTTTTTTTTATCCATTTCATTTTTTATGTAATAAAGAAAACGCCAATCTCAAAACGGAGGACTCCGGGAATATCTAACCAAGTAACTAGACGATTATTATGATCTGAAATGCCACTGTTAAAAGTGTTGACAATTTAAGCATTGGGTTCTCATACAAAAATATATGCTACCCCAATAACTTCTTCATATAGCACTAAATGAATTCCACTTTTAACTCACGGAATCATATCTAACAGCTATTGGCTTTAATAGAAGTTTGGCAACATGAGTTATTTTTATATCTAAATATGTTAAGTTCGTAACATAAACGGGTGTGAATCAAGGCAAAGTTTCAGATAATTAAACAATACATTTTTTTTGTTGAAAAAACTGAGATTAGATAATGGAGAGAAGATTAAGATGATTATTATGGTTTGGCCATGTACAACGTAGAGTAGTGGTGGGCTTGATATGGAGAGGGTTTCATATTAGTGTGGAAGGTCCAAGGAGAGGGGGGGGGACCTAGAATAACATTGATGGAAGTTATTAGAAAAGACATGCAAAACTTTAATTGACAACAGATATAGGCCTAAATAGAAATGAATTGTGAAGAAGGATTCCTAAAGACAAACCCAATTAGATGGGACATGGCTTGATTGTTATGTTATGGTTTATGGTTAAGGTATATAAATTGAGATTGTACTGATGAACCCAATAAATTTAAAAGTAAACAAGTATCAAAAAAACAAAAAACTCAACCAAAATTGTGAAATGACATGGGAACCCAATGATGTAGACAACATACATGCAACACAAAATTCTTTATTTTCACAAAGACATTGAAAATAATAAAACACTAACAGATCTCACGCACACAGTGTAGGAATTACAAGCTGCTAGGCAAACACTGAAGCATAATCCATAGACACCTTGACAACAATAAACTCCAGAATCGTCATAACTTTAGGGAGTATTTGGATGCTCTACAAAACCATTATCTTTCCCGATTTTCCTTCCTATATACTCCATTTCAAATATCCGGTTATAACCACCAAACTACTCATAAAAATGTGAATCTTCAAATTTAAAAAATTTCGAAACAAGGGAAAAAAATATGGGAAACACAAACCCTAACCAGGTGACAACTTGTTGCATCAAGTCACGATAATCAGTTGAACAAGCTGTGCAAGTAACACCATGTAGATAGAATCTCTATTCCCACCATTACGCTAACCACAAACGAACTTAGTGAGAGAATAGTTAAAATTAAAACTATCAAATAATGATGTCCCAACCCAATTGGGTGCAAACTGATTATCCTCGATAAATATTTCAGTCAACTCAACCCAATTTAGGTTAAATCGAGAGTTTCCGGGAGGTTATCCCCTTTTTGGCGAGGCGTGTAGTGAAAACGGGTGATGCCTTCATATTAGAGTGTAAGATCGTAATCGGGAACAGCATCAACACGAGGTTCTGGGAAGACGTTTGGCTAGGTGAGGCTCTGTTGAAGGAATTGTTCCCTCATTTGTATGATGCCGCTAACGTAAAAGGTTGCTCAGTGACTTCTCATTACAGCAAGGGGTTGAGACGGTGGAGACTAACTCCCAAGCAAGGCACATCGTTGAGTATCCGAGAAGACAGAGACGTGCTGACACAGATGCTAGGGCCTATCACTCTAGTGGAGCACAAGGATAGATTGTCATGGAGGTGGGACATGTCGGGGATATTTATGGTCTAGAGCTTCTACTACTTGCTATCCTCTAAAGGAGATCTTTTTCCAACGGCGACTCTAATTTGGAAGGCGAAAGTCCTACAACATATACATATATTTTCCTTGTTGGCGACCAAAGAGAAGATGTTGACTAAAGTGACCTTAGTGAGGCATCACAATTCGGCTGTGGATGACCACCTAAGAAGCACTGACATTGGTACGGGGACACAGGTACAACACGACACGGGTTCGCCGACACGGCAAATCCTAAAAAAAGGAGGACACGGATACGGCGGAGACACGGCAAAATAAATTTATATTTTTAAATTTATATTTTATGTGTGTTTGCAATTCATATATATTTCAATAACCGAAAAAATCTCATAGAAAACAACTAAAATAAAAATTTAATACATACTGAATAGCAATCGTTAGTTACATCCAGCCCAATCGGTGAATTGCAGGCAGCTCTAAATGGTATGAAAAATAACGGTTGTGTTTCAGTTTTGACTTCAACCTATTTGAAACCTCAGAGGATAAGATAAGTTAAAGCCAAACCTGAATCGTAATCGTCCATCATAACCATCCTGACAAGTGAATCAAACTCAGGCCCAAATGGCAAGCAAAAGAACGGCTGCGATTCAGTTTTGGCTTCAACCTATCTGATCCTCTGAGGTTATAATCTTAGAGGATCAGATAGGTTGAAGCCAAAACTGAATCACCACAGCTTATAACCCGACCCTATATCGAACAGTCTGTCAACCCGCAGTGTCCGGTGGGTGTCCGACGAGTGTCTGGCCGTGTCCGGCTCCCGGAAGCACGTAGGACACGGCACATGCGTGTCCAACGCGTGTCCGACACGGGTACGGGAGGTCTGGGAAAGTGTCTGTGCTTCCTAGGTGACCACAAATGTACCTTCTGTGTTGCAGGACACGTCCTGCTCAAGTGCCCGTTCTACTCTATTGGAGAAGCTAGACCTGAGAAGCTTTCCAACAGCCCTCCGATCGCTATGGACAACGTGGAGGCGAAGGACAGTCACCAAACCTATCCGTGCAGCTTGGGATATCCTAGCGATGGCAATATTGTGGTCAATTTGGCTATAGAGAAACACTCGGATTTTCAACAGCAAACTGCGAGCGATATATTTGGTCGATCTGGCTAGAGAGAGATTTCCTTCTTCTAAAATTCCTTTTGAGTAATTATTAATAAAATGGTCCCCCCCCCCCTCCCCCCTCATTTGTGAGGGATTCTCAAAAAAAAAAAAGATGTGTGGGTGGGTGGGTGTGGGTGTGGGTGTGTGTGTGTGTGTGTGTGTGTGTGTGTGGGGGGGGGGGGGGGGGGAGGGGGGTGGCGCATAAAGACAGGGGAAAAAAGTTACCTAAACATGATATAGTTCAAAGCAAACCAATATCTTATCCTAAATAAAAATATGAGGTCAGGACATGCATGTAACTCAGTATTCAATTTGAGCCATTACTATGACTAATTAAGACACTGGAATATTATAAATACTATTGACAAGCTTGTCAGACCCTATTAAGAACAATATTGCCACTTAAACCTTTCCAATACAGCATTAATATGAATGGTTGAATATATCAATTGATTTAAATCAGAGCTTAAGGCTACTAAAGAGGCATGGATGAAAATAGAAGTGAGTTGCCAGGGCAATACCACTGTCTTGCACCATTACAGCTGGGCTCAAGCTTTATTCTTTTGCCCGCTATAACATTTTTGTTTAAAGCACGAAGAGCAGTTTCAACAGCTCTAACATCGTAAAACTCTATAAACTTGTGATGATGCTTGTGTGGAGTTTCGAGAATCTGTAAACCAATCAAGTATTAACAACATTAACGTCATAGTAAAATAAAACTCGAGAAAATGCAGTATGGGATATACGACCAGGTCACCTCTTTGACTTCCCCATAGACACCAAATATCTGATGCAGATCATCATTCGAAATAGAAGAATCAAGGTTGAATACCACAAGGGTACCCTGGTTAATATTCGTCTCCAATGGATTGTCCTAATAGCAAAGCGTTCACAATTAATACATCAGAAGCATGAAACAGGCTGTTGCCTCTGTGGAGGCATGTATGCACGCATGCATTGGTAAGTAAAAAATCATCCTAGAAAAAGAAAGCCCCGCTGCCATAAGGCCACACAATGCGTAATTGCACATTTACAGCAAAAGCAACACCAAAAAGTTATCAACATCCTCCCTCCCACATGATATTACTTCATTGCAATTTAGGTTAGAACAATATATATTCATAAGAAACACATCAACACTATCTACGGCATCCAACTGGTAGGTATTGGTGGCTACTGGCTACCAATGAGTAACAGACCAAATAGACGCAACATATAGGCACACAAATCTGACAACTGAAACAACAATAAACTATGCATATCTATCCCCTGCACTGCTACCGAAATCAGGTTACTATATAATACAAGCATCTCCCTCCCTCCCTCCCCCCATGTGGGGTCAGGTTTAAAGAACTGCAACCACAATAAACTACGCAAATCTATCCCCTGCACCGCTACAGAAATCATGTTACTCTATAATCATGCATTCACCCCCTCCACCCCCCTCAGGTTTGAAGAACGTTCCATGGCATTCATTTCTCTCAAACCCTGCGTCCATTGTTATAGAAATCATCTTAGGATCTGCACCACCTCTATTCATGTGATCTTTGGCCCAACCCTTTCTCCACACAGCACAAACAATCGCACACGTGCGCATGCACACACATGATTTATATATCAAATGATGAATAATCATCTTGATGCAAGTGAACATAAAAGCAAAAAGAGGTTTACCACTTCAAATAGGCTTTTTCGACTATCATAATAAAAAATTATACTACCAAATTTCCAATCGATGCCTCATATAAGACTAATTAGGAGAACACGTGGAAAGAGGATACCTTCGGAATCGAAAAGTGTATGTCAAGATTCCGACCCCTGAAAGGCTTGTTTGCAAGAGCTTTCATTGCATTTTGGGCTGCCCTTATATCATAGTAAGATATCACTACAAAACCACGATGTTTGCAGGCTGTATACAGTTCGCGAATCTCTCCATGTTGCTGAATAGAATAAATATATGGGTTAAGAGAGACAAAGTACCACATAAATTCTACATACAGATCATACTAGCAAATAATAAAATTGCCAAAAAATATAATAAAAAAATACCTCAAAAAGATCCCTTAGCTCAGCATCCACGACATTGCTATTGATATTTCGTATAAAAAGGGTTCGGGAAGGATGTTCACCAGAAAATTGGATACTCAAACCCCCCAGCTGACCATTAGAAGCTCCCCCACCAATAAAATCAGAAGTTTTGTTGGAGTTGGGAATATCATCAGCTTCTAGTTCCATCCCACCTCCACTGCAAAATAGATCATCTTCAACATCGTCTCCACTGTTGGGTCGAGCAAGATCATCGATAACTCCAGATAGCAAATCATCGTCATCAGGAAGGAGGTTTCCAATAGTTTGTGCTTCAATTTCTTCCAAGGATTCAGAAGGCTCATCATTCCCAGATGTATCCACAGATTGACCAAAAGGAGCACCATTTGATGAAAAACTTACTGCACCATCAATATTCAAGATTGCATAAGTACATAGTTGACAAATCTTGTTAAACAGCCATCCGGAATTTCCACTACAAGATCAAACATTATAAAATAAAACCCACTTATTTTGAACTTGAATGCATGAATTAGATGCCATTAAACAGAAATGCCAACTGCATATAAAATAATTTGGGGTTCACTGGTGTTTGCAGTTTGTAAGCAAAAAAGCATCTTAGTGAAAGAAAGAGAAGAAAGATACATTTCTTGTTGAACATCTCAGACAAACAACTTGAGAGAAGATCATTCTCATAATGGAGCCCATTCAACACAACTTTGTTCCCTGCCATAAACTGGGATGCAGGTTGTACATATAATCTCGTCCGGGATCCAAAATCCTGGTTACGAGCTCTCCAAGAAGTCAAGGAGAGTGTGGTAGTGCTCTCCACACCCATCAAATGACGCTCAAGGCTAATCTTAGTCTCCTGGTCTTTGAGAGCATAAGCTTGTGGAAGTTGTAAGCATTCCACCGAGTTTCCTCCCATTCGACATAGCTTTTCTTGAGGAGATAAAGAAACTGACTGAATTCCAGACATTAATGACATTCCCCCAGTTCCTGCATAATGTAAATTGAAGGTCTAAATGATTCGAAAACAAGCCAAACAAAAAGGGAAAGAGAAGTGCCAAGTCATACCCAATAGAATGAAAAAAGAGGAGGAATTGCACATGCATGAGAAAATGTTCACATACAAGCCAGAACTAACATATGATTGAGAAGAGTTATGGCAGGTTAGGTCGATGGAACAGTCACTTGAAGGCAGGTTGCTGCTAACACAATCCGCAAGCTCTTAAACATCTCAGTCTATAAAATCTCAGTATGAAAAATTATTTTGATTAACAAGTTGTATAGTCAACAGTCGGAGTGAAACTCCTCCACTCATGTTAAAGGCTTCCACAAAGTCACTTAAGAAATCCAATGCCTTTGTTTCCCTTTAACGGTTTAACCTGGTTCCCTTAGAAGGGAAACCCATGGTAACTATATTCCAGATAGGCAAGAAGACCTCTAAATATCCAATAGAAAATGAGTTTTGACAGTAAAGAAAGTGTTTAATAGTAATGCAAAATGGTTTAATCATGCAATTTTAATAAACAAGTAATGTGATTCCAACATGCAACATTTATTGCATGAGATGAATTAAGAGAGCAAATAGAGGCATCAGTTTGTTTCAATCTTGATGTTGTTAATTTAATTACCTATTTAGGAGTTATGACTTTCTCTAGATATTTACCCAATTATGCTTCCTACAAGTTTCGTTCTGTTTCCTAAAACATTAGCAATTTCAAATATATGCCTTCTTCAAACAATCATTTCCTACTCCACTTCCCACCTTGCTTCCAGCACACATTTGCAGTTCTGGAATAACTATAATACAGGCACATCGATCATCTTATATGGTTAAAATGTAGCTGACATGCACAAACAAGGTTTCAAGAAAAGAGCTGCAATTGTTTGAAGTCACACTGAGGTTTAACAATTGAACTAACTTACAACTATATGGTTCTAAACACCAAACTTTCGTTATAGGTGTACAAATGGCTCCTGATAAATGTGAACAGATAGTGAAATTGATTAAAGCTCAGCCTATAGACATGCAACATCTTTAATTTTCCTATAAGGTGTTATTTAGAGATAAGAAAATTTTTTTGAATCAACAATTGAGAACACTTGGACACATCACAACAAAGGACCATTATCCAGGTAGGAATCTGAATTAACAAGCAAGACTAATTTTCAAGTGACTGGACACTTCTAGTGAAAAGTCATATATTTTTCTTTTTTCCTTCATGTCATGTACCATGAATCCATGCTTATATAGTTAAATGATAGGAAGTACTAGTCAACTTAGGAAAGTATTTAAATATCAATATTGCCTTCCAAAATTTTCCCATGTAGTTCACACACGGCATGGTTCAGTAATTATGTGAGGTATAAGGGTGGCACGATAACGATAGGCAATGGATCCAAGATGTTGATACAGAGAGTTTGTGATACTCACTTGAAGATGTTTTACAGGTCAATTCAAACACTCAAAGGAGTTCATAATGCTTAGAATTTTAGAGATAAACTGGTTTTTTTTCCTAATAAAGATTCTCCCACATACAAGTTCAGCAATCAAAGTGGACTTGTGGAGGTCTGAGATGGTACTTCTTTAATCCTGAAAGAAATTTTAAGTAGTGGCTTATATAAGGTTGCAGTGAGGATAGCTTCAAGGGTAGAGGGTTAAATACAAAATAAGACTGCAGATGGAATAATCTCGAGTGCAAAAAAGTTGATTAAGAAGTAGGATTTAGTGAGCAACTTCAAGGATATATTAGATTTGGTCCTTCACACAAGATGAAGGGGCACCCGGTGTGGGTGTAAAGGTGACAACAAGTAAAAAACGATAGGCTTGAAAATTCACAGATTCTTAGAACATGACAAAGAGATGACAATTTTAGTCTTCATATTGTTCTTCTGGTTGGTTGATATATAAAAGCCAAGATGGAGATTTGTGATACGGCTTTTAAATAAGCTATATCAACGTGGGCATAAAGGATACTAGTTGCGGGGTCGGTTGAGAGAATCTGTGGAGTTTCGTCTGCAAGTGGAAGACTATTACAACTGCAAAAAAAAAAAATTTGATTCAAGTCCGACGAACTCACGGGTTTTGGTAGTAACTTAGGCTTTAGCTAGTGTGTATTGGAACCCTTAGAGAAAGGAAACTCCTTAATATATATAATAGTTGTTGTGTGAGGCTATATTTGGTAAAAAAACTTGTCACATGTTTGAAAAAGGAATTAGCAGCAAATCCAACGATCCAGCAAGGGTTCCTCACTTTATGCAGATAGAGAGGAAGAAGAGAGAAAAGTGAAGGAACGTTTTCCTTCGAGGTATATGTTCATAGTGTTTCTTTATTGGGTTTTGAGTGGACTAGTGCTCTGTATCTTCAAGTGTTTTATCCTGGATTATTCTTTGTCAAACTTTTATCATGTGGGTCTAGGGGTGGCAATGGGTCGGGTTGAGATATAGGTATAAGGGCAAAACACCCAACCCGAGCCCGACCCGTTTAATAAACGGGTCAAAAACTTAAACCCAAACCCGACCCGCCTAATAAACGGGTTGACCCGACCCAACCCGTTTAACCCGTTTACTAAACAAGTCGGGTCGTGTCAGGTTGGGTTGGCTCGGGTTGGGTCAACAGAACCCATGTAAACCTGTCGGGTTGGGTCAGACAGGTCGGATTGGGCCGGGTTGGGTCGGGTCGGCTCGGGTCAGGTTGACACAACCCATTTGGTAAACGGGTCAATCGGGTTATAAGTACAAACCCGAACCCGACCCATTAAATAAACGGGTCAATCGGGTCGACCTGTTTATGACCCGAACCCGTTTAGGCCAAACCCAAACCCGTTAACTTCGGGTCGGGTTGGCGGGTCGGGTCAAGGATTGCCACCCCTATGTGGGTCTAAGAAGGCTTATGGGAGTGGTGAGGTTGTTAAAGATTGTAATTATAAATTCTCATAATAAAGAAATTATCATTACGTTGTTGCCAATATCTTGGTGTTCTTGTGCATGATAGGATTTCCCTTTTGGTGCGATCTCGGTATATTACGATCTCGACCACCTTATTTCCTTTTGTTGTACCTTGGTGTGATCTGATACGCTCAATATCGCAATATCAGGTGCGCAACAAAATTGATACCAATATGTAAAGTTTTAATTCCATACAATGTCGCTTCCGATGTGCCTTAGTATGATCAGATACAATCTGTATCGAAATATCAAGGTGCCGCAGAAGAAATGATACCGATAGATGAAGCTCTAATCCAAATCTATTGGACCAAAATCCAAAAACGATAGACCAATCATCATGTCATCTATAACAAAGAAGAGAGCAGAAGGAGAAATGTGATTTCAATATAAAAGGCCGAAATTAATGGATAATGAGTAATTCTTCTTTCAAAATAATTTTACAAAATTAGAAATGCAAATTAATAATACTCGCTTTCAAACCCATGATTATAACATATCAAAAACTCAAATACTACATGTAGGAGTCTGAAATTAAATTGAATTAGGTCTCTTACTTCAATCTGTCTCTTCTTCTTATTTTTTGTACTTATTTGCATTATTGAGATTTTATTCTGCAAAGTTATGCAAAATCCCCTTTTGAAACGCATGCTCAATACTTATATATATAGGAATATAATTGGCCCTGAGCTCGCTCGTCCAAAAGTGTCTTCTTAAATAAGATGTTATCAGCCCACTAAAATTCCGTCTCCACGGGAGGAACCCGTGGGTTTCCTCAACCCTCTTGTGCATCCCATAGGTGCGAGGAATCTCGGGATTTCTACCCCTTAAAAGAGAAATCATGGTATCCTTTTCCTTATCCTTACATCTAGGGATTAGTTGCTTCATTAAATGAATATTTTTCCCCCCTCAAATATAATGATTATTTTCCTATTAAACATGAAAGAGGTTGTGTGGCCATTTAACTGCCAATGAACTATTTTATTACAAAAAGACCCTCCTTTGACTTCTGCACTTTAGTCCCTACTTTTCCTAAATTATACTAAGATCTCTATCAATTAGAAAAGTAAAACTATCTTTAAAACAAATATAAATTAATCTAATGGCTACAATGAAGAAAAACAAAGACATCAAAATAATTAATTTGAATTTGACCCTTATTTGCTCTTGCATCATCATGCCACAATTTAGGTGTGTGGCCAAGGTCTCTAGAAAGCCTACGCCTTGTCCACAAGCTGAATTCTCCAACTGGAATGAATTAGGTTTTTTTTCCTTGAAAATTTTAAAAAATTGCTCTCCCCATTTTTTTCCTTCGCTTGCTAACACTTTTTAAGGAAAAGTTTGCACAAGGTAATAATTGCAAACATTAGAACAATGTACAAATGAAGTTTTTTGGGTTACATGTGAAAGTTTAATATTGCGAGAGAATCATATTATGTGCATTGATAGTTTCCATTAACAACAACATGCGGACTTGATCATGGGTGAGGCGACAATGACACTTACCGTGATGGTCGGGCATAGACTCAGGCTTCCAAATTCCAAATTGTCTCTGAAAACAAGAAAGAAGAGAATTAATTTAGACTAGCACTTCAATCCAAAAAAACCCACTGAATTTGACGAACAAGAAGAAATCATCAGATAAAGTCATAGCCAATTTTTTCATCATCCACATGTACTAAACTACTAATGCCACGGATAATTGAAACAAAATAACAAAATAGTGATCCGTGTCCGGAGCAATTTGTACCTCAAAAGGAAAGGAGGTTTCGTCCGAAAAGAAAGACGATGGTGCTGAAGGCATGTGGAAGAAAGACAACCGCCTCTGGTCCATGATATTAGATGGCATCCTGAAGCTCTTGAACCACCAAGTTGTGAGCCTGAGAGCAAAATTTAAAACTCACAACTGCGACATTCCCGGCATAACCATGCTTTCTCAAACTGCTTCCCGGTGCTGGAATTCAACAAGATCCAGCAAAATTAAACAACTAAGACAAGACAAACTGATCGGTGAAGGTTTCAATGTTTTTCCACCAGAAAATTCCAAGGAAAACAGGGAATTCAATTTTTGGGCGCTGAGAGCTCTTAATGCAAGATCGCTGCAGCAAATCTTAACACCGATCATCTTAAAATACGGAGGAAAGGAAAAAAAGAAAACACAGTACGGAGAAATCAAAGGCAGAAAAAACATAAATTCAGATTCAGATCGCGGGGCTCACATCGAACCCTAGCTCCTCACTCGCACCAATCAGGATGAGAACTCGATGGCAAATCAAAATTACAAAAAAAAAAAAACAATAAAGAGAGTGGGATACGAGCAAGAAGTCCACAAGGAGGAATTCTCACCAGATCAACTCCGATGGCTCCAGCAAGCTCACCAAAGCCTCATCAGACCTTCAGGGTAGAGAGAGAGAGGGAGAGAGAGAGGAGGAAGAACTTAAAGGAAGAGATCGGAGAGTGGGAAGGGAAGGGATTGGCAAGGTGATCGTTCTCGGAATTCGTGGCGTGCGAGAGCGTCCAACCTCGACGATGGCACTTTCCCCTGCATTGCAAGCAAGAGAAACCACACACAACCTCGATGATCGGAGAGTAGGAATATTTTAATTACGACACCTCGCCTTTTTTTCCCCCTAACCCTAGATTAGACGTCTGGCCGTCCCTCGCCGGAATCTATAGAGCCTCCGGCGAGGAGATAGACACCCAGAAAGAGAGAGAGAGACAGAGAGAGAGAGAGGGAGGGAGAGGAGAGAGAGAGAGGGGGAGAGGGATTTGGATTTAATATTGGAGAGAGAATACTGAGAATAGGGGGGGTAATGTGGAAGAGAGAGAAAAAGGATAAAAAAAAAAGGCGGGGACGCCGGGGAGGGAGGAGAGGAGGACCCAGAGGCCAGAGGGGATCTTGTGGATAAACAGCGTTGAAAATGGAGGACTGTGGGACCGGACGACATGATTTTAAGTGCTGGTGACGACGGCGATGCGTGGCCAAACTAACGCCGCTAATCGAACCGATATCAGTCATAACGGCGTTCACTGTCCGAAGTTCGAGCACCGAAATGGCAAACGCTAGGTAGCCAACTTTACGTGGCATCCGCTAGGGCTCTTCTTCCCATGGCCCCCACGGGCCCCACATAATATTTCCGGCAATGAGGGCCTGCCAGCACTCCACACCACGTGGAGTTGGCAACAAAAGTAGGCTAACTAGTGAGGTTTTTACCGAAATGGCCACCAACTCTCAACTATTGTTGAGAATGGACCCCGTCAAGAAATCTGAACGAAAATAGCCACCGGCACGTGGGAAACAGGTTGCACGGTGACACTAACCAGGTAAAAAGACATATTGACCCTTACCACTGTAAAAACCTATCGTGGCTGGGTAACTTGCTTTCTTACCCACTGTAAATGGACGAAAAATGGACGGAAAAATGGACGAAAAAATGGACAAAAAATGGACGAAAAAATGGACGAAAAATGGACGAAAAAAGGACGAAAAATGGAACGAAATTGATAAAATTAACAGCACATTTTAGGACGAAAAATGGACAAAAAAAGGACGAAAAAAGGAACGAAAAATGGACGAAAAAAGGAACGAAATTAATAAAATTGGCTATTCATCATTATAGTTAGGACGAAAAAGGAACGAAATCAACAAAAAGTGGTTGATAGATTAACAGCACATTTTAGGACGAAAAATGGACGAAATTGATAAAATCGGCGACGAAAACTAGATAAAATTTGTTATTTCGTCCGATTTTCGTCACACAGGCCATAGCCAGTCTCGGCCAGAACTGACTGTGATTTTTCGGCGACGAAAACTAGACGAAATTTGTTATTTCGTCCGATTTTCGTCAAACAGACCATAGCCAGTCTCTGCCAGAACTGACTCTGATTTTTCGGTGACGAAAACTAGACGAAATTTGTTATTTCGTCCGATTTTCGTCAAACAGACCATAGCCAGTCTCTGCCAGAACTGACTGTGATTTTTCGGCGACGAAAACTAGAGACGAAATTTGTTATTTCGTCTGATTTTCGTTCATTTTTCGTCCATTTTTCGTCGTAAAATGTGCTGTTAATTTTATCAATTTCGTTCCATTTTTTGTCCTTTTTTCGTCCATTTTTCGTCCATTTTTCGTTCCTTTTTTCGTCCTTTTTTTGTTCCTTTTTTTGTCCATTTTTCGTCCATTTTTCATTCCTTTTTTTGTCCTTTTTTCGTCCATTTTTCGTCCTAAAATGTGCTTTTAATTTTATCAATTTCGTTCCATTTTTCGTCTATTTTTCATCCTTTTTTCGTCCATTTTTTGTCCATTTTTTCGTCCATTTTTCGTCCATTTTTCGTCTATTTTTCGTTCCTTTTTTTGTCCTTTTTTCGTCCATTTTTCGTCCTAAAATGTGCTGTTAATTTTATCAATTTCGTTCCATTTTTCGTCCTTTTTTCGTCCATTTTTCGTCCATTTTTTCGTCCATTTTTCGTCCTAAAGTTGCAGTCGAAAGAGGTGGAGGAAGCTGCCGTCCAAATGAGGATAGTTTGGTCCCAAAGAGTTTCAGTGGTCATTTTAGTAAAGCCAAAAGCAACCTGGCCCATTCTCAACAATAGTTGAGAGTTGGTGGCCATTTCAGTAAAAACCTCCTAACTAGTGGGCCATCTAGCATTACTCCACGGAAAAGGATCAGCCACGGGGAATGTGCGATCACCCGCCCGAGCCACTTGCACTCGCTGAAAGTGACGAGCGAAAAAAAATGGGTTATTTTGACTTTGCCCCCCAAATTTTCCATTGAATTAGACTTTACCCCCCACACTTTCATTAATTAGACTTTACCCCCCAAAACTAACTGTTCCGTCAGCTCACCCCCAAAACTGTATTTCTTTTCCGTCAACTCACCCTTTCTCTTAGATGGTGAGCTGACGGAACAGTTAGTTTTGGGGGGTAAAGTCTAATTAATGAAAATGTGGTGGGTAAAGCCTAATTCAAGGCAAATTTTGGGGGGCAGTCAAAATAACCCAAAAAAATTGGCTACAACCGACACCTAGCACCTCTTCCTATTTTCACTGTTTTAATTGTGAGCCTTTAAAATTCCTCAAAAAATCTTTTTATGTTACGGATATATGTGGCTGCCCACTTTGGTGGGATACATCTAACCGACACCTCTATCCCTTATCCCTAGCTCTCTATACATATGTTATGAATAAACAAGAGGCTCTCACGTTTTGTGAGAGCATAGCCGTCATCCCCGAGTGCATTCTTCTTTCTCCCC
The DNA here is from genome assembly GCA_947650365.1 of Chamaelirium japonicum. Taxonomy (NCBI): domain Eukaryota; kingdom Viridiplantae; phylum Streptophyta; class Magnoliopsida; order Liliales; family Melanthiaceae; genus Chamaelirium; species Chamaelirium japonicum. The sequence goes on along the minus strand of OX393553.1, from coordinate 37,212,896 downwards.
TCTCTCTTGTAACATGTTATCAGCACGACCCGACTGTCTGATGATAGATCCAACCAGTTCAATTTGATATGTTTTAACATATATTTAGCTGCCTGTTTTAATTTGGACCATAGATTTAACTATGTGTTTGCAAGCCCGATCTGGGGCCAATATGTTCCATCTATTAATGGATCTTAGCCTATTGGACCATTCCGGACGCATCGGTACGGTTCGATTTTCAAAATTAAATTTATTTAATATATGTTTATTATGGACCATCGATTCTAGTTATATGATCATGGACTTTATCTAGACCTGATCTAGATGATCCGAATGTATACCTTGAATATTTGGACTATTCCGGACGCATCGGAACAGCTCGATTTTACAAACTCATATTGCTTTACATGATATTATTTGTTTATGGTCATATGTCAACTAGGTACAATGATTACTTTTTAAACTCATCCATAGCCTGCGTGTGAGCTCAGCCCTTGTCAGCTGAGACAGTACAATGTGGCTACGGATACATTTTAGCTAGTTTTTCACTATATAGAAGACCAGTAGTTCCTTAACAATGAGGATCTCGATGTTCCTAGAATTTGGTAGTTTTTAATCCATTTACTCACTAGGCTCCTGAAGACAAGGCTAAAATCTTAGTCATGAAGACAAGGCCAAAAACCTTAGTCCTGGAGACAAGGCTAAAACATTAGTCCTGAAGACAAGGCCAAAACCTTAATCCTGAAGACAAAGCTAAAGCCTTAGTCCTGGAGATTTTGAGTGAGAGACTTCTATCGTTTATCAGAACAATTATCATGTTATTTTTTTTAGTTAATATTTCGTCTGTTTGGTATAATATCTTTTAGATCTTTCTTAAATATAAATTTTCTCATTTCCTATATATCTAAGTTGCTAGAACCTTATATCAAATAATACTTTATTTCTTTGATTAGGAAATGGAATTCAAGGGAGACATGAATAGTGATAACATTTGTCTGATAGATAGTGTCATTACTCATACGATACTTAGGGACCAGAAATACTTTTCAAGTATTAACTTTGGTTCAAATAAAATATCGACCATAGCTGGCCCCGCTCAGATAATAGAAGGCTCCGGTAAAGCACACCTAGTGTTACCTAATGGAACCCATATCTTTATACAATCTGTCTTATACTCTAGTAACTCTAAAAGAAACTTACTCAGTTTCAGAGATATAAGAGCCAATGGGTATCACATAGAAACCTTGAGCGAGGGGAACAATGAATTCTTATGTATAACCTCTAGTGTTGGAAACCAGAAGTTTACTCTAGAGAAATTCTCCAATCTATCCTTAGGGATATACTTCATTCATTGGGATTATTGAGTCACATGCAAACATGAGCCAGCAGCTCAGTACTAATCCAAGGCAAATAGTGAGCCAGAAGCTCTATAATCCTATGGTTTTTAATATCTGGCATGATCGTTTAGGACATCTTGGGACAACAATGATGAAAAAGATCATAGAAAACTCTTGTGGTCATCCTTTAGCACATTAGCACATACCTAGTGAGTTAGTTTGTATCCCTTGTTCCCAAAGTAAGCTTATTACCAGACCATCATTCTTGAAGATTGAGTCTGAATCACCTTCTTTTCTTCATAGAATCCAGGGAGATATATGTGGACCAATTCACCCCTCTAATGGACCTTTCAGATACTTTATGGTTTTAATAGATGCATCAACTAGATGGTACCATGTGTGCCTTTTATCGATTAGAAACCTTGCATTTGCCAAATTACTAGCACAAATCATAAAGTTGAGAGCACATTTTCCTGACCAGACCATCAAATCTATTAGGCTGGATAATGCAGCAAAATTTACCTCTCTAGCTTTTGATGATTTTTGTCTATCACTAGGGATAGAGATTGAACATCATGTACCTTATGTTCATACCCAGAATGATTTAGCAGAATCCCTGATCAAACGACTTCAAATGATTGCTAGACCCCTCCTAATACACTCAAAATTACCTACTAGTGTTTGGGGCCATGCAATTCTTAATGCTACATCTTTAATCAAAGTTAGACCAACTGCATACCATAAGTTCTCTCCTGCACAATTAGTATCTGGAATTCAACCAAATATTTCTCATCTTCGAAAATTTGGATGTGCAGTTTATGTTCCTATTCCCCCACCAAAGAGAACTAAAATAGGTCCCCAATGTAGATTGGGAATTTATATAGGGTTTGAGTCTCTTTCGATTCTCAAATATTTAGAACCCTTAACAGGCAACATTTTTACCGCAAGGTTTGCGGATTGTCAATTCGATGAGACAGTCTTTCCATCGTTAGGGGGAGATAAGAAAGATAATGAACGTCCCATCCAAGAGGAACGACGTGAATTATCATGGAATACTTCCATTCTGTCTCATCTAGACCCCAGGACTCCCCAATGTGAGCATGAAGTTAGGAGAATAATACACTTGTAATCTATTGCAAATGAGTTACCAGATGCATTCAATGATGCTGCAAAAGTAACTAAATCACACATACTAGCTATGAATGTACCTGCCATGATTGATATCCCAAGTAAGAATAAGGCAGCAAATGAGTTTGACACAAGCCAAAAGCGTGGCAGACCTATAGGTTCTAAAGATTTAGCTCCCCGAAAGAGGAGATTAAATAGCATATCACACCCTACAGCTCCTGAAGAAGTTGTTCATAATATAAAATCTCCTGAAGAGAAGGTTCATGACGGTCCGGAAGATATCATGAATCAAAAATCCAATTTCTCCAAATTAAAGCATATCGCTCCGGCCGAGGTTATGCTCCAGATCCTAGAAGAGACTGGGAAAGAGGTATCGGTATCCAACAATGATGAGATATCTGTGTTCTACACATACTCAAGGGAAATATAGAATAGAAAAGAAATAGTCATCGATGATATGTTCTTACATGCTATGGCAAATGAGATAATAAAGGGTGATGATAATGACACTGAACCACGTACAATCCTAGAATGTCAACAAAGTAAAGATTGGCCAAAATGGAAGGATGTGATTCAAGCGGAACTAGATTCCCTCGCAAAGCGTGAAGTGTTTGGACCTATAATACAAACCCCAAAAGGAATAAACCCTGAAGGTTTTCAGATGGATGTTTGTTAGAAAAAGAAATGAAAAGAACGAGATCCAAAGATATAAAGCATGCTTAGTTGCTCAAGGAAACATATTCCCCAATTATGGATGTCATCACATTTAGATATCTTATAAGTCGAGCTGTCTCTAAAAGATTGAGCATGAGACTTATGGATGTAATGACAGCCTACTTATATGGTAACCTAGACAGTGGAATATACATAAAAATCCCTGAAGGATTTGATTTACCAAACTCCAAATCTAGAAATACGCATTCAATTAGATTAAAACGAGCATTGTACGATCTGAAACAATCCGAAAGATTATGGTATAATCGGCTCAGTAAATATCTGTCTAGGAAAGGCTATAAAAATGACCATATATGCCCATACGTATTTATTAAGAAATCCCAGAATGGATTTACAATAGCAGCAGTATATGTAGATGATATAAATCTAATAGGATCTCCCGAAGAGATTGAGAAGACTGTTGGCTATCTTAAAAATGAGTTTGAAATGATAAACCTGGGTGAGATAAAATTTTGCCTCGGCCTGCAGATCGAACGCAACAAGGATGAGATCTTAGTCCATCAAGCAAAATATACTGAAAATCTCCTGAAGATGTTTAATATGAATAAGTGTTCTTCACTTAGTACACCCATGGTTATAAGATCTTTAGATGTTAACAAAGACCCATACAGACCTAGAGAGGAAAATGAAGAAGTATTGGGTCCTGAAGTACTCTATTTAAGTGCAATAGGTGCAATTCTTTATCTATCTCAATGCACTAGGCATGATATTTCATTTTTTGTTAATCTACTTGCTAGATATAGCTCTGCACCTACACGTAGATATTGGAATGGTATAAAGCATATATTTAGATACTTAAAAGGGACAGTTGACCTTGGCTTATACTATTCATATAAAAGGACTAACCTAGTTGGATATGCAGACTCTAGTTACTTATCCGATCCCCATAAGGGGAGATCACAAACAGGTTATGTGTTTCTTAATAGTAACGCAACTATCTCATGGAAATCCACAAAGCAAACACTAGTAGCAACGTCATCCAATTATTCAGAGATACTGGCCTTTATGAGGCAAGTAGAGAATGCGTATGGTTACGATCGATGATTCAACACATCAGAGGAAGTTGTCAACTCCCATCAGCTACGAATATACTTATAGAAATTTACGAAGATAATGCAGCATGCATAGCTCAAATTCAAAGTGACTTCATCAAAGGCGATAGGACCAAGCACATCTCTCCGAAATTCTTCTAAACCCATGAACTCCAAGAGAAGAAAGAGATTATTATAAAGCAGGTGAAGTCAGCTGAGAACTTGGTAAATCTTTTCACCAAGGCGCTTCCAAATTCTACATTCCAGAAGTTGGTGCATCAGATTGGCATCAGGAGACTTCACCAACATGGCATATGAATGTTATTCGAAATTGATGTATTAACAGGGTGGGAAGTAGCATCTTAATATATTAGGGGGAGGGAGTATTTTTCTTTTGAAGATTGATGTAAGCAATGCTTGTAATAGAATATAGGATAAAGATGAGGGGGAGCATCCTGCAGATGCAGATGGAGACATCCAAAAGAATAACTTTTGTGCATTGTACTCTTTTTCTTGCGATAAGGTTTTTTCCATAGGGTTTTTCCATCGAAAGGTTTTAATGAGGCAGTGTTAATCGCACCCACTAAAATTTTAGAAGAATCTGAGATTCCAGACGAATCTGTTCCTGAAGAACTACGTTCCTGAAAAACGCATTGTACTCTTTTTCCTTCACTAAAGGTTTTGTCCCATTGGGTTTTTCTTAGTAAGGTTTTAATGAGGCAATGTTTTAAAAAGTGGGCATCCAAGGGGGAGTGTTACAGATATATGTGGCTGCCCACTTTAGTGGGATACATCTAACCGACACCTCTATCCCTTATCCCTAGCTCTCTATATATATGTTATGAATAAACAAGAGGCTCTTACGTTTTGTGAGAGCGTAGCCGTCATCCCCAAGTGCATTCTTCTTTCTCCCCTCTCTTGTAACATTTTATTTTTTTTGCTAGGCATTAATAAATTTTGAAATTTTGAAAGTTGTAAAAAGGATTTTTTTAAAAAAGAATTGGAAGTGGCTTGAGTCCCTTAGAGATGGTTCAAAAAAGTGACTCCGTAATTTGTTGCATAGCCCATATGGTTCCCTAGAATAAAGAGTAGTCGGAGGAGTTCCTTGGAACTGTTCCACTTTGGTCCCAACTAGTGGCAAGCATCACTCTATTAAGGAAAATGATTCTCGGCTCACCTTCTATAGGCCTCAACAAAGCTCGTTGACGTGGCAATTCAAACCGAACCCTTATATCCTTAGTTTATCTTACCTTCAGCTTTTTAAAAGATTAAAAAATGAGCTCTTTGTTTTATTTGTAAGTTGTGTTTTTTATTTTAAAAAAACCGTAACTTCTTGTATACACATCGAAATTATGAAAAAATTATTTTTTTGGAATCTACAATCAAACTCTACAAAACTAAAACCATATTGCCTATGAAATTCTAAGAAAAAAAATTAGATATAAGACTACCCTAGGATTGTAAAAAAAGCCCATCGGCCTGAACTCGGTGGGAGCCCGGTCTGAACCCAGCCCAGCGCGATTAACGGCCCGACCCAGCTCGGCCCAAAGACACTATGGACCGGGCTCGGGCTGCTACCTTGATCCTGCAACCCGGCCCGATTGTTTATAAAAACTAAAAATATCATTTTTGAAATTTTCGTTTCATGTTAATTGACTAAACATCACTTACAAAACAAATGTCGCGTAGAAGTGATAGTTGCAAAATCACGAGGTACTTTTTTTCGGACACAAAATACCAATAAAAGTCTCTTAATTTTACAACTGTCATAAACTGAAAATGTCTCCGATAAAGTGTCTCTTGATTTTGCAAGTGTCATTTTTACGTGACATTTGCTTTGTTAAGTGACATTTAGTCAGTTAACGTGAAACGAAGATTTCAACAGTGACATTTTTTTTTTTTTTACAGTTGTAAAATTAAGAGACTTTTATCTAGGGGTGGCAATGGGTCGGGTTTGGGTCGGGTTGAGACATAGGTATAAGGGCAAAACACCTAACCCGAACCCGACCCGTTTAATAAACGGGTCAAAACCTTAAACCCAAACCCGACCCATCGAATAAACGGGTTGACCCGAAACGACCCATTTAACCTGTGTACTAAACGGGTCGGGTCATGTCGGGTCGGGTTGGCTCGGGTTGGGTCAATAGAACCCATGTAAACCTACCGGGTTAGGTCAAGACAAGTTGGATTGGGCCGGGTTTGATCGAGTTGGGACGGGTTGGCTCGGGTCAGGTTGACACGACCCATTTGGTAAACGGGTCAAGTCGGGTCAATCGGGTCATAAGTACAAACCCGAACCCGACCCATTAAATAAACAGGTCAATTGGGTCGACCCGTTTATGACCCGAACCCGTTTAGGCCAAACCCAAACCCGCTAACTTCGGGTCGGGTTGGCGGGTTGGGTCAAGGATTGCCACCCCTACTTTTATCTGCAATTTGTGTCTGATAAAGTACCTCTTGATTTTGTAACTATCAGTTTTACATGACATTTACTTTTGTAAGTGACATTTAATCAGTTAACGTGAAACCAAGATTTAAAAATGATAATTTCAGTTTTTTATAACAATCGGGCCGGGCTGCGGGCTCAAGGTGGTAGCCCCAAGCCCGACCCATGGTGTGTTCAGGCCGGGCTGGGTCAGGCCGTTGATCGGGTTAAGTCGAGCTCGGACCGATGGACTTTTTTTACAAACCTAAGGTAGTCTTATATCCAAATTTTTTTCTTAGAATTTCATAGGCAATATGGATCTAGTTTTGTAGAGTTCCATGAGCATATTCCAAAAATATAAATTTTATAAAATTTTGATATATAGACAAGAAGTTATGGATTTTTTAAAGTGAAAAACTCAAATCCCAAAAAGCATTATGCTTTTGAAATGAGGCTCGCTCTATGCTCGTCAGGTATGCATCATGCTTTTGAGGACAATAAAGATATTTCATCTTGGTTTTATTTTTATATAAAATAGGTTAGTCATTGGTTGGTTGCCATCTAACGGGACTTCCCGATGGGGCTTGTTGAATGGGGCTCCCCTATCATTATCCCTCTATTAATGTTGCAAGCAACAACGCTTCGGCAGTGGTACCATTCACACACCTGTGACATTCACAACCAAAAAACAAAAATATGGCCGCTTAAGTTGTAGATAATGTCCCTATCAATAGAACCACAATAGTGGAGTTTGGTTAGGATTTTAGTAATATAAGAAGGATATTATTGTCAATTGAGGAAAGGTCCACGACTGTTGGCCTGTTGCGCTGCCCCCCCCCCCCCCCCCCCCCTCCCCAAAGTTGGTAAATTTTCAATAAGACCCTTTTGAGGTTTTAAAAAATTTAAAAATTCTTTACAGATGGTCCCTCTAAAATTTAAAGTTTGGAGTTCCTAGATCCGCCACTGGCGCTGCGTGATAGTAATGAGGCAATGGCAATTCTCACATTTGGAAGTCCCCAATCGGGCTCCTTTTTTAAGAATAAATTACACATAAATCCCTTGTAGTTTGACAGATTCTCACTTACACCCCCCTCACGTTTGAAACCCTACAAATGCCCCCCTATAGTTTGAAAAATACATCGCTTGCACCCCTCCAGAGGGGTCTATGTGTATGGTTTTTCAAACTATAGGGGGACATTTGTCGGGTTTTAAACAAGAGGGGGTGTAAGTGATAATCAGTCAAACTAGGAGGGGTCTATGTGTAATTTATCTTATTTTTTTTGGGAAATTTTATTCTTACACCAAAAATCTATAATTAGCCCCCATTTCCAACAAACTTGAAGACACCCCGTGTTCTTTTATCATACCCCATTTCTATCCCAAAAATACTCTTCTCTTTTACACCCCATCTTGAATACACCCCAGTTAAATGGCCCACCCCATCTTGATCATATCCCATTCCCTTTCAATTATGAAGCCCCGTGAGTATTGGGAAGTGAGGAGGGTTATTTTGATTATTTGACATTTTGACATTCCTTGATGGCTTGACAAAGAGAGAGAGAGAGAGAGAGAGAGAGAGAGAGAGAGAGAGAGAGAGATGTTAGATCTCGTTTGGAGGAATCCGATCGGGAGAATCTTTACTGCAATTCCTTTCCAATTGTAGTAGATACCCAAAAGTTTATGGGGTTTAAGATAAGGGTATAAATAATATTTAAAACTAGACGGGCTAGTTACAAATTTTTGGGATATGAATAAAATTTTCCTTTTTTTTTTATGATATGGTGGAAACGCCTGATACTACACGGCCTCGAGTACTAGTGGATGCACATGCTTATGCCAGCCCATCAGGTTGCAGGGGACCATCAACCACATATTTCTAGTGCTGTTGCATCCTTGCCATTTAAATGGTACCAACCATATCTATGTGAAGTTAAGCTTAATTTCGATGGTTCGTTCGAAGGCTCCCGGACTGTATTTGCTTCTCGCTTAGTCATCGCAACTTCGATGACTAATTTCTATTGATTGCAACGACAATTATGTGTCGCAACTGTTTATATATGAAGGTTTGCCTCCTGTTTGCTTCCATAAGGCAGGCAGAGGTGGAGGTGGAGTCAGCAAGTTGGTGGCGGAGCTGCTTGACGGTAGCTCAGGGTCGCGTCCTTCGGCTGTGTTGGAGGGGAAGTCTCGGGACCCACGTGTGGCGGTTTTGGATGGTGCAATCGGCGGGCTGTGCCGCCGGAATGCTCATTTGACTAGGTGGAATGTGTTGTCGTCATGTGGAGGGGTGGCATCAGCACAACCGTCAGTTCTTTTTTCTAGGTTTTGTGTCCTTGTGCTTTATTTAGGTAAGAAACAGGAACTAGATATATATTATAGAAAGCAAATAAAAGTACAAGCAAAGATATCGGTGGTGCAAGTTACGGCACATAAAGGGGCTGGAAAAATCCCGAACCCGCGTATGTCAGCCTGATGATGTCCTTTGCTTCGCGTGCGAGCCGATTGGCAGCTTGATTTCCTTTACGATGCAGATGGGAGATTCGAACTATTGGGATGAGCTCAAGCAATTCCCTGATGTGAGCAAGGAAATACTGGAAATCAGTGGATATTTAAATCCACTGAATAACATACTGTATCACCCCTCAATCCATAATTTATCATCTCGATAACAACTAGTAACTAAACGAAGACCTTCCCATAATGCCCTCGTCTGTCTTCAATTGGAGATGATGTAGAAAGCAGAATAGAGGTTGTACATAGCACATGTCCACAGTGATCCCGCAAAATAAAAATGGCACCCACCTTTCGATTACAGACAGATGCGGTGCCATCAAAATTTAGTTTGAGGTCCCCAAGGTAAGGAAGATCCCATTTGAAAGGTAAAATAAGTGGAGCCTGCACAGAAGAGCACAACATGGGAGAAAAAAAGATAATTTGCATAGAGGAACTCATGCATATGAAAGGTGGAATCATGTAATATCTTCATGGGTGATGTCTGGAGACCATTAAACAGTTCCTTGTCTCCAGCACGCCGCACGGACCAAAGAAGTGATGTAAAGACACCCGGCCAAAGAGAGCAAAGACACCCGGCCAAAGAGAGCGAGCACGTAAAGGCACTGTGCTCGAACCAAAAAGGAGAGGCACCACTCCTGGAGCGAGGTAATCGATTGCCTGTACGAAACATGCATAGAAAAAAACAAATCCAAACAGCAACCAAGACCTAACAAATTCCAAAGTTGTGAGTGATAACCTCGGTGGCATACCCACATCCTGGGCAAGTGGGAAACGTTAAAATGCTTCGGTGATGGAGGAATTGTCGAGTGGGCAAGGAGCGGTGAAGAGCACAACCGATGGAGGCACCGCAACAGTCCAGATCATCTTCCATGCAGGAAATAGAAAAGTTGGTAAGGGCTTGGGACTCAGAATGCTCAGCATGGTCCAACCAGATAGGTTCATCAGAAGCATCATAACCCGGAGTTAACCAAAAGCATCATGCAAAGTAAATCTTGTGGAGTTATTGGGGCCCCAAAGCTGCTGCACATGAGAAGCAGCAGATGAAATAGGCAATTGGAAAATATGGGTTGCAAGGGATGGGTTGAATAACTGTGATATCATAGATTCATTCCAGCCTCCGCTGTCATCCACAAGCAACAAAACCTAGAGTAGCAGCCACCTCCACATACACAAAAAGGTGACCATTTCATCAGAGGGATAGGAGTGGTCATTGGGTCCCTCAACATATGGAGACCAAAGTCTAAGTAAAGGAACGCTATGGTATATAGCCTGTCAAGCCAGAGAGCAATGGTGAGACCGTGGCCACATCCAAGGATTAAAGCTTAAAGAATACTTAGAAGCCACAAAGGAGCCAAATCCCACGAGAGAAAGAAGTTGCTTCAAAACCCTTTAAGGTCATTAAAGTCATCTGAAGATGGGCAAAAGACCGAATACCCATCCCTCCAGCAGAAGTCGCAATAGTAAGAGTGGACCAGAGAACCAATTGTAAACCCTGATTGTTCAACTGATTTGTCCAGAGGATTCCCAAATAAGACAACCAATGATGTTCACTGCCCATTGAGGAATCCAAGTGGCAAACATGGAGTAAATGGGGATGGAAGCTTAAATAGACTTGATTAGCACAATAAGAGCAAGAAAGGAGAGTAGTTTAGCATGCTACCCTGTTAACTTAGATGAAACACTGTTAATGAGAGAGGTCAGCCTGGCGTTGAGCTGGGATGCGGTGACCCCAAATGAGCACCCCCAGATAGCGAAAAGGTGTAGTCACTTCAGAAAAATCAAGATGCCGAAATAATAATTAACTTCTTATGGCGTCGAGGTATAGCTGCCCCAAAGATAACAGACGACTTGGAAGAGTTCACCTACTGCCAAATGCACAGGAAAAGGAATGGAGGTGTCCATAAACAATTGAAGTTGATGAAGACTGGCTTTAAGGAAGAATAGACAATCATCCGCAAATGCTGATATAGGGAGACTAACCGCTTGAGTAGGATGTAAAGTTGTAAACCCGCTGAAGCACCACCCACATGTAAGGCTTTTATCGAGCGATGAAGCACCTCCATACCTAAAATAAAAAACATATGTATCAAGAGGATCCCCCTATTGCAAACCTCGGTTCGAAGGGATCCAGGCAGTAGGGGAGCAATTGAGCAATATAGCATATGCGGGGGAGGCGATACAACTAAGAACCTTTCCCAGAAATTGCTAGGACATACGATCATAGGCTTGAGAGAGATCAATCTTAAGTGCCATTTGGGAAGAATTGAGGTCTTGGGTCAGAGAATGCATAACGTCCTTAGCTAACAAGATATTATCAGTCATGTTCCTCCCGTAGATAAATGTTGATTGCTCGTGTGCATAGTTGTCAAGGCATCAAGGTGAGGCTAGGCGCCCGGAGGGAGCCTAGGAGTCTAGTCGTGGCCTTACGTTCATAGGCGTAGCCTTATGTGCATAGGCATTCTCCAGGCACAGGTATATATCTATACTCTATACCTGCAGGTATATATGTAATAGGAAGCAATATAACACCTTACTAACATGAAATTGAACATATTATAGTCAAATGCATGGAACACAATGACACATACATAGTATAAACAAGTAAAAAACAAAAGGAACAAATAGATTACAAACACTTGCTAACATAAAATTGAGCATATTCTAATCAAATACATGCACGACAATGAACACATAGTATAAACAAGTATACAACAACAAAATAAACAAAGAAGATGAGGGTGGGTTGGGTTTTACTTAAAACAAAAAACAAAAATCATTACCTAAAACTAGGCGTGCGCCTAGGCCGCCGCTTAGTGAGGTGTGCCTAGGCGCACTGGGGCCTAGATGTCTCCGTGCGCCTAGGCGCGCCTAGGCCCGCGCCTTGACAACAATGCTCGTGTGAGATAAGCAAAGGCTATATAGGTTTCAATTGATTAACAAGAAGGTGAGCCATGGCCTTATAGAGAAAAGTACAAAGACTAATGGGATGACAGTGATCCAGAGTTACATGATTATCGTTCTTGGGAATTAAAGTAGTAAATGTATCATTCCAAGTAGGAGGCATACGACCAAGACAAAAGAAATGAATAATAACACGACATACACCGCGACCAATGTAGGGCCACATGAATGTAAAAAATTCTATCATAAAGCCATCAAGGCCTGGCACTTTGTTACGAGACATTATAAAGTCAAAGACTGCATTCCTAATTTCCAGATAGGTAAAAGGCTTAGTAAGTTGAATATTGATAGCCGGATTAATAAGCAAGAGGATATGAGATGAGAGCTCCTCGAGAAGGTCACTATGAGGATCAACATATCATCGAAGTTTAAAGGAGTCACAAATGAGTCTTTCCATGTCTGAACGAGTAGTATAAACACAGTCATCTGAATCTTGAAGAGACAAAATGAAGGTAAATCAATATCTAGCTTCTCCTCCATTCTGTCGAACAAGTTGGGCGACGGAGGGAGGGGAAGGGAGGGCACTGACGACTCCGGCGACGAAAAAAAGAGGAAGAGTAGAAGGGGAGTAGGGGAGGCGGTGACAAGGACGACAAAGAAAAGGAAGAGAAGCGGTGGCATCTCCGGCTATGGGAAAGAAGTGAAAACGGTAGAAGAATAATGAGAGGCGGTGGTGACTTCGGCAGTGGGGAAGGAAAGGAAGGGGAGGACGGAGGGGAAGAACTCATTACCTTAAAAGTTTTGCAGAATACAGGGTACTCTATCAGTTGTTTGACCTCCTTGGCTCAACTGCAGGAAAGCCAACATAGCAAAAAGACATTGTGTAACTAGTGTAGATTCTAGATCTAAAGCTTGAACACCTATCCTTTGCTTGGTTGGCAATCATGGTGTCACCCCGAAACTAGAGCACAGCTCATAAAGAAGTCGGCTTGAATACAGATTTTTTGAGTGAAAGAATATCACCTCAGAGCAACAGCTATTGGATGCCAAAGATTAGCAGACCACAATCCGACAAGAGAAGGATTACGGAGGCTCTTAGTTGGTAACAGGTTTCTTATCTTATCTCGGGTCTGAATGTTTTCATTGTTGGATGAAGTTCGGTTCAACTTTGCCGGAGTTGAGCAAAGATTGTGGAGAATTGTGGAAATAGTAGCCCTCCGAAAAATACACTACTCTACATAAAACGGTTGATATATATAGAATATATGCCCACCCATCCACACGCACACAAAATGTTTGCCCTTATCATGGAATACAAATATGAAAGAATAGATTAGACAATTTAAATAGAATTAGGCCAAGCTCATTGAAGCAGAAAGCTACTACCCGAGAGTTGTGTGATTTATGCAAACTAAAATTTTCCGAAGTGGAAATGGTCGTGTATGTGACAAGGGGTTCCTCCTACAAGCATAGGAGTAGGAAATCAAGAGCTCGGGTGGTGGTGGAGGCTGCTTCTTCCCTTGGAGGCTCTCTCCATGGGGGGCTCCCCTCATTCTCCTTCTCCGCTTGCACCACCTAGTTCTTCTCCTAATGCTCCTCTCCCATCCTTTGAGGGTGAGGAGAGGGAGGATATGCCACTGGATTTCCATCCCCCTCTAGCCCCACCATAGTGGATATATTTTGATATCAACCGGTTTGAGAGGGAAGAGAGGGGCCCAATCTGCATCGTCAAGGCGTGGAGGAAGTTTTGTAAGTGTTGTAGGGGTGGCATCACCTCGGGTTCAAGTTCTAGAGCAGCTGCTACCTCGGGATCATCAGACTTGGCTGGTAGGACTAGTTCTTCCCCCCAGCCAGTTTCTGAAATGTCTCAAGGGGATGGGTTATAGTCCAGCCTGGATCTCGAGGAACATGGAGATTTTCCCCCATTTCAGTTTGCCCCTCAAAGCCAGGCGAACTATCTCCTCGTTTAGGAGGGTCATATTTTGGGGGAGTAGGTCACAAGGGGTTTCAATCTGTCAAGGGTTCTCGGATGTGAATCATTCTAGTTTATCTTTTGCATTTTGTTTGTTGAAGTGCCTGGACCATCACAGACTGTAAACCGACTTGCTCCAAGGTATGTTCTAGCTCCTAAATTAGAGTCAGCCATAGGAGGTTTGTCTTATACTGCACTTTGTGGAGGCTCTTCCCTTCAAGAGGAAGATTTACGACTTCATTATGTCGAGCCAGAGGTCTTGAATGGGGTCAAGTATGCTATATTCACACAGTCTGATATAATTGCTAACTTGAAGGGATGGGAACACACTTTAGTAGGCTACATATTGGCAGTGTCGTCAAGGCGGCCATGCTTTCCTAAGCGAGGCGTGGCCTAGGCGACAAACTTTTTTTAATATTAAAAATTATACATATGCGATAATATTCAAATTTGAACAAATAATAAGTATAATACCAACAAAACTTCATGTGAAATTAATTAAACAACCAAAATCAAACATTCTTATTCAAAAAGAATATTCATGCCAACATTGTCATGCTAAATCACTAAAATGTGAAAATGTAAAATCATGTATATCATGCATCATCAATATATATATCAATCAATGAATCAAATTAAGTTACTATTAGAAAGTTATAACTTAGAAGTTAGAACATTAAAAACCATTTGTCCCTAACATTCATTATGTACAAATCAAGTATAATAAACAAACCCTAAAAATTTAGCACAATCATAAAATTTGAAAAATAGAAGCATGGGAGAAGATAAATCACATATATATATATATATATATATATATATATATATATATATATATATATATATATATATATCTATATATATATATATATAAACATAATTCAAAGAGAACAAAAAAAAAATCACAATCAAACAATAACATTAGCCCTAATAAAAAAATACAATACAAACTTTGAATTAGGACATTGATAGATAGGTGAGAAGAAAGACAAATAAAATGATATTTAAGTATTTGGATCATACGTGCATAGGAAAAGGAAACCAAAAAAAGAGAAAAAAATTAAAAACTTTTTATAGGTTGCCCGTGGCCTAGGCGACCAAGCTCGAAAAGACCTAGGCCTAGGCGACAACATTGCGTTGTGGGGAGGAAACCATGCTTCCCTAGATTTCAGTTTATTATGCAGAAATTATGGAAATCAGTGGAATGTTTCTCTTAAAATTTCTGGAAGAGAATAATTGTTAGTCCTTGAGGGAGGCCAATGGCACTTTGACAGACTCGTGGTCCTGAAGCAATGGAGCAAGGAGATCAAACATGACCATGACTCGCTCGACAAAATTCCAATTTAGGTTAAATTCCCGAATTTGCCAGAAGATTAGTGGTCCGAGGATGGTATCAGTCGTCTTGTTAGCCTCATTAGGGTTCCTTTCACTAGGGACCAAGCCACTCTCAAAGGAAATAAGCGAATATTCGCAAGATGTATTAAGGTTAAGTTTGAGGATGATCTCCCAAATGAAGCCTTGGGTTGCGATGAAAATGAGGATCCTTTTTATGCAGAACGTTCAGTATGAGTGAAGCCTACCAGCTGCTCTATGTGTAAAGTCGTTGGGCACTCAACTTCTAATTGTGCAGTTGCTGGCACAAATCCCTCAGTCCCCAAAGCACGTTTAGCCATGAGAAGAGGGTGAGTGCCCAAGGCTGGTGTACCCAAGCACACTAATGTAGTTCAGCATCTTGTTGTTGCTACAACCATTAGAGCACCCGCCACCGTAGTTGTCGGGAACACACAACCATCTTGGACTTGGGGGGGGGGGGGGGGGGGGGGGGTTCTAGGATAGGAAAGGAACCAATGATTAATCATGAGAAATCAACAACAGGTTCTAGATTTGCAATTCTGGATGAGGAGGGGGGTGGAGATCAAATGAGGAGCCCAAACAAAGAGGGTGTAAATGAAGAAAATATTGTGATCACCACGAGTTTGGTGGTGGATTTGATTACATATATTGATGACCATTTTGAAGGCCCTGCATTGCTTCCTAATGTAAGAGAATATCAACTCTCTCTCTCTCTCTCTCTCTCTCTCTCTCTCTCTCTCTCTCTCTCTCTCTCTCTCTCTCTCTCATCCCTACCTACCAGTTGGCATATGTCAAGAACCTTGGCACATGTTGCGAAAAGGTTGACGACAATCTGTAAGCTAGCCGGAAAACTTTGCTCTATCCTGTGGTGGAGCATACTCGATTTTCAAAATGTGTTCCATAACCGACCCCATTTAATGAGATAAGGTTTGGCAGTAGTTGTTGTTATCGTCGTCTTAATAAGCATCAATGAAAAAACTAAACATTTTTAGAGCTACCATAAAAATGAGTTTGATATTGCAACTCAGACATGTTGAGAATTTAATTGTGCATGACATGGGTGAACAAAAAGTAGAATCCTTCAATATCCTCAACATATTTCTAGTTAGAAGGAAAGACTGCCTAAAGAAGTTCGGTGAAGAAAACAACATAAGCATATCCAATGCAAAGACAAGCTCAAATAAATCTAACACCCTACATAGTAAAAAAAAAAAACCTTAGTTTCAAAGACAAATTACTTAAAACATACAAGAAGAAATGAGAGGATAACCAAAAAAATGGAACTAGAGAATCCACATGAATCTCATTAATGGTGTAGAACTTTGATATTAGGAATAATTGACGTCTTCAATTCAATATTAAACTATAATAGCCAAAGTAGATAAGCCGATCAGAGAGCATTTGAATCATACAACAGATCAATTATAATTCGTACATCCCATGCAATGAGGACAGCCAAACCTAAAAACAGATATCATGATTGAATTTACCATATACAGCTGATGAAATATTCGTAAGGGTAGAAGGAAATATCAAAGGCAGCAGAGGTTTTGACTGCCTGCAACATATGTGCTGCTATCCAAGCTTAACTATAAAACCACCTGCACTAAGAAAAGTATCGAGGGTTCTCTTGATAAATAGCATCGAAGGCTTCCTGATATTAAGCTCTAGCTTCAGGCATTAGTATTGACGAATCATGTACCTTCTAATGAAATGCACAAAAAAATGGGGGGGAAAAGCAAGGCTGAAAAATGACACAAGCAAAATATTTTTCCAGGGTTACCAAGCGCCGTCACCGCCGTGCCAGCATTACATTGTGCGCATTTAAAACAATGCATTAAACATCTATCGTTAAGAAGATAACTTACAACAGGTAGATGTAGCAACCCAACCCACTGCTTGGGTTCAGCCTTTTCAAGAAGGCCTTCTTAGTTGATGAACTTCGGAGGCAGCGCATCAGGTTCAAGATGCCAAGATCCTTTCGGGATGTCACGGTCTTTGATTCCAAGCACAGTGAAAGCCGGGATCCGATGTGAAAAGCTGAGCATTTCCAATCTCGAAAGCTGCCTCGTCAACTGAAACCCCTCGTGCAGTTGCCTTTGGAAAAAGGTCAAGCGCCCATCCACCTCAATCAAACTGCATATGCTTGTGCCAGTCTCCTCTGAGAAGTCCGAGAGGATCTCAACCATCCGACATTGGTACCCAACAAGATCAGAACTTTTCCAATTGACCTTCCAATTTTTATACATTGCCCAAACCTCTCCTTTCTGTGGGAAGATTCTGAAGAAGGACTTCTTCGTGCTCCGGTCGCACTTAACAACATGAGAGAACCTGGACATTTCCAGGTTAGCTGTTGCCCTACTAGCTCGAAATATCCCACACACGAATGGAAGGCTTTCTTCCACCCACTGTATTTCTTCGTCGATCATTGGGTGAGGTTCTAAGAAGGTCACACACACTTCGGTTCGTGATATCACATTGTTTACTTTGACATATAATCGAGGCATGGCATCCGGGCCATCACATACAGCCCATACCTGCTCTGGTGCGAAGTCCTTAGGGGACCACTTGGGTTTACGATTTTGGACAACCGGGTTAGGTCCGCTTGTGTCCGTTATGTTCATGGAACTTGCCTCGTCGCTGCAGTTTGCTTCTTCGGACACTCGGGGGCCAGCATCCACCAAAGCAAAAATGGCACATGAAAAGTCTTGGACCAAATTATCAGGCATGGCCAGGGGGTCCAACTCCAACATACCATTTGTGACGCCACAAAGTTCACCGCCCAGAAATCTAAATGCAGGGACATTGTGAGAGAACATCAAGAGCTTCATGACAGGGATATGGAATGATAATTCATTCCCTCTCTTCGAGTAACGTTGAAAAACATTTCTAAACCCATCGACCTTCACCAAATAAGCAACCCTGACACCCGAATCCTTCGCATAGTCGGTAAGAATCTCTACCATTTCAAAGCCACAGTTTTTCCACATCCCCGTGTTGGAGCACCACTCGACGTCCCAATCTCTATAGATTGCCCACGCATCACCCTTCTTTGGGTAAACTTCAAATGGTTGCTTCTGCACACAATCTGTAAGCAGATGTGAGAATGCCGTTCTCCCACTTAGCATGATTTTGTTCAACTCCAGAGCAAAATTTCCACAAGCAACAGGCAAGCCTGCATCAGCCCACCTCTTCTCATTCATGGATCGCGGGCAAGGTTTATACCATGAGACATACAGATGAAATTTGTCAGGGATAACCCTATCTATCCGAGCATAGCGACGAGGCATGTTCTCTTCGTCATAGGCAACCCATACCTGACCATCAGAGAAGGGCTCCGACTTCCTATTGTTCTCAAAGTCGTGAAATTCAGGCTTCAGCCTGGCTTGTGGTGAAGAAGACCGACTCTCTTCTGCAGCCTCCATCGTCCCTTGGCAAGCAACCGCCTCTTCTGACCTCACTTGATCCGTAAACCAACTTGCTTCCTGGGCACAAATCTTCTTCTTCTGTTTCTCATCAGCGGGGTCCTCGGCCAATGCCCTTCCATCACCACGTCTGCTGCAAGCCTCGTAAGCTGTCCTCTTAGGCCTAGATGAGCTAGGTGCATCCAAATCAGTTCCCACAACTGCTCCCTCTGCGATGATTTCTTTACATGAACTCTCAGCACCATTGCACTGAATCTCGGAATCGGAGTCATCAAATGCATTCCTTAGGCCATTTCTCTTAGCGTCGAATGCCGCACGCTTCACCGGATCCGAGAGCACAGAGAACGCATCCGCAATGAACTTAAGAGCCAACTCAGTGCCCGGGAAGTCATCCTTCATGGGCACCAGTAGGGATACAAGCTTCCGATGTTCGTCTTCGATGGTGCCTGCCGCTGCTGAAGGGAAGAGCTGGAGGACCCAGTACCAGTCAACCCCGCAGCCAGGGAGCTCTATTCCGGCGGAGCAGAGAATGTCGCAGACAAGGAGCATTTCAGAGGCGTGCTCGAGACTGGGGAAGGCCTTCAGCGCCCCGAGAATAAGGTTTCTCGCACCGGTGTAGTCTTTGCACCGTATTTTGCCCGCGGCGGCTTCTTTCGCTCGAAGGGCCTCCTCCTCACCATCGCCCATCCCCGCTCTCTGAAAATTACTCAATTTTTTTCAATAACAATTAGGTATTGCAAGAAAACCAGCTATTATAATCCAAAAATTGAAGATTACTCCTCTACCCATTTTTCTGTGGATCTAGAAACAAAACCCAATTAGGGTTTCTTGCAATTCCATTAGCTGAAGGCAATGCATTCAGCACCAAGAACCCAAATCGGCAAAACCCTTAGTATTCTCTCCAAATCGAATCAGAGAGGAAGGGGCTAAAAGAATAAAACCCCATAATTATGAGAGAACAAAGCGTACATTACAGTAGAAATAAGATGAGATGGACTGGTGGGGAGAATGGTGCTGAAAACATTCGGCATTTCTTTTCGATCTCCCACTCCCCGTGTGGTCTGGTTGTGGGAGCAGAAAAACAGGGAGCTTGGTCCCATTCCATCAGCCAAGGCTCGTACGTATGGTGTCAGGCACAAAATTGGGGGAAATCCCCTCAAAATCATAGAGGTCGAAGGCGAAATCGATCATGAAACCCTAGATTCCATAGAGGTGAAATGGGGTCGACTCTTACCAGCTTTCCCTCTTAACAGCGGCGGAGCAGCATGCAGTAGAGAGCGCAGAGAGTAGAAGCACAAGGAATGCGGTGGAGAGAGAGAGAGAGAGAGAGAGAGAGAGAGACTGACAGAAGCGAGTCTGCTCCAGTACGAAAGCTGGCCAGTAACAGTAACAGATCAGTAGTAGCCCAGACCGTCCGATGCAGAGTCAGCGTCCAAGATACGCAAGTACTTTTGTCAGTACAGGACAGTGCCGATAAGGCCGAAACTTGGACGGGTAAAACCCGACCTAACCGAGTTCAACACGACATTGGGTTGGGTTTGGACAGTCAAACGATGGGTTGGGCTGAGAAACTGTCAACCCGATTAATTACTTGGACGGACTTAGGTTGAGGGTCCAGGTTAATGGACCCGATCCGAAACTGATTACTGTATACATTTCTTCTATCTTTATTTTATATTTTCTTTCTTATGGAATAGTTTCGTCAAATATATTCCAAATCTCAAGTTCTATACATTTGAGATGGTAGTGTAGAGTGTACACTAACTAGTGCATGCTCGTGCCTGTCGGCACTATAGCAGGCCGCCTTCGGCTCCAACACACATGTCGGCACAACATCGGGCCGTCTTCGGCGGCAAAACACCCACCAGGCATCACCACCTCCACCCATACCATTGTATTCAACGGCAACACACCTAACCGTCTTCAGCGGCCACAGACCCCGGCCGACTTCGGGCCGCCTTCAGCGGCAACACATCTTAGTTATAGTGTATGCCCGTGCCCGTTGGCACCTGGGCATGAATACGATTTTTTTTTTTTGAGGGGGGGCGATCTTACCGGCACAAGAGAGAGAGAGGGGGGGAGGGGGAGGAGGGGGGCGATCTTACCGGCACGAGAGAGATAGAGGGGGGGAGGGTGGTGAACGAAGGGGATCACAGTTTTCGATTTGGGGTTGGGACGTGAACAAGTTTTTTTTTTTTTTATATGAGCTGGGTTTTTTTAAAAATTTGTATTGCCGATTCTCTCTATGTTTCTTTGTTAGTAATTATCAACTTGAATGTTTTGTCTAGTCAGCATACGCATTTTTGTGTAGTCAGCGTTCCGTTTTGTCTAGTCAGCACAATACCGACGTGCCATATTATATAGATACTTCTATCTTTTATATTAGTATAGATAATTTTTTTACATTAAAAGTTAGTTATTGGTAGGGATTTTTTTTTGTAAAATTTGATACGGTTGAATGTTAATCGAGTATTTGTCCTATATATAACTTTTTCTTTGTCTCTATTTTTTAGAAAAAGCACAATTTTTCAAAAAAAAATTATATATATAGCAATTATTAGGAAAAAATAATAATGCACTGAAATATAATAGACTAAAAGTATTAATAAACTTTAACCTGACCAATCAACTTGAGTTAAGTTAACCCAAGGTTGGGTTGGGTTGGGTTAGGGTTAGAATTAGGGTTGAGGTATACCACCTTTGGTTAGGTTTGGATTGAGCACTAACCCAATCACTCGAGTTTCACTCTTATTAATGTGAATTGCACACGTTGCTACCGAATTAGACAAGTCTGGGCGTTACTGGTATGTCATTGGCCGTGCAAAAGGGAGTTCAGATCTCCTCCAGTCGATTGGCTCTGGTCGGTGGGCTCGGCGCGCATCACAGCCACACGTGGTTGCTGAAGTGTGATTCACTTTTGGGTCGCCAACCATTATATGGTTGTGATACACATTGAGGCCATCACTGGGCTACCCAAGGTGAATAATATAGAAAGTCAACCATCCAAGTCATTCCAGAAACCCAAGTATAAGCTCCATAAGAAACCCTTCCATCCTAAGCCTAAACCCTACACCAAGAAGCCTTATACTAGCAATCATAACCTAAACCAGCCCAAGGACTAAAATAATGAAGGAGTACATTGTTGCTATATCTGCGATCGAACCAATCAAATGACCAACCAATGCTTCTACATGAAGACAGCATCATCTCCAAATGCAAAAAGAAATAGTCCAACGCCGCCCGACTCCCAAGTCAACATTGTGACTTCTTGAGCTTGCTCTTTTGGGACCGCTTTCGGGTATGTTCTCTTCACCCCTGAAGCTAACATGATATTTTAAGTATTTAATTGGTGAATTGACATAGGAGTTAACATTCATGTTTGCTCTGATCAATCATTATTTTCCACTTATCAAGTCTTAGGTGAAGGAGCTGTAAGCATGGGGAATAATGTTGAGGCTCGTGTGCTAGGGATAGGACGGATCGATCTGAAACTGACATCGAAGAAGATCTTATCCCTGTGCAGAGTCCACAATGTTCCGAAGATTATAAGAAATCTTATTAGTAGATCTTTATTAGTTCAACATGGCTATAAGTTTGTATTCGAGTCCAATAAAATTATAATAACTAAAGAAATAAATTTTATTAAAAAATAATTTCTCTGTGATGGTTTATTTAAATTAAATATTTTTAATCCTTCATCTATAATTTTGAATGTTGAGTTTTGGACCACTTGGTACCAAATACTAGGTCATGTAAAATATAACTCTATTAAGAAACTCATGACCCTAAATATCATTTCAAAATTTGATACAAAAAATCTCGACAAGTGTGAGATATGCATAAAAGCCAAACAGCCTAAGAAACCCTTCGCAACCATCGATCGAGATTCCAAGGTACTTGAATTGATTAAAAGTGACGTCTGTGATTCTGAAAGAACCTCAAGAGGTGGCTGTGGGTGCAAATTTTGGCAAGAAGTCTGCAAACAGCGGGACCCACCGGCCCTGCCTGGTGGGCCCCCGAAGACAACAGCGGGACCCACCGGCCCTGCCTGGTGGGCCCTTGAGTACCATAGCGGGACCCACCGGCCCTGCCTGGTAGGCCCCCTAAGACGGCAGCGGAGCCCACCAGCCTTACCTGGAGGATCCTCAGATGCTGCAGCAGAAACCGCCATATGTCCCGGAATTCCTCCCCGGGAAGTCTATAAATAGCAGAGCCTTCGAATATAAAAGGATCGGATTTTCAAAACCTGAAACTCCAGAACTCAAACCAGAGCTCTGAAAACAGATCAGTGCCATCATCTGATATCTGTCTCAGAAACCTCTATCTCCTCTTACCCTATACCTCACCTTGATCTTCTTCTTGTCTTTGAGCAAGTGAGAAACTTCAGTGACACTCGGCCTGTCGAGGTCACTTCGAAATAAGTGTTAGTGAATTCGGGTTGCTCCCTATAGCACGGAGACGTAGGCTTCGGCTGAACTCCGAGATCACATCTCTCGTGTCAATATTCTCTCTGATTGCATCTCTCTGTCTACATATCAAAAGCAACGACTTCAATCAACAGATCTAGCAACGATCTTCGACTTCAACTTCGATTGACTGGTGAGGCGAGGTCTTCGGGTCGGCACGAAGATTTTCCCCCACAGTGGCAATAGATATTTTGTAGCGTTTATAGATGACACTTCGAAATATTACCACATATACCTCTTTAGGACTAAGGATGAGGTACTTAGTAAATTTAAGATATCCAGAGCTGAGGTTGAGAACCAATTAGACGAAAACATTCAAATCCTTAGGTCAGACAGAGGATGATAGTATACCTCAAACGAATTAAGATAATATTGTAAAGATTATGGAATATTCCATAAGGTCACAACCCTTTACACTTTCCAATCCAATGGTGTAGCTGGAGTGCCAGAGACTTTGTAAGGGAAAGATCTAATGATAGCCTATTTTATACTCAATCGAATTTCATTCAAATATAATGACTTGACCCCATACGAGATATGAAAATATAGAAAACCCAACTTAGATTACATAAAAGCATGGGGGTGCCTAACTAAGGTGAAGATCCTCGATAAAAAAAAGGAAGAAGATAAGACCAAAGACAGTAAATGTCATCTTCATTGGCTATGCTTCAAATGGTAACACTAATCGATTTTTAGTGTTTAACTCTGAAATAAGCAAGATAGACAATAATATCATAATCGAGGCTAGAGATGTCTTGTACTTCGAAAATATTTTTTCTTATAAAACTAGGATTTATATTAGGATCGATATCGATAACCAAGTCTCAAGTTCTAATCATGTAACCCAGATCGAACCAGAAATCCAATTAGAACCTGAAGACCAGACTGAACCGATAATCCAAACCTAACATAAGAAAACTAAGTGTATCCATGTAGAAAAAATCTTTGATGACTTCTATGCATTTCTGGTAGAGGACTCTCCCTCCACCTATACAGATGCAATGACGTCCATGGACTTACCCTTTTGGAAGGAATCCATAGATAATGGAATCCAATCTATAGTTCAAAATCATACCTGAGAACTCATCGATTTATCTATTGGTTGTAAAATGATAGGATATAAAATGGGTGTTTAAGAAGAAACTTAGACCAACTGTACCATAGACAAATTTAAGGCATGACTTGTAGCAAAGGGCTTATCCAAAAACTCAGGGTATACTACTTTGATGTCTACTCACCTGTCGCTAGAATAACCACGATTAGGATCCTTATCGTCTTAGCTTTCTTAAATAGCGACCTAAATGAGGAAAGCTACATAAACCAACCCGTGTGACTCACACCTGTACAAGAGGAAAAGGTGTGTAAGTTAATTCGATCCCCTAAGGACTAAAACAAGTCCCAAAATAATGGCATATGAAATTCGATAAACTTATCATAACCTATAGATTTGATATCAATACCACAGATAAATATGTCTGTGGGTGCAAAAATTATATCAAACCGGATCAGAGCGGCATGGGCCCGCGCAACGGCCCAAGTGGGTAAGCCCGCTCGGTCTCATGGGCCCACTCTACGGGGCTCGCAGATCAAGCCCTCCCCCTTATTGGGCCCGAACAACGGCCCAATAAGGGCCCAGCAAGGAGGCCCAGAACCATCACCACGTCATCACCGCCATATTGGGCACATGCCTATGCTATAAAAGGACCCCCAAGGCATCCAAAAAGAGGGTTGGTCACTAGATCAAAGAAGGAGAATTCCAGAGCAAGTGCTAGAGCTCAATTGTCCACTTCCTATTCCCTTCTAGTTGCCCCGTGCAACCCCACTGTACAAAGCATCTCTCGGCCTGTCGAGAGAACGCTTCCCCCTCCTTACTCATATTATAGTGAAGATCAGGTGGCACCTCACGCCCGGAGATGTAGGTCGTAAGACCGAACTCCGTCATCAATCCTTGTGTCATCATTCTCTACTCTCTCTATCTACTCTCCCATCTCTCTAACTCTACAAATCATCAATATTCAATCAAGGCTGTGGGGCGAGATTCCTGATCAAGGCAGCTCGAAAATTTCCCCCACAATGTCTACCATAAAGTAGATGGTAACAATGTTGTTATCCTATGTTTGTATGTTGACGATATTCTTATATTTGGATCAAACATACAAGTTATAAATAACATCAAACACTTCATATCCCAAAACTTTGACATGAAAGATCTAGGAAAAGTCGACGTTATCTTGAACAAAAAAATTATTAGAAAGGATAATGGTTTAGTGTGATCCTAATCTCACTATGTTGAGAAAATCCTTAGAAAATTATACGACTTCGAATGTCAACTGGTATCCACACTTTATGATCCAAATACCTATTTGACAAAGAACTTAAGACTTCCTACACTACAGAGCGAGTATGCTCAAATCATAGGACCGCTAGGTTTTCTAGCAAACTATATTCGACCAGATATTGCCTATGCAGTAAACAAACTTAGTCGTTACACATCTAACTCAAATAAGACCCATTGGAATGTGTTACAAAGAGTCTTTAGATAGCTTAAGGGAACCATATCCTATTGACTCCACTATAGTGGTTATCCAGTAGTATTATAAGGATACTCTAATACCAACTAGATTAGTGATTCAATAGATATTAAATTCATAACCAGATTTGTATTCCTATTAGGAGGTGGAGCCATATCTTAAAAATCCACCAAACAGACCGTTATTGTCATGAGTACTTTAGAATCAGAAATGATATCACTAGATACCACAAGCACAAACATATAATAGCTTCAAGATCTTCTATATGAGATCCCATTAATAGAAAAGCCACTACTAATTATATCTATTCATTGTGATTGTCGATCAACGATTAATAAATATAATAAAAAAAGCACCGATATGAAAATAAATCGACATCTGAAAGTAAGACATAGATATCTCAGATATAACATAAAAAATAAAATAATTTTTCTATATTTTGTTAGATCCGAAACGAATTTGACGGATCATCTAACCAATGGCCTTTCGAACACAGTGATATTAGAATCATCGAAGGGGATGAGATTAAGCCGATAAGAAAAATCACCGTACGTAGTAGGAATCCAACCTCACTGAAGTTCAATGGGTAGAAACAAACTGTAGTAGTGATTGAAAATGAGGAGCATTGGATAATGCTCTCGTCCCTCTTATGCCAGTGCTTATTAAAAGTAAGGGGTGGGATGAGTTAAAATTCTTAATAAGTCCAAGACCCATGAGGCTGGGTGTCATCTTACTCACACCCTTACTAGGACTTACCTATATGTATGTAGTTATGAGGCCGCAGCTCTGGGATCAAGGTTGCTCTCTAGAAACCTACACGAAAAGATATTTGTGCTAAGCCATTAATAGCGCAACCCGCTTAGAACCATCGAAAATTGTATTACATGTACTACTTGTAGAAACCCGATAAATGAGACTGGTTCAAGGCGAGTCCACCAAGTCCTTACAGATGTATATAAATGTACTAAGTGGAGGTTCAAACTGAAAGGTATCTACACTTACTACGTAGTATAAGAAATCCAGCAAAGTTTTTTTATTTTATATTTTAAAATTTTTATTGATTATTTAATATTTGATAGTTTTAAACACATGTGGGGGATTGTTGGTCGTGTGTTTGAAAACCACACAAAACAATAATGGGTATAGTCCCATATCGGTAAGGGAAAAACCCCTTTACCAACTTAAAAAGGGATCCTCCATTTCTCCCCATTAGTCATCATACTAGAGGAGGGACTCCACAAACTTACACACGCAAGCATGTGCGTGCTGTGCCTTTTAGAATTGGTGAGGTCTACAGCTCGTAAAAACCTATAGTTTAGCTATGTATGGTTGGTAGTATAGGATTGCATATTGGTACGTACCTTAGTACATGTTCTGATTACATAACAGAGAGCCATGGCTACATGGTAATCCACTTGAGTGGGAGACTCAAGGGACTGGTCCCATGTAATCTAAATATGTTCGCAGCTCTGATTAGTGTTGGTCGCCCTATCAGGATAAGCTATTGGGATGACAGAGCGTAGGTGTCTCCACCACGGTAATTACCAGACACAGTATCTGTGGCCGAACGGAACCAACACGGTGCACAGATCGGTAAGCAGACACCGGTGCACTAAGCCGTGTTTCAGCTTAGGATAAAATGGTCTTAAATCCTAAGAAACCATGTCTGGTGGACTAACCAGTTATGTGGTGCTTTGGCGCACCAATGTATGAGGATCCAGATGCAGTGATCCAAAACCACGATGTACTGGGTTACCTGGCTGGCATTGCATCAGCGTGTCACTCCTGTAGGCTATCCACACCCCTAACGGGAGGTACAGTCCTTGGTTTGACCTACGTCGTATTAAACCCTGGCAAAGTGGTCATCAGTTGGACTGGTGACGGATCTGGTTATTCGACAGAGTAATAGGAGGTACGATGTACATGGTCAACCTGGAAGGAACCGAGTCATATGAGCACTCGAGTCTGACGGTATTATCCACCGCTCGAGTTGCATCATGGCACTAGATGGAGGGACAGCGGGTTTACCATACTAAGCGGAGAGCAAGGGTATAAGGGAGAACATAGTAAGTCCATGGGGGATTGGAGTGCAGCCTGCGTCGCACTCTGGGTGACCATACAAGTTAACTCGAACTCAGAGGATCGATGGTACACTCGGGTAGTGTGTCGATCGAGTCTGAGTTGGAAGCTATGAACCCTGGTTCCTGAAGGTTCCACCTTATCCACATTATGTACGGTCCTTGTACCATCTCCTCAAAATACAGGACGCAGTAAGAGGAAGCGAGAAGTTCAAGCCTACGCTCCGTGAGTGCTTCGCACTAGTGCACGGTAGATGCGTAGCTACATGTGTGCATTAAGGGGAAACCCTAGGTTAGTGCATAGACGCATGTAGTTATCCCTCGCCATAAGTGAACTTTGTTATATGGGTGCGATGCATTGAGATATGTTGCGAGTTGATTGGTTGACTTTACTAGGGGCACCCTCCGGTGACCTCAGTTAATAGTAAAGTAACTTGTCAAGATCACTTAAGGAAGAGTCACTAAGTCTCGCACACTAGAAATTGTCAATTTGAGGCATAAGGGCATTTTGGTAAAAACACGCACTACCAAGCCTCACTAGTGATCGACCCTAGTTATGGGAGACACATGCAGGGCTGGCCCCTATATTATGGGGATGAGAATCCCCAGTAATAGGGCCGGTCATAGGGATAAGATAGGGGTTTTGAATTGGTCAAAACAAGCCCTGAAAGTGGGGAAAACGGATAAGGAGAATGAGAGATCGAGGGAGATTTTTAAAGAGATCTTTTGGGGATCAAACCTATCCCCTTGGAGCCTTATCTAAGGGGATAGGCCGGCCTTATAAAAGGGGAGAGGGGGGGTTGGCCAAGTATGATGCCAAATGGAAAAACCGAACCACCCCTCCTTTGTTCTCCTCAGATCTCTTCTCCTCTCCTCTCTCGTTTCTCTCGCTCACTTGCGCCATTGGATGGTGACTCATATTCCTCGCGTAGGGTTTCGTAGAAGAAGAAGGCTCATCGAATGGAGGCACTCAGAGATCCATCGATGAGGTGTCGTGCATCATGCGAGATCGGGTGAACCAGAAGACATCTCCCGTAAGCTTTTGCTGTCCAGAATCTGTACAAAAAATCAGTGATAATTTTATGATTCCGGGAGCTATAGAAGTCCAAACGAGGTAAAACTTATTGCAAAAGTTGCGTCTTGAAGTTGGCTACCTGTAGTTCAAATTTTAGCCCAATCCGAGTTCGGAGTAGAAAGTTATAGCTATCGCACCAAAGCTATACCGAGCAGATCCGAGCCCGTCTCCATCGACAAAGAAGAAACTTATCGCGGTGAAAGAATCTGCACGCAGGTATGATCTCTAACATGTAGATCTAGCATAGATAGAACATGCATACATGCTAGATTGTTCATTTGCATTAGATCGACGTTAGGGGTTCGCGTAGTTGCTATGCTAGATTCATACATGCACGTAGATCGTTTCGATGAAAATTTTGATATGTAACGCACACCGCTCATGGTCTTCGGACCTATTCTTTGCTTCCGCTGTGGGCCTCTACCATGGATTTATTTCCAGCAATGCCGAACTTGGCCGGGCCAGGCTTGGGCTGGGCGGCGTGTCTGTGTGCGCCCGTGGACCCGGACATGATAGTACATTCGAAATGGCCTGGTCCACACCAGCCTTATTTTTAGTTTTGCTTCCAATCATATTTAATATTTCCTATTTTTGCTACTAGCTGTTGCTGCATGCTAGTCGTTACGAGCAAACTCTCTGCGAGCTGTAACGTGCGGGGTTAATGGGCTTAATCGCAGCCCACGTACGACTCTCCTCTTTTAGCCTCCTATTAACTACCCGATGCCTATATAAGGCTTGGTGCAGCTATATATGGATCAAGAATTGATACTCCGAAAGCCGAAATTGCTCACAGTCTTTCTCTCTTGGATCGAGCTTGTGCTACGGTACTACCGCCTTGCTCCGAGAATATCGTCTCTTACTTTTGATTCGTTGGGTTCCTAAAAGATCTTCAGGTTCGCATATGCATATGTGGCATATCCTTCCTGGAGCAGTGCTGACAGGAAGGTTGCATGACCAAGGTCGTCATATTTTCGATATCCATTGCCACGAGACCCACACGAGGGGAGACAATAAGATTATTGAGACAGCGCCTAGCGCGATTCGACCATCAGACCAGAGTTTCTAACTCTCATCTTTTTCTATATTAGATCTAAATAAAATTATTTGCATCTAATTTTAAACCTAAATAATTTAAGATAATTTATTTAGAATATTTCTATCTTCTAGAAAAGTTCGGCAATATGCATGACGGTTCCATAGAACCTGCTATGCCTTGGTAAATCATTTCTAAAAGAATCATGTGACTTGTCTTTCATTACAAAAACAATATTTGCTAAACTAAATAACCTTTGCCTATTAAGAATTTAAGTAAGTCCTAAAATTGCTAGTTTAAATGGTTAGATTTAAAACTGTCTAAACCAGACAATGCTCCGAAAGACACCCACATCATGAACCAAAAAAATTGTATTTTATAAATTATAAGCATCTTAAAATCATAATTTTTATTTTATTTTACTTTATTTTTTGTAGTCATTCAAAGGGGAGATCCCAACCAAATCTTCAGGACGCGCCACATGCCGGCAAATACATCAGAGCAATCCGCCACTGGGTTGTAACAACTGGTATTAGAAGAGAAAAAAAACAAAGTTAAAAAAAAAAAAAAAGTTAAAAACCCAAATCCAACCCAACATATATCTCTCTCTCTCATTATCTCTCTTTTAATTCCCAAAACCCCACCCAACCCAAACCCATCCAGACCCGACCCGACCCCAACACCCAAACACCCCAACCGACCCTCTCTCTCTCTCTCTATTCCTCTCTCTCTTCTCACCCAGTTCCCAGATCTCTCTCTCTCTCATCGGAGCTCTCCCTCTCACCCGATCTCTCCCTTCTCTCTCCCGGATCTTTCCCATCTCTCGGATCTCTCATCTCCCTCTCGGATCTCTCATCTCTCTCGCCCGAATCCGACCACCGCCCGGATCCCCGCCGCGAATCCCGCTGGCCCCCGATCCCGGGAAATCCGCCCCGAATCCCGCCAGTCGCCGCCGCCCCGAATCCCGCCGGCCGCCGCCCCAGATCTCGCCGTGAATACCGCCGGCCGCCGCCCTCTTCCCGAGCCCGAATTCCGCCGGCACAGTCGGCTGCCGACCGCCTTTCCCATTAAAAACCCGATCCCCATTTCCCTCTCCTCAATCCGACCCCCGCTCTCCTCTGACCTCTCACTCTCTCTCTTCTGATCTCTCTCTCTCTCTGCTCTACATCTCCCTCACCCCCCTTCCTCTCTCGGGTTCTGCCGGCGCCGCCCGATGGTCGCCGCTGCTCAGGTGAGAGCCCCCCCCCTCCGGCCCCTCTCTTGTGTCGCCACCCGGTCCGACCACCGAAAACCAGTAGCGTGAGCGAGTGGGTGCAAGCACCTTGACCCCGGTAATTTCTTGGACGGCCGATGCCGACAACTCCGAACGTCTCTCTCAACTGAGGACTGATGGCATGCCTGTGTGAGTACGTGTTGTAATCGTTTATGTGCATGTGTGTGCATATACAATCGTGAAAGCATGATCGAGCGGTGCAAGCATGAGCTTCCATCCTGAATCAACAAGACTCCTTCTTCCCACCGATCTCCACGAACCCCACCCGAGGCAAGCCCCTCTACACCCTTCCTTCTCTGTTGCATGCCTCGGAACATCCCAACTCTGGGCCATTTTCAAAACCCCACTGGCTAGGAATTAGGTCGCCCCTACTCGCACGTAGAGTTCTGGGCCGCTCTCCCTAGCGCCCTCTTCGGATCGCCGTTGATGGCGAGGCTGGCCAACCCCCGTGCGAGACTGGGGAGCATCGCATAAACCCCCTCCCAAGCTCGCTGTCTGTAACAATGGGGAGTGGCGGGTTTTGTAAATTCGAATGCCCCTAGTGGACATTCAAGTAATCTTATACAATTCACCAATATTAAATAATTAAAATTTAAATAGTGGCCCCACCTAAATATGTGGCCCCCATCTTGAAGGGAGGTCTCGCTGGTCCTACTTAAGTGAGTGGACCCCACTTAAGCGGCAGACCCTACACTACGTAGTGCATAGTGGTCGAAATTGTCCCGACCGCCATTTCGTTGCCGAAGTCGGAATTCGGCGAAACAGGCGGCAATAGACTCGATTCTTCAAGACCTACCCATTGACGTTGGGTTAACAACTACTAGACATAATTACCAAAACGCCCCTATCAGGACCCGATCCAACCAATCTTGAGAGTCAGTCGTAACTGGTCTAACAGACTCCGATTGCTGCGAAACTAGCGGCATCGGACTCCAACTCACGATCTTTAATCGTCGAATGTTGGTCGACACATACCAATCAGAATTATCAAAATGTCCCTACTTGTGTTTAGCAAATCTTTCATCGATCGCACCATTTTGGGTGCAAACGAGACGGTGCCCGATGGCTCCCAGAGCATCTTCTGGCCAATTCCAGAGATTGACCGGGTGAGACACATTCCCTATCACCAACCCAAGCGTCGGCTCGGTGAGGCTTAACAACTTGTCTTTGCAACCCGACCGTATCCGCACCCAAGCCCGAGATCATATCGGGCGGAATGATGAATCGAACCCAATCTTGACTTGAACCCACACCTTGGTAGTAAGGCCGAAGGCTCTTCGGAGCACAAGTCACGCTCGACGCGGATGCGACCATTTAGACGGAATAGTACAATTGAGCCGTAGTGCAATTATTTGCATCGGCAATACCGACTAACCAAGACTGTAGCATCGTCTTGCGTGCTAATAAACCGACGTCCGATGATGCATAAATTCTTGACTCGGCCAACTTGGCCCTAAACCTGTATTACGCAATAGCAAGTATTGACCATGGGTCTGCTATGTGTGAATTTGGCAGTGCTAACCGGGATGATCCAGCCGTAGATGGAGCGGAGATGGATCAAGGGCAGTTAACGGGAGTTTGTGCGTGATCGACAACCAGGTGACATCTACTCCCCTTCCCGTGGTCTTTGATAGTGGGAAATGAGAACAACTAGGGTAGGTGTCCATGGTACTGCATGCGGGTCCCGCCGGGCATCGCCGCATGTCGTCACGTGGACCCCTTCTTGCATGCGAAGTCGCGAGTCCGGCGACGCATGCTTTAAAATATTATTAAAATAAACATGCTTTAAAATATTAATAGAATAATTATAGTTTTTGCATGGACACCGTAATTAGGTATTCCCTTAAATTAAAAATATAATTTAATAATGATTATCGGGACCCACCCTACTAAAAGGAGTGGCAACCCTAATATACTGGTTTTGGGGGAGTGTAGGTTGAATCGCTTTAAGAGCGATGTGACCTTTAGCTGTAGCGCTATTATGGATTGCGAGAGCAGTGCGGGACCAGGGTTAAAATGTTGCAAACTATTAATCACCGTATGCATTTTTTTTAATTATCTAAGTATTTATGTAAAAATAATTATTTACTGTTTGAGCATTTAATACTTTGTTAAAATGGGTGAAATTGAGAAGATTAGGACCTCGTGCGCGCAAGGGCCGTGAACTACCCTGCGCGCACAGTCGAAGATCAGTAGGCTAGGGGGTCACGGGCAGGGATTGTGGTAAAGCCAATAGGTGGTGCCCTCGAAGTGGGATTGGCCTAGCAATCCTGTCCTGGGGTAGTTGAAGCCCCCAAGGAAAGCAAGTTGGGCGGTAGAGCTCCACCGTGAAAGACGGGAAACCCCTTATGATCATATGGGTGACTTTGCGCATGGTGTCGGAGTATGCGCGGCGAGAGAGTTGACCCTCTACATCGAAATAAAGGCCCTATAGTAATGCCCGACCGGGGGCAGGATGAACAAAATATCCGGGGTTCACATTAGGATAGATATTTTATATGATTACTAATTAACAAGTATTGAATCTTAATGTTGGATAGCGGAATTTTGGAGCATTGACAATCTGGTAACATTTAGATGACCTTTTTGTTCAAATAGTTTATTAATATTGTAAAATATTGAGTGAATTTTATGATAGACAATCTAATAACAGTAGGTATTGCATGAAAACATAGACTGCTGGTAGGATTAGGTTATCCCTTTGTAAATATTAATAATTCGTACTAGAACTGCTAAAAAAAAATTAATAATAATAATTTAATTAGATCGGTTGTCTCATATTATTAGAGACTATTAGGATGTCACTAGCCATTAATTTGGCTAATCTCCCAATTTCCTATTGGGGCTACTCTTTCCCACGAGTATACTCTCCTGCAGGTACGGAGGTTCAGGAGTAGCAGTGAGAGGCCAGAGGCTGAGTTAGAGTCTTAGTTTGTTTTTCATTTTTAGCATGTCAATATTAGTAGTGGCTTTCTTTCATTCGATATAATTGACCTGTATTGGAATAAGAATTATTTAGTTTAGTCAGTGTTTGGTGACTATTAGTGGTGATGATCCAGCTAAATTCTTTTGGGTAGGCCTCTCCTCAAGGCCCCAAGCCTAGGATAGCTCATAATAAAATATAAATTTTAAAGTGACTTAATTGACTAGCCCTGTAGATAGGACCTCTAAAACAGTGCCCGAGTGCTAGAGAGCGGGTGAGACTACTCGGCTCGCCGTTAGAGGCTTGAGCCTCGTGCTCCCTTAAGAGGGACTTCTGTCAGCATGTGGGGCATCGGCTTGCCGCACATGCTGAGAGGATAACCCGGTTGAAGGTCGAGCGTGATCATCTCTCTATCGACAAAAATTTTATCTCTCTTTTAAAATAAAAATATTTTCATAAAAACCAAGTTTTAAAATACCCATTGTTTCTCCCTCTTCCTTCTTCTTCATTTAGGAGAGAGCTGCAGTCTTGTGAGAAACCCTCATTGGCATAGATAGCTGACTAAACCCTAAATCCCCTTGGTTTTTCTCACCTCACACCCCAGGGATCGGTTTCAGATTTCTGGGGCGTGACATGGGTGGAGACCACCGCCACCACCAGGGAAGCTAAGGAAGACAACATAACCTAGAAAGGCAACCACAAAATGGAAGCCTAAACAACAGCACCACCACCAACGAGAAGACGCCACACCGGGCGGAGGACACCACCACACCAGATCGGGATACAGGAATCACAAACCCCACAAAAAAGAGAAAGAAAAAACCTCAAAAAAACCAAACCAGCACCACGAAGCCCGCCGGTTCTGGGGAAAAACACCACCAACAGCACGACTCGTGTGTCACGGCGCGAGGTCACACGGATGGCCCAGATTTTCAATTTAGGGTTTCGGCCAACCTTCCTTTCCTTTTCTAGCTTTCTGCAATGAAGAACCAAAGAAGTAGTGAGGAATTGGAAATGTGGGTAAAGATCCAAATAATAAAAAAAACCATTAAAAGCCCAAAGATCGGAATTCCAAAAAAAAATAAAATAAAAGCTAAAAGATCTGAATCCAAAAAAAAAGTCAAATAAAAAACCCTAAAGCCCCAAGATAATAATTTTAAAAAAAATACCAAATCAAAAACCCTAAGCCATGTTTGCGAGTTTGTTAACCCACCGTTGGAAACACACACACACATCCAGAGAGAGAGAGAGAGAGAGAGAGGAGGGGGGGGGGCTGGGGAGGGGCTGTCAAAGATTTATGACCCGGCCCCCGCTGTTGGAACGAGAGAGAGAGAGAGAGAGAGAGAGAGAGAGAGAGAGAGAGAGAGAGAGAGAGAGAGAGAGAGAGAGAGGACTTCAGCCGGAGGTTGTCTGAGATGCCCTGCCTGTCGTTGGAAACACAGAGAGACGAGGGAGATCCAAAGGGTTTCTGGCGCTTTGTTCGGTAGTTGAAGTTGATGGGAGAGAGAGGTCAGGTTTAGTTAGGGGTGTCAATGGGTCGGGTCGAGTCTGGTTCGTGTCCAAAACCCCCATGCCTGGACCCAACCCGTTTAACTAATCGTGTCTAGACCCTAAATCCGTACCCGACCCGTTTATAAACGGGTAGACCCGATAAGATCCGTTAGACCCGTTTACCACACGAGTCTATTCAGTTGACCTGATCCGACCCAATCCGACTCAACCCGACCTGAACCAATAAGACTGCTGGTACTACATACTACATAATCGGATTGAGGGTAGACCCGACCCGACACGTCCCGTTGAATTTTAAACGGGTCTTCCCGGGTCTACCGTGTCCAAACCCTAAACCTGGACCCGACCCGTTTATTAAACGGGTCTACCGTGTTGACCCGAACCCATTTAACCCAGACACGCTAACTTCGTGTTGGGTCTGTAGTGTCGGGTCCAGAATTGCCAGCCCTAGGTTTAGTAGTTGTCACCTTTTACTTCAATGTAAACAAATTCAATTGGATGAACGTGTCAAGGTCTCAAAGCCTGGACCAGGCTCCAAGCTGGGCCAGAGCTGTAGCAAAACATATCCCTATATTAAAATATAGCAGATCGGATCAAAATAGATCCAAATGTGATCCGACTATTATTTGAATCGGGTCAAATCTCTTCTAATTGGATCTCAGACTGGAAAACTAATCGCAAATATCGGTTGATCGGGTCGGATTCGAACTATGATCCTATCCATTAACATGCCTATCCAAACCGACTTGTTGTCCATAAAGCTTAGTACATGACCAACCCATTTGGCCAAAATATCTAAACCAACCGGGCTCATTTAGGTCGGATTGGGTCGGTTCTCAGTTTTACTGGACCTCAGTTGCACCCCTAATTATGGCGTGGGGGGCAAACCATGTAACAAAGAAAGGGATCATACGATTTAGATCTTGCAGTTTTATGATTTTTGAATAGGCCCGTCCCGAACCAGTCCCGTTTACAATAGGGATTTAAAACCCGAACCCGACCCATTGCCATCACTACTCCTACCACCGATTTTTGCTATGGAAGTTTCACAACCTGCCAATCTGTTCATACAAGGGTTTTCAATTTAATTGGTCTGGACCGACCATTTGTCCCATTCCGCACGCGCCATTCAAACCCAAAGCAGGCTAAAGGTGTAGATTTGCAGCATAGGCCTTATCGTGCAGCAAGAAAGATATTCTGAAGAGATTTTTTTGACTTACATCCCCACTTTTATGTCAAAATTTGGGTTACATCCCCAACTTTCTATAAATAAGACTTTACTACTAATCCATCAAGGATTGTGCATCATTTTGAAACCAACCTATTTAGGCAAAACCCAAACCGATCCAATCTTGGTCGGTTTCGATATTTTTCAATCCGATCCAAACCGAACTAAGGTTGGAATCCAATCTGATCCGATCCAATTAAAGTCGGTTTGGATTAAATTGGATAGTTAGTTTGGGCTTTGGCCCATTTTTTTATTGGGCTTTTTTTTTTCTACTTCTATTAGAACCTAGTTTTAACTTAAAAATTAATAATTATTATCAAATCATTAGGCCTAAATAAGATTTTTAACCGACATTGAGTCATCCTACAATATTGAAAAGGTTATTGGTAGCAAGAGATTTTGAGGATATATGGTATACTTAATAAAATACCATATGTATAAGCATATGTCGGTTCGATTCGGTTTAGATCGGTTTTAGATTTACAAATCCGCCAACCGACCCAATCATGTCGGTTTTTAAAAAACTCAATCCAATTCGATCCATTGAGTATGTCGAAACCGATCAAAATCAGTCGGTTTGGTTTAGATCCTGCACACCCATAAATCCATCCCTTCATCAATGACCGTGAACTACCCGTTAAAATGTGGTGTTATTTTTGGATTTATACCCCAACTTTTATGTCAAAATTTGAGTTACACCCTACTAGCCGCTCAGAGTCAGGGAGGGTTGTGCATCAGTTTGGTTCTTTCGGTTTTTGGCCTCAAACTTGGACCGAACTAATTTAGTCGGTTTTTTCTAGTTTTCAAACCGAATCAAACCAACCAAATCCCAGAACCGAACCAAACCAACCAATTACGATCGGTTTGGTTCGATCGGTTTTATTTGGTCTAACTATTAGGTTCTTCTTCCCAATTTAAGTATAAAGCAGGTCTAAATGGTTACAAGAGTTACTTTTTGTCTGCATCACCAACCACACCTCCTCAACTTCTTCTCCATGCCAACACATGCAATTTAAGTGTACTAACAACAACTGCAATTCAAAATTCTGAATTGAACGGGGAATGGAATGAAGGGTCGGGATTAGTCTCTCAGGATATTTTGAGGGAATCCGACCACTATCAGCTACAACCCACATACCTTGGGTGCGATTTAATGGGAACTAGTAAAAACCCCGAGCCATGCCCGAATGTACTTGATGCACGTCATTTGGCAAAGACGACATCACAATTGTTCGAAGAAGTATGAAATATGAAGTGAGTGTGATTCACTTGTTAGAGAGAGAGATAAACATCAAATGACCATTAAATGCCATTGAATAAAAATTTATCATCTTTATGGTAGGTTTTTAAATGGATTTAAAAGTGAGCCGCGTTCACACGCAAAAGAAGAATTCTAGTTCTTTAAAAATGTCCACATATCACAACACGGAAAAGAGGCTTCCATTTTAGTATATATACTAGTAAGAAACTCGGGCAATGCCCGAATGTGCTTGATGATGTCATTTGGCAAAGACGATATCGCAATTGTTCGAAGAAGTGTGAAATCTGAAGTGAGTGTGATTCACTTGTTAGAAATAGAGATTAACATCAAATGATCATTAAATGTCATTGAATAAAAATTTACCATCTTTATGGTAGATTTTTAAATGGATTTAAAAAAGAGTTGCGTTCACACACGAAAGAATAATTATAGCTCTTTAAAAGACGTCAACGTGTCACAACATGGGAGAGAGACTTCCATTTTAGTATAGATATATAGATAGATGGCACAACGGGTTACGGACATACATGAGACTAGGAGTTGGTTCTGTTCAGCTCGGTTTTGTTTGGATTTTATCTACTTTATGCTTGAAGCCTAGAACCGAACCGAACCGATTAGATCAGTTTTTTCAAATTATAAAACCAAACCAAACCATAAATGTGATTCGTGACTAACCAACCCAAACCGTTTGGCTTGGGTTGGTTTTGTTCGGTTAATCGGTTTGATTGATTTTTTTGCACATCCATATGGTCAAGTGACAGATTAAGAGGTAAAGTCAAATTTCTATAAAATGGGGTTGTAACTCAGATTTCAACATAAAAGTGAGGGTGTAAGTGAAAAAAAAAGAAGAGAGTTAGTAGTCGGTTCCGTAAAAAAGCCTTTTTAGCATACATGACACCCAAAAGTTAATTTGAGTTGGGGTCCCTCCGCAAAGAACAGGACACCACCAGCAATATTTAACCATCAGATTATTTTAAAGACCTATTGATACCCTTCTGACTTTGCTCAAATTACAAACCTTGCCATCAATAGACATCCGAACATATATAAGCTCTGTAGCAACCGTTACTATTTATTTTCAGAATTTTTATAATTGCTATATTGAAATCACTACAACAAATACTTTTTATTGGAAAACTCGATATTAAAATTTATATATTTTTGCTATAGTGAATTACTGTAGCAAATGTTACTCTTTATACTGAAATGTTACTCTTTATAAAGAGTAATACTTCGAATAATTAAGAGTAATATTTGCTATAATGAAATCATTGTAGTATTTTTTTTAAATAAATCTTGTTTAAAATAGAAAAATTATATACATCAAAATCACTGTAGCAAACGTTACTCTTCATTATCGAAATGTTACTATTTATAAAGAGTAACATTTGCTACAATGAAATCACTGTAGCATTTTTTTTTAAAAAAAAAAATCTTGTTTTTTTTAAAAAAAAAACAATAGTGAGTCACTGTTGCATTTTTTTTTTGACGGTGCATGAAATTCTTCACATGAAGAAGGAAAGAATACAAAATACTGTTTTGGTTATTTTTCAAGAGTTCTGACCTCCATGTGCCTTTTGAAGTGACTAAACGTTATTGAATTCATAATCATAGAGACTATAACTATAATCAACAGTTTCGATGTCCCTATACTAAATTGATATGTTATACAAGGACCTAAGTCACATTACCTCAAGAAAAAAAAAAAACTACTTTGAGCAAGGAACATCGCCATGGCCGTTGCGAGAATATGGGGCACGTGCTCAATGGATAGTTAGAATCTGCTCCTTGAATTGTCCGATTATTGCAAGATGACCCTCAGCCACGGCCCAGCAACACTACTCGCAACCGTAGGGTACAAAAATAAAGTAAGCGTCTGGACTTGTCTGTGACTTTTCCAAGCGCGTGAAGCCCACAGATCTGGACCACCCGATCGGTGTCCCCTCCAAAGCACGTTTAGGCGGGAACATGGAGGAACAGCAAGGACAATCGCTTTGGCACATTCGGGGGCTTGGCAAAGATTCTGTACCCATCCAATCGTCGGCCTATGATCGGACGGCATTGGTCAGCTGCAGGTGAGCGGACCCGGGAGCGGGCCCCTTCAGCTTAAAAAAAGAGGAGGGAAGCCGGAAATACTAAGCATTTATCCCGAATGGTCAACCAGAATGACGTGTCCCGATCATAACCCTCCGTTCTATCCAGTATCGACCAGTGAATCGCACTCAGCCCCGACAGGTAGGCAGAGGATTCTATGATTGTTTGCCACGTCATTCGGGTTGAGCACTCGGGACAAACGCAGGGAAGCCCGAAAGAAACGAGGTCAGATCTCCTCCAGTCGGTCGGTCCCGGTCGGTGGGGCCGGGGCGCATCAACGCCGCACGTGGTCGACCGGAGTGAGATTCACTT
Organism: Chamaelirium japonicum; assembly: GCA_947650365.1. Lineage (NCBI taxonomy): Eukaryota > Viridiplantae > Streptophyta > Magnoliopsida > Liliales > Melanthiaceae > Chamaelirium > Chamaelirium japonicum. The sequence goes on along the minus strand of OX393553.1, from coordinate 37,172,313 downwards.
TGGGTCACCAGCCATTGTGCCGTTGTGATGACCGCCGGGCCCACCGACCGGGGGACGACGACTGGAGGAGATCTGGACTCGAAAGAAACATAAACAACGCAAAGCGGGGTCGGGCGGTGAATGATTCCGCCCCGACCCCCGAGGCTGGCGTGGGCCCCGCGACTGTACCCTGCAAAGCCTCGAGTGGCCAGAAGGTGGAGCAAAAACTTCAGTGGGGGAGGGGGGAGGTGGGAGGTGTGTCAGGGGTGCTTTGTTATCTTTACAACTAATCATCATTAAGAGAACAAACCTTTATTCTCTATTATCTCTCTTTTACTTCTCTTTACAACTTTTAGGTGAGCATACCCCTTCACCTCTCTCTTTTTTTTTTTATCAAATTATTTTGCGGTCTAATGAATTATCGCATCACTTTATTATAGAAAAATACTATTTAGCGCGAATGGTCAGCCATAATGATGTGTCCTGGTCACAGTCGTCCATTACATCCATCCCCAACTAGTGATCAATCGCATTCAGCCCAGACCGATAGGTAAAGTGACATTGTGATCAGATGCCACATCATTCGGGTTGACCGTTTAGGCACAAACGCTTTTGTGTTGGATAGCACTTCTTCTGTATTAATAGATCGACTGCCAAAGGAAGGCAAGAACCTCACCTTGAATTTGATCATGTTTCACTTATTTTTCAATTTGTCGGTGTATATCAGCCGAGAGACCATACTATTTTCGGAGTATGGAAAATTCGTAAAAAATTATTGTAATCGAATTGCAAGATCCGTAAAAATAAAATATTAGGTCGGTTGTTGATTCCAATGAATTAAGTCCATCTACTTGCCAAAGGACAATACTATTTGTCTATCTATTCCGAATGGTCTACAAGGATGACATGTCCGGATCATAGTCGTCTGTTGCACCAAGCCCTGATCGGTGATCGCACTCAGTCCCGACCAGCAGGCAAAGGGATTCTGTGATTGGATGCCACATCATTCGGGTTGAGTATTCGGGACAAACGCTTCGAGTTGAATAGCATTACTCCTTGCCAAATTGGGTGATCATTTTTATATGGACTTGGTCCTGGCCCATTTACTTAGGTTGGATTAGTCTGGATCATATTTTATGTTGGTATCTAAATTTAGTCAATAAAATCTAGGGCGTACATTTTGTTTGATATGTTAAATCTAGCTCATTGGATCCGCATGTATCATAACCCTCACCGAGTCACTAGAGAGAGAAAGAGAAAAAAAAGAAAGAAGTAGATTATCGATATTGGCGCCGCCGATCAGGCAACATAATAGAAAGAAGTATGCATGCTTACAATATGGCCGTTGTATATAATGATTTGTAGCTAAAAATAAAAGTTATACTTTGTCCTTTCTATGCCATCTTTGTCCAACACGACATCAATCCTTCTTGTTCTCTTACTACATGAAAACTATATGTATGTAGAATAATAACACTAAGCTACTTAACAATGCCATCAATAGCGATTTGGTAACGATTTGATGCGATTGTTTAGAAATCTCGACGAGATGCTATATTTAATATGTCGATACATTGGATAACCGTCAGATATTATTATAAACATATCTATCCGGTAAAATAAATATATTCCACTTTTTCTTAGGATTATCCGATCTATTATAATTTTCATCCTGAACGATTTACTTAAACATTTGGTGTTTGTTATCAATCTAAAGATGGATGTGGCCCGCCCATGCTTCAATGACACGGATCACTATCTTTACCTTTTAACTTTGTTCTATTGTTTTGCATATGGAGATCGATATGCATTGTTAAAGCATGAGCACCATGCACGCATCAGAGGCCCGACTCTAAAGAGTCGATGAAATTACTGACTCGAGAGACACCGATTACCCTACATATTACATTAGATATAGTCATAGTTTAGTCCCATATGGTCCACGGTATTATAATGATGTGTGTTCCCTCCCTGCATAAAAGAAGAAGTAGTGTTTATGTAATATGGTAATCAATCAATACTAGAGTATTCTCTCTGAAACCCTAGTCTCTCTCTTGTAACATGATATCAAAGCTAAGTTGATCGGTTTAGGGTTCTAGAGTTATACCTTGGCCTTGGCCTCCTCGGTCATCGTCGGCGACCTTGAGGAGGCCGGGAACATTAAAATCAATTTTCCTTTTTCCCGCCTCTTCCCCGACTCGAGTTTGTATCCTCCGACCTCCTTCTGACTCTAGTCAATCCTCTAGCTGCACCTTTTCCGCTTGTGGTTCAAATCCGCATGCAGTCCTTCGAACGCTAACCCCTCCTCATCGATCAAACGTCGGACCTCTGAGTTCTACTTGTGGCTTTTCTTTGATCTCTCATGGTCGCTGACGTCCTCGTGATTCAGAAATGCAGTTGTGTCTGGCCTCCTCAACTGCCTCATCTGCCCTTCACCGTTCGTGTCGCGATCTTGAAGAATACAAAGGTCAGTTAAACTTAGATCCAATTGACAATGGCTCCGATCAAACACGTTGTCACTCGATATCTTCTATCTGTTCGACGGATCCAACTCTTAAGTGCAAAAACCCTAGAAAAAGATGAAAGGGGTCTTAATCTCAACTATCCATCAAGACTATTGCAACTCATGATCAAATGACCCAGGCAATCCAAATTCTTTGTATCCGAGCTCCGCGTATTTAAGAAGTAGACTAAACCCATTCCTACTACTATGTTTGCTCTCCATCTACTGTGCGAAACAGAGACCTTGACACATGTTCTTTGTTTGGACTTCAAGTATGGATACAAGAGTGCGACCAGCGAGAGCATCGCATCTCAGGGAGATCTTTCCCGCGCGTTATTGATTTGGATCCGATGTGCTCTTTAATGAGGATCCCCCATTTGTTGTTCTTGATTAAAGGAGGAGGAGGAGCGGGCAGATGATAGATTGCATCCCTTCTTCCCTTGGGCACTCCGGATTTGATGAGGGAAAGGTAGGTGATGGGCCTCCTCCCCTCTTCACTATGCTTCCAGTCACCTCCCTTCACCCTATGAGTCTGCCCATATATTAGAGTTCGATTCGATCGTTTATGGGATTTTTGAATACCGTTTGCTTCCAATTGGTCGCTATTCAATGTTGTTCTTGTTATTCTACAGGGTTTGAGGATTATCAACTGCTGAAACTGTTGAAACAACCGAAAAGGCCGAAACCATCGAAACTGCTGAAACTACCGCCAAAACTACCAAAAATGTCGAAACTGCCAAAACTAACGATCGATCATCTTCAACGACTCAGACCTTCAAGGAGTGTATCCTCCGCATCGAGATCCCCTGGTCCTACGGCTTATCATCAACGGGAGCACCGTTAACCGAATACTCATCGACACTGACAGTTCAATTGATATTATGTTCTCAGATTGCTTTAAGCATCTCGTACGAAAGTAGCCATTATAATTCATTAATACAAGACATTATAATTCATTTGTACGAATGTAGCCATTCAAATTCATTCGTACGAAGGTAGCCATACTAATTCATTTGTACGAAGGTAGCCAATCTAATTCATTTGTACGAGTTATTATAATTCATTCGTATGAATATAGCCATTCTAATTTATTCGTACGAATGTATCCATTCTAATTCATTCGTATAAAAGTTGCCAATCTAATTCATTCGTACGAGCTATTCTAATTCATTCGTAGCTACACCATCGTCTTCACCGGGTGCACTCCGCACACCAGGCATCCACCGTATTCCCTGGGTGCGCGTTTAGCATGACGGGAGCCCGACGCTCTCGTGTAATGTATTCCTCTAGTGCGCACAGCATGCTGGGAGCCCGGCTATTGCCTTTCCTGGTCGTGCTCCTTATGTTAGGTGTTTTCCGTCTTGTCTAGGTGCGTCGAGTTCTACTATTGTTGGCTGCATTCGTCATCACTCCACCTATTTGGCATTGGGCCTTAGCGACTCTTACATGTTCCTCGATTGGCATGCTTGCAGGTTGACCCTGTTTCCTGGTTGTACTTCTTGCAGGTCATTGGAGTTCCTTGGATAACTTGCTTACAAGTCGGGTTGGGACTATCTTTAGTTTTACAAACAAAGGGGATGTTAAATGTGTATTTATTTTCTTCTGTTAAGCAAACTGATGTTGGTCTATACCTTAAATCAGTTTTAGGGGATATCTCCTCTTATAAAGAGGAGAATTTGGACTAAACCTTACATCAGTCTTCACATACTATTCAGGATGGGCATGATCATAGGATGCTTGGACCTACCCTCATCACAACATGTTGGTCCATTTAGAAAGCTAGAAATTTGAAAATATTTGAGAGCAAGAAGGAAACTCCTATGGCTCAAGCTAGAAGAAGCATCTCAATTGCCAAAGCTTATAAGGATGCTAATCTTATCCATAGCCCTGTCTCGCAGGAAAAGTTGATGAGGGAGAATCATATCGAGTTCAGATGGGAAGACCAGAGAACCAGTGAAGTCAAACTGAATTTTGATGGCACAATATCCAAGGAAATGAGGAAGGCCTTCAAGTCATACGCAACAGAGGCTGTGCCTTTAGCTGAACCTCGGGGACTGTGGGAAGGCCTTCAAGTCATACGCAAAAGAGTTTCCAGATGTCGGGCTATTGGTCGAAGGGGGTTCATCCATTATCATCGATTACCTCAAGAATAGAGTGAATGCCTCACCAATTATAGAAGACTGTTTAAAAGTGTTAAAGCGGTGTTATGGAGTTTGTATCTTGCATACCTATCGAGAAGGCAGCAGTGTGGCTGATTGGCTGGCTAACAAAGCCAAAGAAGAATCAAAGAGGAGGATTTGGACGGATAATTTTCCACACCCCATAGTAGGTTTGCCTGGTACTGATCGTCGTATGTGTGAAATTTGTTAGTTAATATGTCTTACATTTCTTAAAAAAAAAAAAGCTCCTCTTATATATATTATTTAATATGATAGTCGAAACCTTAGTCTCTCTCATAGCAAGTTATTGCAAAAACAGACATTCATCCCCACCCCTGTCGAAATGAATGTGATAGATTGAATCTGCTCTTAATGAAACCGGAGGTGACGGTAAACTACTTCCGCAGAATAATTAGCGGTTGGTCGACGGTGAGGAGGAATAGCCATCTTGCTCGGGTGTTTAAGAACTGAACCCCCCACCTCCAAATCCGGTCAATAAAAAATCCCAGAAAAAACCTTTTTCTTTTTCTTTGTCCCCTTTTCTCTCTCCTCTGTTTCCTCCCTGCACCTTCTGCGATTTCTGCTCTGCGCCCCCATGAAATCCCCAAATCGTTCCCTTCGCCCGTCTCTCTCTCCTCTCTCTCGCTCGGTGGGATTCAGAAGCATGGAGCTGTAGTGGCTCGCGTTGTTGGAACGGAGAGATCTGGAAACCCGCGAAACGTGACGGGTTCAGCGGAGGAAGCTCCCGGAAATAGTCGGAATTGAAGCATCGGGGTGCTTTCAGGCGGCGACGGATTTGGATCCGGCGGAGCTGAAGCGTTGCGGCGGGAGCCCGATCTCGCTTGGTTCTTTGATTTCCCGTAGGCCGTTTTGGAGGTCGGGCTGGGTTGAATGAGATCGGGGCGTGGGCGTTGATGAGGATTTGCCGCGGGGCGGGGGAAAAGGTCGCGGCTTCACCATGCATTTCGCCAAGCTCGACGATTCTCCGATGTTTCGGAAGCAGGTGACGGTTCTCCGAGCTAGGGTTGTTCGACATTTCTCTCATTTTTATAGAAGTCAGCTTCCTTGATCTTCTTCGGTTATTCTTTTAACATTTCGGGTTTTGATCGAAAAACGGAACTACCGAGTACCGAACATTCTGGCTTTGTTATCGAACATGATTTACTAGAGCTTCTACTTGAGTGGATTTATTTCTCGAAATGGGTTTGGTTGTTGAAAACAAATCACCATGCCCTTCAATAATTACAAGACCAGACAAGATATGGCCCTCTATTAGTGGGTGTTAGTGAGAGAAGTGTGGTGTTCTGTTGCTAGCATGTGCTATGTGGTGCAATCCACACCCTGCTTCACTTTTCTTTTTACTAGTATTGTCATCCAACTTGAAGGGCTTGCCATCCTCACTTCATTGAAAGTATGTGCATTCAATAGAAAGTTACCACAACCTGGTGCTGGGCCTTTTTTTGGTACTATGGAAGCCCGATCTGTCATTGCTGATTTAGGGTTTTGATGGAACTAGCAACCCATCTTTTTTAGAAAGCATTGGCTTGGGTCTGATCTATACTATCCAATAGATCTTTCTATCTCTGAAACCCCCCTTGGAATGCCGTTAGGTTACTAAATCGACTTGTTAACCCAATGAACGTGTTAGGAGAAGATATGCTAGGAATTGGAGAGAATATAATGATTCTCATTAGGGGATTAAGCTAAATATATACACATGTAATTCGATCCGTCTATACATATATTAACACCCCCCTCAAAGTCTCAAACTCACGATGGATCATAAACCGAGAGTTTGCCAACAAAGTGATGGAAGCGTGTAATAGTAAGACTGTAATAGACTTTGTGAGAAAGTCGGCAGCCTGTTTTTCAGAGGGAATGAAGACAAAGAGATGGTGTGGGCGAGAAACTCATGGCGAACATAGTGGCAATCAACCTCGATATGCTTTGTCTGCTCATGGAAAACCGGGTTGCTAGCAATCTGAATAGCATTCCGGTTGTCACAAAAAAGAGGTGTAGGTCTAGATATCTCGACTCCCAAGTCTAGTAGAAGGTGGCAAAGTCAGATAATATTTGCAGTGGTGAAAGCCATAGCCTTGTATTCGACTTCCGTGTTGTATTAAGCAATGGACTTCTGTTTTTTACTGCGCCAAGAATTAAGGGAGTCACCAAGAAACACACAGTAGGCAGTAGCAGACCGTCATGTAGTAACATTTCCTGCCCAGTCTGCATCAAAATAGACCCGTAGTCCCCCCTCTTCATCTGCATTGGAATAGGGCTCGGATTGGGTGCAAGGGCGGATCGTGGGGAGATCCGATCAGGCTGGGGGTGATCTGGTTGTGAGTGCAGAAAAGATGGTTTGTCTTTATTGCTCCCCACGAGATTATAGCCCTCCCGGGTCTCGGGGGTGGTGAGTTGGGGCGGTGAAGATGTTATCATGAGATTGTGGGAGAGATCCTCTGGAGGGTCCCTTTGATCATCATATCCACGGATCTTTGTGTGAGACTCTGTAGGGGTTGCCCAAGATAGAGGTTTTTACAAGGTTTCAGGTTTCTTGAGAGGCTAAGAAGTCTCGGCCGTTGCTTTTGTCTTTTCCGTGCTTTGAACGTTCGTCGACTAGGGGGCTTTTGGCGTCGTTTCGTGATCTTCTCGTCTCCCTTGGTTCTTGCTAGATCTCGGCGTCGATCTTGCTTTTGGTGTTTTACTTTGGCTTTTTCTTCGATTTTGCTTTGGCGTTGGCTTTACTTTGACGCTTGCTCTTGAACATAGACGGAGAGAGACTTGCGATGCTTTAGTTTTTTCAAGTTTTGTGCTGTGTTGGAGAGAACGTGTGTTTACTTTGCTCGTTGTCCTTCGTATTTCATTGACTTTGGCACGTGCGATGCTTTGGCGCGGGCTTTGCTTCGGTTTCTTCATTTCGGGCTTTGGTTTCCTTATTTTGGGCATGACGCTTTGACGACGGATGTAACATCGGCTTTGATCTCCTTCGAGCTTTCTTTTGCATTGATGGAGTTGACGCTTTCTTTGAAGACGACGGGTGTAGCGCCGGCTATGTTTCTCCTTCTCCAACCTTTCTTCTTCGTGGAGGGAGCGGAGCTTTCTTGATATTGAAGACGACGGTTGTAGCGCCGGCTTTGAGTGACGGTTGTGGCGTTGGCTTTAATGTTGAAGACAACGGGTGTAGCGTCGGTTTTCTTGTCTTCTTCTCCGAACTTTCTTCTTCGAGCACGAAGTCAAAGTTTTGATCTTCTTGTGCAAGGCTTCACGTTGATGAGGATTTTTATGGGCTAAGCTATTCCCGTAGGATGTACTTGCCCGTGCCTTGTGAAGCCTTCGGTCGTCAAGCGCCGATCCTCCTCTACAAAGCCTCCACGTTCCTCAGTCTTCAATTTCCGACTTTTGACCTTTGAGCCTTCCCCCATGCCCCTCTATGTATAGGCGAGAAGGGGAGGGGATGGGAGAGATATGACTGAATTTTTTTGAATCCATTCGATATCTCTCCTCGTAACTACTTAGGATCTATCTTTTCTTTATTGGGGGAATCAACTCCTATCTTTTTCCTTTTTTGTTTCAAGTAGTTATGGGATAGATTGAGCTCAATCTTTTAAAATTTGAGCTGATTTTACACATCAATCAATGATGATCCGATTTTTTATCTTGTCCGTCGGATCGATGTGGATCTACGCTTGAGGAGACGTCCGCTCAACCTTCTCCGCGCATGGCGATTATTTTTTATTTTACTTTTTTTTTTCCTTCTATTTTTCTTTTCTTTATTTATTTTTTTCCTTTCTTTTTATTTTCTCTTGTTTTTTTGGCCGACCGTGCGTCCCCAAGATGAGGGGGCTGAGGTTTGTAGAAAGGGGGTCGTGTGGGCCCCATTTTCAGATGGCCCACTCGACCCGCTTTTGGATTTGGCGTGTCCGGTGGGCCCCACTTGTATGGGGTGGGTCCACTTGGCCCTTGTCGAGTCTGGTTTTCGGCCTCTTTTTTGAGTGGGTCTTTGTGTATGAGCCAGGCCTTTGCATGGGCTATTTTCGTTGTCTACAACGGTGCAGACGGAGGAGGGCCGCGGGTTGCAAGTGGTTGCGGAGGAGGGAGGGCTGGGGTCGAGTGAGGACGCGGACTACGGGTGGTGGGGGGGGGAGGTAGCTGGTGAGAAGGGGGGATGAGGAGGGGATCGTCGCGTCGTTGTCAAGGAGCGGAGTGGGGAGCCCTCTTCACTTTGGAGAGAACTCTAGAGCTCTGATACCATGTTAGGAGAAGGAGATGCTAAGTATTGGAGAGAATAGAATGATTCTCATTAGGGGACTAAGCCCAGTATATATATATATAACCCGACCCGTCTGTACATATGTTAATTGAACATAACTCTCTTGTAGTCTATTTAAAGGGCGTTAAGTTTGCATGAAGTTTCCTCTGTTGCCAATAAATCTTGTATTGGTGAGACATTCGAGGAGGTTATCAGATGTGATATTCGTTAGTTATTCCGTACTTTTAGACTTTTAGTTTTATAACTTTATTTCTATTAGCTAACTTCTTTCTTATCTTCTCTTGGCATCTTCCGTCATCCCACATACATTTTAAATCTAAACCCTAGCCTTATAGTGTCATTGATAACAAATTGAAGTATGCATCTATATGATGATTGAAAATAATGCTTACCGGTGTTCAAAATAACTCTTTCCGGTGTTCACAGGTGGTTGTCGGAAGTCGTCAGAGGTCATCGGTGCTCACATGTGGTCGTTGGGGTACAACAACCCTTTGCTAGAGAGAAAATGGTCTTAATATGCGAGAAAAAAGAAAAAAAGTGAAAAATGGAAAAACAGACTTATCGGTGGTCGCTTGAGGTCGTTGGTGCTCATAGGTGGCCATCGCTGCTCGTAGGTGGTCTTCGGGGTGAAGCAATCCTCGAAAAGAGAGATGGATCCAAGAGGTGAAAAAAGAAAAAAAAAACTGAAAAAAAATTCTTACCGGTGGTCACCAGAGGTTGCCGAGGATCGTAGGTGGCTAGGGGTGACAGCGGTGCGGTTTAAAACCTAAAACTGCAGTAAACCGCACCGCAAGGTGCGGTTTTAGTTTGTCAAAATATAACATCGTCGCGGTGCGATGTGGTTTCGGTGAAGCGATGCAGTTTCAGTTTTGACCAAAACAGTATAAAACCGCACCGTTTAGGCTATTATAATGATAAACTGTGATGAACCGCACCGCACTACACCGCATGTAGTTTTGGTTTTACATAGTGGTACACCGTCACAGTGCGATGCAATTTTGGTGTGCTGGTTCGGTGTTGCGGTGTGGTTTTGGTTTTGCCCAAAATCACACCGAAACTGCACCGTTGCCATCCCTATAGGTGGTTGCCTCGGTGCTCGCCTGCTTTTTCCTAGCGCGTAGAGCTGCAGATAGTCAGGACGGATGGGGGGGGGGGGGGGGGGTGGGAGGTCAAAACCCTTGCCTGACTTTGGTTGCCTAGGCTTCCTAGGCTCAAAATCGCCTAGGCGGCGCGTAGGCAATGCCTTGACAACCTTGCTACCAATCTATAACTTTTGATCCCAAATTTCTGTGCGGGAGAGGCTGTGACTGTGAGGCCATCTCTTAAAACAAGTTTTTAAAAAATAATATAATTTTTAAAAAAATTATAATTTGTAAATATGAATTGATTTACAAGTTTTTGTACATGGCGATGAGATTTGACCAATCGAACGACGAATTCGGAGAGATTCGACGAGGTCTGGCGACGTTTTTCGGCCAGTGTAGTCAAGGCGGACTTAAGGCACTCAACATTAATGACACGTGAGGTGGCGAGACGAGCACCTGATTGAAATAAGGTGTGCAAAAAAATTTAAAATATATATAGATAAATTATAACATAACTAGTTGAAATAAGTTCGCATAATCATATAGCATATGTCATCAAACATCAATAAAACTCATCATCATCAAGTTCTATAATTTATATCATCCTCATCTTGGGATCTAGGCTTGGATGTCTACAATTAAGATTGGGATCTAGGCTGGGATGTTTGCATTTTGCAATTAAGATGAAAAAAATGCGATTTGAAGTTGTGTAGTAAACATATAAAAAATTACGACACTATACAATTGAATTAAAAAAAATAAGAGAAGAGAGTTTTGAAGGTGGTCCACGGCCCCATCGTTGAAACCCTAACTCGATCGGGCCAATCGCTTAGTCGTGTGGAAGTTTCTACGGGATTTTGAGGTTATAAACTCATATGGTCAGATAGGTTATAGCCAAAACTGAATCACAACCGTCCGTTACACACTTACACCCAGCCCTGCCGGTGAATCACACTCAACCCCAAATGGCATGCAAGAGAATGAGTGCTCAATTTTGGCTTTAACCTAAACCCTCGATTAAATGAGCGAGCACCTCCATCGTCTCAAGTTGTAAGGCGGGTACCTCACTTCGACTTATATACTTGCTCCCGCCTCGATTCAGGCGAGGCGCCCTAATCTCGCTTTTCACCTCAGGTGGGTGCCTCGGCTCGCCTTAACTACATTGTTTCCGGGAGCTCCGACGAGCTCTTACGACGAAATCCGACGATTTCCATGAAATTCGGCGAGGCAGCGTTGAAATCCAGCATACGTTGGATTCCGGCAAGCTTCTGTGATTCCGGCAAGCTTCTGTGATTCCAGCCCTCCGACAGTGAGATCCGCCGAGGTTTCCTTTGCAATCCAATGAAAGTTGGGTGGTTTCAATCGAAACCCGATTGTTTTGATCGAAGCCAAACCCCCCTCCCTCCCTAATTTAAAGTCCAACTAACCCACAAATTTCCAAAACCAGCCCACAAGTTTCATGAAATCTGTGGGCTGGTTTTGATCGAAATGTCTAAAATGCCCTTCGAAATCGAAACTTTGGCAAAATAGTAATGATTCGACGTTTCGAACCCCCAATTCGTTTCGGGTCAGGCCGAAACTGAAATATTTCACCAAAATTTCAGAATTTCGAACCAAATTTCATACCTTGTCTCGAATTCCTTAAATCTCTCTGATGTAGCACTGCGACATCGAAACACTCGTAAGGTTGCGAGGAAGAGGGGAGAAGGGTTGAGAATGGAAGAAAAGTAATCAAAAGGAAGATAAATTTATTGGCTTCACACCGTTATGGTTTATGACTCACTCCTAGCAAGAAGGATGGCTTCACACCTCCTTTGGGAAGCTTCGCACCTCCATGGGGCTTGAGAGGAACTCAAAACTAGCTAAAAGGTTTCAATCATCAATTCAGTAATTCCAAAATGAGGCTCTTACAATGCTTATAGCCTTATATAGGCCAAACCAATTTGGGGGACACTCCAAGCCTCAAGATGAAAAAGCTTGGATTACGCCCTAAAGACCCAACAATAAGACAATTGAGCCAACAAAAAACAATTGATCCAACTAATAGACCCAATGGTAAAACAATGGACCAACTAATTAAAAGTTCAAAGTAAAAGACGTAAACGTGACCCATGTTATGAAATTTGTGCAAAAGAGATCTATTTTGATAAGGATGTGTGTGTGGATTCATCTCTGCATCACTCCCTTTACCGTTTCAATAAATTTTGTGCACCTATATTAACCTGCATATGAGATATACCTGCATATTAGAATATAAATTATTTTACAAATATACTTTACATATGACACGTGCATATAGAGGATATGCTTAGTCACTTCATTGAACACTGGAAATAAGGGATGCGGTGATCGAGAGGGTGCGGAAGACCGATTTCAATGGCTATTGGGCGTGTTGGTTCATCACCACTTTTTTGCTCTATATGTCGCATCCAGGACCCTGCCTTAAACCCTAGGATCCTTAATGGTTCGTGGTGTCATCCTTTTGCATCAAGAGGTGTCTCCTCGTCTTTTGAGCGCAGATGGAATCATCCTTCATCATGTTGTTAAGAATTGGAGATGGAGGGGGGCTCGACTGTTCGGGATCCTGTAATGTTGGTTGTCTTCTTGAGTGGGTCCCAATAGTTCGATGTCTGAGATATGCAATCTATTGTGGTTTTTGGGATGACGAGATCGTGTTAAGGCAGTTATGAAAGGTCTCGATTCCCAATGGCGGTCATCATGACACTTGGACTGCTCGCCTGTTTAAAGAGAAGTCGCTCGTGAAATCAGTTATGAAAGGTCTCGATTCCATCTCTGAGAGTAGTGAAGGGCGGAGGCGCGCCCATCCTTTCTCGTCGGTCATCCTTGTTCAAAGAGGGAGCTTGTTTTCGTTGCAGCGATGTTGGCCATTGGAGATCAAGCTGCCGTAACACCATGTTTGTTGGATCCATAGTTACCAAGTCGGAAGTCGGGAAAAAATTGGCTAGGGGAGAAGTTGGAAAAATCAGAAAAAAGTCAGAAAGATCGAAAAAGAGTCGGGAAACAAAAGGTAGAATTTTAGAACATATTTATAGCTAGATATTACAATAGGTTTTTTGAGCAATACATGACGGAATTAAAATGCAATTAATCAGGAATAAAACGCGTAAATTGGGAGTAAAATGTGAAAATCGTGACTTTTTCATTAAATCGCGACTTTTTCAAAAAATCGGGAAAGAGTCATGTACAGAACGTTTAATGAATAAGTCATGTTTTAATGGAGACTTATTCAAAAAATCGGAGTTTTTGGTAACAAAGGTTGGATCTGCTAAGGGTTGGGCCATAAGTCTAGTCATTGCAGATTGAGGGCTATTCCAGCCCCTTCCTCGGCCAATTGGTCAGCCTTCCATTCTCCTTTTCTGCCTCCGACATACCCTTCCTCCTTTGTTTGTATTCCTTTGTTCTTCGAATCTCATGCTCACAGACAGATTTCGTATTTGTGCCAGTGCGAGAGTCTCTGGAGGGGATCCTCCCTCTTGGAGCTTTTCTCGGTGATTAAGCAGTTATGGGAGTTGTAGTGGGATTGCCACTCTTGGATTCTAGCTCCCTGGGAATTCTTGGCTGAATCCTCGACGTAGTACGCGGTGCACTCAACGATCAGCCATGTTCATTTCGAGTTTGGTCCCTTCTGTCTCCTTCAACACGGGGACTCCTACTGTAATACCTGGATATTTCAGACTATTTTAATAAATAATTTATATGGGTGATTGTCGTTTTTGAGACAATGTGATTTAATTACGTATACATATTGCACTGTTGTGACCAGGGTTGCTGGACCGTCGCAACATCTGTTTGTCTGCACCGGTTTGAGGTGAGTATGAATAGTATGAAAATAGCACCATGCTCATGTGATATTATATTTGACATAACTAGGATCATCAAAATTCAACATGACCGCACCGTTAACCCACCTTGTTAAGACCGTCTCAGTGGGATTTCCGGAGTTTATCCATGGCCCCGACAACTAGTTGTATTGGTTTCTGCATTTTAGGCTTTCCAAATCCGGGCAGTATAGAATGCTCAGATGACGATGAGACTAGCGTGTTTACGTCCGGCTCGTCGAATCCTTCTCCGTGGGTTATTCGCATATGCAAATCGGAGCCCAAACGATAAATTTAGAGCAATTTCTGGTTACGAGCAGAAATGACAGCATATGGATCTTGTAGGAGCGACCCGACCCGTTATACCCAACATTGCATGGTGTCAATGGAAAGTCTAAATCCCCAAGGCTTGTTTTCCTTGAAAATAAAATAAAATAATATTAAATAAACAAAAACCAAAACCTATCTGTCAACTTTGTTGAAAACCTTCTCTCCTCATTTATGTATTAGCTGTCACTTTTTGACAAAGACCCAAATCACCATTCAATTCCCTCAATGCTAGCCGTACTTTTTTGAAGAAGAGGATCGGTAGCCATCCAAATCTAGCCTAGCAGATCTGATCTGCCGCCCCAAAATTTTGGCATGCCTCATGCATCATGTCTCCTCATATTCTATTTAAAGCATCCCCACTCACCTATCATTGCCGGATGACTGAGCAAAGCATAGAGAGGGAGAGGGAGAGGAAGAGAAGTAGAGGGAAAATAAGATATAGAGAGCAATATTGAGAGGAAGAGAGAGAGAGAGAGAGAGGAGCACCTCCACCATGCAACCCTTCCATACGACTCCCCTCCGACCACCCATGGCAACATCTTCATCTTCGAGCCCACCAAGGTAAGCTGCCCATCACCTTGCTTCCTCCTTCTCGCCAGTGGACCAACGTCCTGTGTGGGGGCGAAGGGTACCCAACCTCGACTTGCACCAGGCGCTTGGTAGCCAGAGATACCACCGGCGAAGCAGAAGCCCAAGCTCAACTCCTTGGCCATGGCCATTTCCCCAAACTTTTCCTCTTTGGTGAGCTTACACGGCCGCCACCCAACAATTCCTAGCAACCCTAGATGCTCCAGGGTGGCCTTCCAACCACCCCTAGGCGTCTGGATAGGGCCTCCAATGGTGTGACATGGTAGCTTGGGTGGTGGGGTTTCTTAGAAACCCATCACCTGGTTCGGTATAGAGAGGAAGAAGAAAGGGGGTATGTGAGGATTATTTAATTTGTTTAGTTAAAGTCATGCTATTAGCCTATTACAACCTACCTTTTTGAATACAACACTCATGTTGTACTAAATCTTTATCTCTTGATAGGAGTATTTGTTAGTAAAACAGTTTTGTATATATCATTCATCAAATCACGTTTAGTTGTTACGTCAAACCCAATTCGAATTAAACTAATACTTAAACCGTCCTATTTTGGCTCGATCGTAGACTCTCCATCCGGTAGTAGAATGCAGCAAAACTGGCGGCATTAGAACTTGCTCGGAGAATACAATCTGATGACCCTAGCTTGAGACATTGAAGACTCTACTAAGTATTTAGTTTCTAGCCATGGAACCGATCTAGTCGGTTTCCGTGGTTTGGTCATCATTTTTCTGTCTGAACTCGGATTTAGGTGAAATTGACAGAGTCGAAATTATTTTTCCAAGACAAACCTGATGGTATGGTCTTATGCCCTGATTCCATCATCAGAGAATAGAATCAGTATTAGGGATGTTCGGTTGCACGAGTTTCTGTGTCTCGACTGAGGGCCGATCCCTTGTTGAGGGTGACCCGGCTTGCCTCCTTATGCCATATTTTTATGATCCTTTAGGGTGTATAAATTGAAGGTTAGTTATCACCCCTGTGCATGCGTGTCCATATCGAGGGTAGGTCTAACAGTCGCATCACATCGCTTTGACTCCCGTACGAGCCTTCACTCTATCAAACGCACATGTGCGATCTAACCTATCGACCTAGCATCGTTTAATTGTCTTAATAGTAATCCCTTTTTGTTTGTGGTATTCTTAGCTTTGGAGCCTTCTAGGGGTGACCATGCACTTGAATATCAGGGCGTGCACCCTAGGACACCCAGTACAGGAGCTCACTACCTTGACCAAGGTAAGTTACTTTTACTATGCTATCTACAATAGTAGACTATTTAGTGTAGCTGGTGGTATTCTAAATTTTATATGGAATGATTGTTCTATCGCATGTGGGAGGTGGGCACATCATTACATACAACGGTGATTACTGTCTAGTCTCTCTAAACATGAACACTTATATGTCTAATTATAGAAGTATTACATTGAGAAGTTGATCACTGCATGAATATAGATATGATAGATACAACTGGATTATGATTGATATATGAAAACATGATTGAGTTGCTGGTGAGCAACGAGACCGGCTGTCTCAGTAGTTGGGGCATGATAGATAGTATTGAATCATCATTTGATTGAAATATAACATTGTCACTTTCTAGAGGGAAGTATGTAAGAAGACCCGTGTGGACAAGTGGAAGGTGAACCACTACTTGTGCACAGTCCGAATAAAGTAGGTAGGGTCACGGGGTTGGACATGCAGTAAAGCCAAGGAATTGAGAACCTTGGCCTAGTAGTCCATCCCTGGGGTCTGACCTCAAAAAGTAAGTTGGACGTTAGAGCTCCTCCGTGAGAGACGGGAAACCTCTCTTGGCCATTTGGGTAAACTTTCTACTGGAGGATCCAAGGTAACTTGTGTCCAGTAGGTTTCTGTTGTCGGAACAAGTAGAAAACCGACGGTTCACAAATGTTTGAAATAAATATATGGATATCTTTTTCTGCAAAACTAAATTATTATATGAGCATGGAATTAGCAATTGTGGCATATTTTATATCATTGACATGATATGTTAGAATGCATGCTTAGATATACTAAATTGTATGCTAGAGTAGTTGCTTAGTAGTTAGTATTAGTAGTCTTACTAGTTTTTACGTAGACTAATCTCCCATTTCTATAGGGGCTGCCCATTCCCACGGGCAGATCCAGTTTCAAGTCAGCAATAATTGGTGATTAGAGACAGGCGTGGTCTTGGAGCGACGATAGTCAGATATTTTATTAGTAGTTAGTAGTTTCCTCTTTCAGCATTTAAGTAATAAGAGATTTGTATTAATCCGTTTGGGATTTGAGACAGTGGGTTATCATTATTAGTGGAATGGATATGAGTCGTATTTTGGATGGTGGTAGTTGATATTCTTTGACTATTTACCTTTAATCACCTCCAAATTTTGGACCCTCTTATTAGCCCGAAATTTGGGACGTGACACCTACCCACAGAGCGGTAGGGTCTCACGTGTTTTCCAAAGTTTGTATTTTTATTTCGAGTGTTCCAGTCAATGGATGGAATGTCCCATCCTTGACCTCTGCCTTTGCTGCCTACGGATAGATTCTCTCCGTCGACAATGACTTCTTCTACACTGACGACCTTCAGGAGGCCGCTGTGAGTTTTCAAATTCAACCCTTTAGCTATCCCGCCAGTCGTGCATGTTCTCTTTGGTGATAAGTTTTACCTATCAGTATTCTTCCTTGAGGTCCTCTCATCATTCTCACTCCTCTTTCTAGCCCATCTAGCCTAACCTTACTGCATTCTCCTCCCAGCCGGCTCGCTTTGACCATGGTTCGTTGAGAGGTTCACCGAGTTAGCGGCTCATGTCGGCCCGTCCTGGAGATAATGGTATAGACAACATAGATACTTTTATTTTTTTCGGTGATTGATGGCGTGATTTTGCAACCTGCCATTCGTGTTCGTGTGTTTTTACTCGAATTTTGAATTTGAAAGATGTAGCTGTTCATGGTGGGGATTCTCAACGACCTTCCTAATCAGGTTGCGTCTTTCTCGGGGTGGTTTTGACCAGTAATGGTGGGAGGTCCCCTACTTGGCTGGGGATTTCTCTGGATCCCCTAAGTCTATGATTTTGTTGCATTGAAGTGGGCGTTCGAGCGGACCAATCCTTTCTAGTCCAAGTTTCACTCCAATATATTATGTCTCACCAATTGCTTATGTGGTTGTGATCACTGTACCAAAACTCGGCCCGAGTCGACTCGACTCGGTCGAAAATCTAGCCGACTCGGCCATCGACTTGGGTGTGCAAAGACTTGGACTTGGCTCGAGCCGACTCGGACTAGACTCGGGCAAACTCGGACCAACTTGGATATGACTCGGGAGAGATTTCACTATATATATATATATATATATATATATATATATATATATATATATATATATATATATAAATTACCAAGTCGAGTCTTCGAGTTACTTGACTTGGTGGACTTTCGAGTCGAGTCCAAGTTTCGGGTTTTTGAACACAGGTTGTGACTAGCCATGTGATTGAGTTCGCATGCAAAGGGTGGGAGTTGGAGGACGCATCAACTTTAGAGCTTTATGAAGGAGGGAATGTAGAGCTTCCCTAGAAGACGTACGTGCAAAGGAACCCTCATAAGAGCAAGTCTCTTCTGGTAATGCAGTTGAAGAGTTTTTTGGCCGCTAGAATGGAGGAAGACTTCTCCTTTCTACTGTCTGCTGGACAAAGAATCTATTTTGGAGGTGACAACAAAATATAGCTTTTCTTTTGGGAAAGATGTGGAAGCAGGAAAAGATTCCAAGTCTCTTTTAGTGACTTGGAGAGGGGAAGGGTTGCGTTGTAAATTCTGTTTAATGAAAATATTTCTTGGAATGGTTGTGGTCTTGGGTTGTGGTGTTGGCGGCGCTTTTTCTGCTCAAGGTTTTGGGGAAAGTCTTAATAGCATCAGGCGAATTGTGCTGCGAGGCATAAGATATAGATTGAGAAGAGATATGCTTAGAGTAAGTGGTGCCTCTTGGAGAACACTCAAAACAAGAAGCAATAAAAATGACATGAAGATTCACTGCAGAAGGGGTTAGGAGAATGTAGAAGCTTAATATAGCACGTCAGTCCTCAACTCAGCAGGCTCATCTCAAGGCTGGTAATAGACTAGTGGAAAAGATTGTGGTGAACACTCATGGTTCCTTCTCTGATGCACCAGAAACAAGAAGATATGCTGAAGATCTCGATACTCGAGGCATGTTTTGCTGCAAGTAGCACAATGGACACTAGTGGAGCAAGTTTTGATCTCCTCACTAGACAATCATGCCCAATAATCACGCATGTGAGTGCAGAGATTCTGAATGATGCGGTTCTCCTAGTGAGCCAAGAGGTACTCCTGCATAAGCTGATAGTCATGAGTGTGACCAATATGGGATGCATATTGCAAACACTGTCCTAAACTGACTGAACGATGAGGGTGTTGATCCGAAAAATTTACCTGATGCCACACCTGTTTGTGCTATGCATCTCCACCCCAAATGCTCTTGCCTCGTTTTATGGGCCTTCACCTTGCTCTTCAAAACTTGATCATTTGTCGCAACGAGTTCAACATTAAATCTCTCAATTGAATTCATGGGAGTAGCCATAAATCTCACAAGATGTGGGTCCAAAGAGAATATAATGAACCAAGGGATCCAACTATATAATTACGGAAGAATGCAAAAGAGTCCAACAAACTTTTTGACTATTTTTAGATAAAAGAAATGCGAAGTAGGCAATTACAATGTAAAGATAGCAAATGACGATTATTGCAAATGTTTGAAGTACAAAGTATGTAGGTTAATCAACAAATAAGGTTATAGATCCCACAATACTGCATTAATATAAGAATGAAGAAGAGGCTATTTTATATCTGCTTAAAAAGTAAATCTGGGAGCAAGAAGACTCAAATTTAGGGAGTGAGGTGCAAAGGAGATCAAACAAAGGTAAATCAATGCAAACAACATCTTGCTCAGTTGTTCAAACTTGAAGAAGCTTTACCAATCTATAATGGAACGGTATAAGGTAACTGAGAAACCAATGTAGGACCCTTCAAACATGCTAAAGAAGCCAACTAGAAGCGGCGGAGAGTTGATGCTAGTCGAGGGTCATTTTGTTTCAAAACAATAGTCCCTCTTCAGTAATTGGTGGAAAGGCTCATGGGAGCTCCACGTAAGTAAAAAAAGTGTTAAGGGACTTCTCGATGAGTCTTTTTGGTATTTGAGTATCTTTTGGATCCGACAATTGTGGGTAGAGAACCTAGGGATGAAGAGAACCAGACAAAATAAAACCTCCTGCGTAGTGGAGGGCTTGGAGGCTACTGTAGTTAAAAATCCACCTCTGCTGGCTATAATGAGAAGAAGTTGGGTTAGTTGATTGTGTTCAATCCCTAATCAAAACCACTAAGGGTCCGTTTTTTGGACGGACATTAGTGTCCCAATAAATTAAATTTCTGTGACACCAAATTTCTAACACATTTGATGTCTCAAGAAATCAATATCCTTTGTTCTTTTGTACTCGAAAAATCAAATACAATTTTCATTGACATTAATGAACATTGTTCTTTTGACCTAGACAATGTTGATTGGATTTTTTTTGAAGATGGCGGCGGTAGTGGCGACGACGGTGGTGATCGAGGTGGCGATGTTGGTGCTTATAGAGGTGGTGATGGCGGCTTGTGGTGGCGATCATGGTGGCGGCAACGACGTGGTGGTGGTAGAGATATTGGCTGCGTGACGACGGTGACGGTGGTGTTGAGGATGGTGGGGTGTAGTGGTGGCGCAAACAGTGGTGACGGTGACGGCGATGACAATGACAATGATGGTGGTGGTGACGACGATGGTGGCAGTGGTGACGATGGTCTAATGGTGGTTGCAACGATGCTGCGCTCGGGTGAAGTCTGGGTGTGTTTCTAAATTTCCAAGGAGGGTTGAAATTCAATGTTTCAACCTTTTTGGCGAGTCATGAATGCCCAGGTTTTATGGGTACATCTATGGGTTGGGAAACTAAATGTCCTAGGATATTTGACAAAGAATAGATTGGGACATTTGAATTCTCGGGACAATTAAATTCCAGTCCAAAGGTCATAGGAAAAGAATAAACTCTAAGTGGATTCAAGGTGGGAGAATGCCTGGAGTTGGCAGATAAAGCCTTGAGTCTTCCATAGTAGACAACCAAAGAGGAAAAAGACATGGTATAATTAGTCCGGTTGCTCACAACTTCGTCTCACTAGCAATGTTACCAAGTCGGAAGTCGGGAAAAAGTCGGAAAGGGAAAAAAACAAAAAAAACAGGAAAAAATCGGTAAATTGGTTAATAATTAGATATATGTATTCTAATAATTTTTTTTAAGAAAAAATCGGAAAAAAGACGGGAAAAAAACATGTAATTCGCGATTTTTTCAAAATATCCCGACATTTTGAAAAAATCACGACTTATTCCTGTAGCAAACGCTTGGGGAATAAGTTGCGATTAAAACGCGACTTTTCAAAAAGTTGGCGATTTTGGTAACATTGCTCACTAGTGTACAAGTTAGGAAAAGCCTAAAGATAATGAGAAATAATAGAAGAGAGGATGAAGAGTCAAAATGCTTGCTGATACCCAATCACCACAAATCCCTAGGGTTTATATTGTAGAGAAGATTTGGAGGAAAACAAACATTACGTTCATTACGACAACATGCCCAGATATATTATATATATACTTTAGGTGTGGCCTCCTTTAGGTGAGAATACGGAACAATACTATGAAGGAACAGGTGTGAAGCCTACACATATGAAGTCTATGCATATTTGTAAATTAATCATTTCACATACATCAACTGCTAGATGATCTAGAAGGCTAAGGACCATTGCGTCGGGTCTTAACCTAGATCAGATTTGAGTTTTGCAGGCCCAACTTAATCGAATTTAGTCTATATTTGTGCAGCCCTACCTAGACTTCTCATCGTGTTGGGTTGAGTTCAAGTAAATATGATTCAAGTTTCACCTCAAATATGTCTTGTATATGCTACTTGTTGAATCAAGTAGTCTGCCCATGTACCTAGTTGTTGTTATCACACCCCTCTTGTTGCTTATTTTCACCCCGTCTACTGGTCTCTTTCTCCCCTTGACATTCATTTTTTTCAATTTCCTTTCACCAAAAAGAAGAAGGGTTGACAAAATGCCTTTATTTTTTCTCCCCCCTCCCCCCACTTTTCAGAAAACACTGGTACTGACACAAACTTGGATGAGGGTTGCCATTAGGTTGGCAGCTATCGTTAGAAAAAGGAGTTCAAACAATGAGATGTATCCTAATTCGTTGTTCACTCGTGCCAGGCCATCCCTTGCAAGCGATGCACTTTACAAAGTGACCAGAAAGAGGAGAAAAAAACCTAGAATGTTAACACATGAAAAGCTTGCAGCAACGATTAATGTAGCTCTAAATTAAAAATACCAGCGATTTTTTTTTTCATATAGCTGACCCCAAATAGTTGGACTAAGGCGGTAGGGTTGTGCTTTTCCTTTCACAAAGCACAGGATTCTTGTTGATGACTACAATCGTACTGTAAGTGGTGCTTGAGAAGAAGTTTTAGAATACATGTTGACTGTACTAATATGGTGTGTTTCTCATAAAGATGCATTTTACCATGAGTTTCTTATAGATAAAAGAGTGTAACTCCTTCCATTATCAGTGCAGCTCATTATGCTCAAAAGTATTAACTATTGATTAGGTTCTGAAATAATTTCTCCTTTTCTTCCTCACCTGTTTCACACTATTTCTTATCAAGGACCCGACCTAAATTAGTTATATCGTGGGCAGATATCAAATAGAGGTATTGAAATAGGAAAACTTATTTTTTTTTGGTACCTATTTGCTTGCAGCAGTTGAACAATTATTGAAGCTGGCTATACATGTGTTTCAGAATGCCATGCTCTTAGTCGCTTGGACATAAAGTTTATATGATTATTATAATAAGTTCATTTGAACAAATAATTGTTGTGGTCTTGCGGCATCAGTTCTTTTTCTATTCTGAATCTATTGAAAACTGGCTTGTTTATCATGATAAACAGATTCAGTCACTTGAGGAAAATTCAGAATCATTGAGGGAGAGGTGCCAAAAGTTCTATAAAGGCTGTCGCAAATACACGTATGCCAATAATTACATTTTCATTTGATTTATTTCTTAAACATAGATTCTGTTTCTTGATACCTTTTGCATCAGAAAGTAGTAGTATATCCTGAAGAAATTGCAAAATTATTATGGGGGTGAATAAATTCTACATTGGCTTTCTCAAGTATTAGATTTTAGGGCAAATTACAAAAACCTCCCTTGAACTATACACCTAATTTCACATTGGTCCCTTCACTGTTTTTTTGAACAACTTGATCCCCTGAAGTATGCTCTGTCTACATGTTCACTCCCTCCGTCAACGGTCAGCCGTCAAACTTAACATTCATCCCAAAATGCCCTTATTAATATGGCTAAACACGTTTTCTAAATATTACTTATGCTGACCAAGACAAGGGTAGTTTGGTATAAAAATTAAGTTTGACGGCTGAAATTTGACGGTAGGGGGAACCTGCAAACAGAGCATAGTTTAGGGGTCAAATTGTTCAAAAAAATACTTGAGCGACTAACGTGAAATTAGGTGCATAGTTCAGGGGGTTTGTTTGTAATTTGCCATAGATTTTAATTTGTCATTGTGCAGCTTTCCTTTAGAGACTATATTTGGTTGATTGCTGAAGGAAATATGTCTGTCTTCATTATAGTAGTCTCATTGATTTTTGTTGTTTTTTTTTGATTTATAACAATAACAACAACATATCATTTTCTGCCATAGGGCAGGTAATATGGATTATTTGCCCTGTGATTTTATAAAACTGGTCAGCGAGCATAGTGAAAATGCATCATGGGTGGACACTAAAATTTTGCAGGTGTGGATATCCATTCAAAACTGTGTTTGCGAAATCAGTTAAAACATGTGCTTAGCTCCAAACAAGTTTGTTAAGTAGATGTTTCTCATTAAAGGTATTATTTTATTTATTTGCTATTTTTGTAATATTTTATTAGGTGATTTTGGATTCATGGTGTTTCATATTTTTTCCCCTGTTTAGTCCCATATTGCTAGTGGGGGGTTTCTTTATGGCATCTGAGCTATGAAGCATGGACACGGATACGGATATGGACACAGGTACGGATACAGGACATGACAAATCTTGAAAAAGTAGGACACAGATACAGTAAGGATACGCCAATTCAGTGTTGTCAAGGCAACAAGACGCACCCGAGGCGCAAGGGGCCGCTAGAGCCTGAGGCGCAAGGCGCAAATAAGGCGCATGCCTTAGTGTGTAAGGCGCAAAAATATATAATTTGCTTTAAAAATTAATAATAATTGTCAAAAAATTCTAAAATTCATAAAAAAGATATATTTTATGAAAAAAAAAGAGACCATTATTCAACTAAATCAATGCAAGCCACAAGGTATACACTAACTCATAAGTCATAACTAGTGTGGTCATCAAATGAACAATTTATTATAGGCAACATGCCAACATCATATTCATAAAATGAAGAGACACATTACTCATAAGTGATAATTGACTATGCAGTCAAAGTCGGTAGTCGGCCCTAGTCGGCCAAGGGCCGACTAGGACTAGTCGGGACTAGTCGGGACTAATTCGGGACTAGTCGGCCAAAACTTATTCTAACCCCTCCCCCCCTCCCTAAACATATATGATATATGAACTAGCATAAATGTCAATAAGTATATGATATTAGTCGGTTAATAACAATACATACCTTCACACTTCACAGCATGGTTATAAATACATAAGTAACAGTCTAACATAACACAGTTGTATTGGCTTCATGCTCATGTCAAAAGACTCAGAACAAAGAATTCATCACAATATTTGTTTGATGATGTTTAATCAGTGAACAACCCCAATTTTGATTATAGGGTTATATGGATATCAACAAATAAACTAATTATTTGTCTATGTTTTTATCTGAGATTCTCAGGTGCTCAACAGATGATTACATGGAAGAGCCATAGTTGTGAGTCTTGCGACTCAAGACTTTGAGCCAATGTAAAAAAATCCAAACAAAATTGCTTGCAAAGATTCCTTTCAAAAAAAAAAATTGCTTGCAAAATGCTGCCTGGGGACTAGTCGGCAGTCGTTAGTCGGGGACTAGTCGGGCTAGTCGGGTCTAGTCGGGGATTAGTCGGGATTCCGCCCAGCAATGACGGAATCGAAATTAATCGGTCGGCAGAATGCCGCCCAGGGACTAGTCGCCGACTAGTCCCGACTTTGATAGCATAGATAATTGATAAGTGAGAACTCATAACCAATGAGTAATAAAATCATCCATGAACCATGATAAGTTAACATTGTCTTGATTCTTAAACAGTTAAACCATTTAAATAGATCAAGAAGTTCAAGTACTAAAAAATAGAGGACACGCTCGGAAAAAAAATAAAGGACATAAATCATAAAACCACCCAATCACTCATCATCATCATCAAATAAACCCTCCACATCATCTTGATTGGCATGGCCATCCGCATCTTCAAAAGGCGCTTCTTCTTCAACAAACTGGTAAAAAAAAAAGTGAAAAAAAATCGGAAAAAAAACCAAACACAGTAAGGTGCGTGCCCTGTCCGCCTTGCGCCTGGTTCATGAGGCGCTGAAAGGCGCGCCTGCGCCACGCCTTGCTGTGCTCGTCTCATTAGGAAGCGCCTGAGGCGCATATGGCTGAATCGCCTTGAGGCGCGCGCCTCACCGATCATTGACAACTATGCGCCAATTTTATATATATATATAATTTATTTTGTATGCATATCTGATTAGAATATTGGAAACTGTATACCCCTAGTCTATATGTCTTTCACATATGAAAATAAGTTGTCGTCAAGGGATACCAAAGGCGTTGTAGTAGGCAGAGAGCCCTAGCTTCGTCGTCGGATAACTCAAGCATCGTCGTCGTCTGAGAGGAGGTCAAGCGGCTAGTGTGTCAGAGGAGTAGAGAATGGAGGTATAAGAGGATCGGGAGGATTAGACCCTTGGTTGAGGCCTCATGAGTTATAAGTGAAACAACAAACAAGATTCAGTTATGACTTCTGAATTCGTCGGCCCGACCTATTTTTAAATAACTCCGACCAAAAATAAACAAAAAAATGACACCAGCCGTATCCCCGCCGTGTCCAAGCCATATCCCCGCCGTATCCTAGCCGTATCCAATTTATTTATTTTAAATTTGGATACTTATTAGCTGTATCTGATACGTATCTAGCCGTATCCGTATCCAATACGTATCTGTATACGATACGTATCCGACACAGACACACGTCATGTTTCGGAGTAACCATGCTTCTTAGCATCTGAGCTGTATTTATTATTTAAAGGCCTCCAGGGTTCTTTATTATGCATCCAATGAGTGAGATACACTTTTTTTTTTTGCAAACTCTCTCCTTGTGGGAGGAAGAACTAGGGCGAGAAGCTCAGTGTCGAGAAGTCTCAAACCCCTAAGTGTGAAGCCGAGGGTTTATCTCCCTCTCACTTCTCCATTTCTTCCTCTCTTCCTCTCTCCCCCTCTCTCTGTCTTTGTGCTTACCCGGGGCTCACCCGATTTGCCCAGCAAGCCTCCACGACCCTTCGAACCGCAGTAGCCAGCGGCTGCCCAGCAGGCCGCCATGGCCTACCGGCCAGACCAGCAGGCCGCGATAGCCCATCGGTCAGCCAACAGGTCGTCGGGGCCCACCCGGCCTGCCGACAGGCCATTGGCCGACTGTCGCCCAATCGTAGATCGCTTACCTTCTGCTAGCCTTTGTTTTGTATGTTGCCGAACCCTTCACGTGTGGTTTGCTTCGTCTTTTTGCTTCTGGGATTCGCTAACGGCGTTTGGAGGTGGATCTGCGCTAGATCTGGTTCATTGGAGTTCAAATATGTGAAAGTGGTGACATCCTTCCTTTGCATAGCTATTTCACGCTTCCCATCCAACTGCTAAGTCTTGAAATAATTTTTTTGAGTCATGAAAGTTATTGATTTGAGTTGAAACCGAATATTATACGAGCCTGAGACTATTGTGATAAATCTTTGGGCCTAGAAATATTTTATAATTTTATTAAAATCCTTTGTACTCAACTATGAAACCTATATTAATAAAAGGTCATTCCCTAACCTTGTGGAAGTTCTACTGTGACAACCAAGATCCAATAGCCAATAACCAAGACTCCTGAGGCTGTGATGCCAAGATGGGTGAGGTGAGGTGAGGTGTCTAAGGCCACGATTATCCCCACATTGTCTGGAGAGAGAGATCCTGAGCTATTTCTATAATTTTCTCTTCCCTTCCAAACATAGAAGACACGTTTTAAAACCGTGTGCTGCTACGGATTTCGTAAGAACTCCATAGTTAAGCATGCTCGGGCGAGAGTAGTACTAGGATGGGTGACCCCTCTGGAAAGTCATCGTGCGAGCATGAGTAAAGTGGACAATATCTTGTGTGTTTGGGGCGTATATGTTAGATCTACCTTCCCAAATAATAGCCTTTATGTACTAGAATTTGTTTGGTTGTAGGACTGTGCTTGTAGACCCTTGTATTACAATTCACTGGATCCTAATTTGAAAATCTTGTGACCTAACTTTTATTTTATCCTCAATTTTTATTTGCAAGAATTTATCCAATTACTCTTGTATCACACATATCTTGCACGTAAGTCCTACATCATATTGCCTTCTTGTTTGCGGATCCGAAGACCTTTCAGAGGCTCTTGATATGGAGTAGTCAAACTTCGTGGAGCAACCCCCAATTGAGCTGGAGTAGTCCGGTAGTTACCCCTTCATCTGGTAATCTTGGTCCTCTCTTGCTCTTGTGTTTTATATCTTCAAACTTGAATTCCTTTGCATAGTAATCCATCAACTGCATCTCTTTTATACATAACCACCATATAGCCATCCTGAGTCCTACAGATATTGCGTTTGCACTGGCCCATTGGGCTATCTGCAGAAAACTACTAAGTTGAGTCTAAAACCTCTAGATCTCATCCTATAGGCTTCCAAAACCCACAAAATTTTAACCATACATCCTGTGAAGAACCCAACCTTGGATACCCACCTCCTCGCAAAACCGGCTTATAAAGGGAGGTCCAAGGCTGGTATATAAACTGCACATCACGCACTCCCATTATCGATGTGGGGCTAACCCGTGTGATCATCTGAACCCCCCCCCCCCCCCTCACGTGGGACACTTGTGGTAAGGGC
This sequence comes from Chamaelirium japonicum, assembly GCA_947650365.1. Lineage (NCBI taxonomy): Eukaryota > Viridiplantae > Streptophyta > Magnoliopsida > Liliales > Melanthiaceae > Chamaelirium > Chamaelirium japonicum. Next base: position 37,144,344 of record OX393553.1, on the reverse strand, counting down.
ACAATCGGGAGGTGCTTCCAGAGCGGGTCTGGCTCTGATACCATGTGAAGAACCCAACCCTGGATACCCACCTCCTTACAAAACCGGCTTATAATGGGAGGTCCAAGGCTGGTATATAAACAAGTGTTCAAAAACCCGGAACTCGGACTCGACTCGAAAGTCCACTGAGTTGAGTAACTCAAAGACTCGACTCGGGCGACTCGGTATATATATATATATATATATATATATATATATATATATATATATATATATATATGTGTGTGTGTGTGTGTGTGTGTGTGTGGGTGTGTGTGTGTGTGTGTTTAAAACTCAAAATAGTAAATAACCCAAGTCAGACCGAGTCGGCCCGAGTCACATCCTGAGTCATAGCCGGTCTGAGTTTCGGGCGAGTCGAGTCGAGTCGGACCGAGTTTTGGTAACTATGATATAAACTGTACATCACCATCCCATCATCTTAAATCTCTAAACCACAAAAGTCCAAATTTTATGAGTGAATTGGAGCTCAATTAATCTTAGATTCAGATATGGAACCTACAATCCAGATCTGATCAAATCTTAATGTCGTTCCATCCATCGGATGGATCACCCCCAAGCTTTTGCCAAACCTTCCCTCCATTTGGAGCTACCTACCCTCCAAATTTTAACCCAACCTAAAAATCAAAACCAAATGTAAAGATCAAAATAGCCCCTTGCTGTTCTGAAAATCTGCAGTTTTTACCAAACCCCGATCTTTCACATTGAACGAGACTCATGGTTTTGGTAGGACACCCTAGTCCGTCTTGCATCACAGCCCATCCACTACCATATCATCAGGGTTATAAAGTGCGTCAAGAATGTTTATCAACCTGTCCGATCTCTTACATGTCCTAGCCCAACTACTAGTAGCTGGAGCCTAGTCTGTGGTAGCATGACTAGTTTGCATTTTGGGTAACTACTTGGTTATATGCCACTAGTAATACATAATCACTCATTATCTTACCCGTTTGGTGCAGTACTTCACTTTGGTTACTCACACCACTCGTCCTTTTGTATGACATGGGAAATACCATTTTAGCATATGATTAAATGACCAACATACTGTACTTGACATCCATTTAAGAGGCGACTTGATGAGGGCTGCAATTGTTAGGGCCAAACCTTTGAGCATGTGGTTAAATGAGTGCATCTAATTGATGTGGTTGAATTAGCATCACTCTAAGACAATCTAGGTCAATCGGTTACTTTTTGAACGATCGGCTTCAATCTTTTCAAAAGACTGGATTTTGTTTATCACATGTCAATCTTTTCCATAGATGGTGAAATTCATTCATTCGACTTCAGGCGCAAACTAGGGAAAAGTACCCCAGATATAAATGGAGAGAGAAATAAAAAGAACCATATTACTGAAATCTTTGCAGGTGATACTCTTTAAAGAGGGTTCTTGCCTCATCCCCACGGAAGCATCAGAAAAAGATATTGTGGAGGTAGACCGCCTCAAGTAGGGAAAGATATCCGAAAGATTCCTCATTCAGCTCTTTCGACATTTCTCACCACGGTGCGTGTGATAGTATACACTTCCATCTTCTTAGGATGGAAGATTTCAGACAAGTAACCAATGCTTGTATCAATAGTCAGTGAGAATGTAAATTACAAACCTCATGCATTCAACACCATCAAGAGCAAGCAACACCACAGGGAGAAAATTTGCTAGCATCAGTACATTTGTACCATTTGATGACAACCAATTAGGAAACTTCACTATGCAATGCATATGCATACCAAACAAAACCCTCAAGCTCATCTTAATTCAGTCAGTGTGTTGGTAAAGGAATTTGGTTTTGGTTTATAACATTTGTAAACATAGTTCATTAATTGTGGGATGTTTATATCTTATGTAAGGTCAACCATCTTAATTTTTAATCTTGTATAGTCGTCGTGAGATTATGCATGTTTTTTGTTTCTTCTATTAGATATTTAAGTTTGGACTTGATTCTAATGACTGGTAGAGAGTTTTGCATTGAATATCATGAATTTAGTAAAGTTGGAGCATTTTGCTTTACAATGCAATATCAAATAATCTGATGCATCCATGAAAGTCTACATGAGTAAAGCAGAGAAAATAGAAAAACAAACTCTTGTACTTGCTGTTTTGCAGAAAAAGTAGGTTTTGCCCGAATTTTGAGGCCCCCAAAATTAGAAATAGCAAGGGTCGAGTGCTAGCAAACATGAAACAGGCTTTAGGCATTGGCAAAACAGGCCAACTATAGAGCTTCAACCAGCTTGCCCAAATACCAAATCCCAAATTATGGAGAACAAGCTATCTGACCGTTTGGAAGGACCTCACCAACCCAGCGTAAAAGTCGGTTACCAAGGTGAGTCCTCCCCAAATCCGTTGATCCTGCTGGACTTATAAAAAGTTTGGACCAGCTTGCTGACCACAAGGGGGAATCCCATGAGGTCGACAAGCTATGTGAACTTGTATAAATCCCGGATGCCCATTCCATGGCTTCTAGAGGGTCCGACTTCTCTGCTTTTGATAAAGCTAGCTGTTGGATGTCAAATCTTCAATGGTTTTACAGCCTTTAGAAATTAGAATCATAGTCAATAGGATAGGGCTATTACTACTAGTAGTTGATAATGCATGTTATCTATTAATAGGGCCTCAAACCCCCACAATTAATCAGTGAAATTTGCTTGAACCGTTCTCTTAATTGCATTTGCAATTTGCCTCGTGAGATGCCTTTGTCCTCACGATGTGTTGTCATTGTTCATTTTATTGTAGCGCCTTGATGCTGGTTTGAAGTGAGTTGCTTCCACTACTTATGCCATTTAGTTAATATTCGTTTTCCCTTCGATTTCTGCTCTTCTACTTTTTTTTTTCTTCTTGCCCTAGCCTCTACTTACTTAAAACACAACAGATTGCAACACTCGGTTTAATCCTTATAGTCGACCATAAGCCTCTTTCTCCAGAATTTCTTCTACAGTAATTATGGACAACAAGCCCTAGTTCTTTTGAGTGAGCCCTAAATCCTTCTCTGATCGAAAGATCCTTTCATATGTACACTCTTAAACACATTGTACCTTGCATCCCATCCAGTAGTTTGTTATTCCAGGCACTTACTCTGTTCGAAATCAGATCAATCTCAGATCTGATCCCTTGTTTCAGAACAAGCACAGTCCAACCAAAGTCCTTGAAACCCTAGTTTTCTAAGTCCTAAATCTTCTGCATCATCATTGCGGTAGTCTTTATTCTTGCTATCTATTTTTTTATAGTACTGTCTATAACGAGTAGGCAATATGAATTTTATTCCTCCCCTCAGTCTTAATATAAATCACATTTAACTTTTCATATTGTGCTTGTTTTTTTTGTTAGAAGTTTCTTTCACTTTTTCAGCATGCCTTTTTCTGTGTAGTATTCTCGATGCATGCTTATTTTTGACTTGCAGAGAAGGACTAGGTGAGGGTTATGATGGGGATATTGCTTTTGCAAGCTCTCTCGAAATGTTTGGAGGAGGACACAATGACCCCATTAGTGTTGCTTTCGGTGGTTAGTTCCATGGTTTCATTTCTATTTAAATTTGATAATTTTTGGGCTATTGCATTGTGCTTTGTTTATTTAGTTAGAGTTCTTTATGGTGTTTGACTAAAATTGTATCATGTAAGAATTGTATTCAAATTGCTCCATAGAACAAGTTGAGGGCTTGTATGAGCATACAATTAAATAGGTATTCAAGTATATGAAGTTGAAATTAGACTATAGATGGAAAATGAACTTGTTATGAGCAAGTGCTATGCAAACCTTTTCATTTCCATCATCACATTCCTATCCACCGAAACCTTTTTTCTTTTCATTTCCATGTCTCAGTTAGTACCAAAACATTTTTTTTTGGAACCCCAAAACATATTTAGCTTGTGATAATTTTGTTTTTCTTTTCACTTTGTCTTCTTACCTATTTCATGTAAGAATTGTTGCAATTGGTTCATTTCTGCCTACCATTTTCTTGGTTGGGTAAATCTTACTGGACTTATTTAAAAATAATATGATGATTGAAGTTAGCCAGGCTACTCTGTGATACTGCGCATTGTTATGAATCTTATGATCTGATCTCATTGATTACAACATTACTCTTATGCATCCGAGTTGTATCACAGTATCATTTTCGGTCGATTCTTTTTCCATAGGGTATAGATGATCAGGGTCGAACAAATTTGTTCACATTTTCGCTCGATTAAATAGCTTATTTGGTAACATAATGATGTGTCTATAACTTTTGTAGGGCCTGTTATGACCAAATTCACAATTGCCTTAAGAGAAATTGGAACTTACAAAGAAGTTCTACGGTCGCAGGTGAAGTGCCTGACTTCCTATGCTTCAAAATGTGTATTTTCATGCAGCCAACGTCTTTTTTGGTTCTTCCTGTAAATTGTTGATTACTTTTAGCCAGTTACTGAAAATATTGTTGAAAATGATATCCTGGTTTTGTGTTTGCTGAGTTTGCTCTACCATGCACAGTTAGTTTTGTGGCATTTTCTACTTTCTAGCACTTCCAACCAGATAAATATCTTTGAACTACGAATTACGTTTTCCCTTTTCTTTTTCACCATGTGAGCGATCGTAATATTGAAAATATCAGATTACAAGGAAAACTTGTTTTTGAGGTAGCTGAGTTTTGGAGCGATACAAGCCATTAGAAGATTAGTTTTGCATGAACCTGGGACAAGGAGTTTGATTGATGAGGAGACAAGGTCATACAGCTGACCCTAGAGTCCTAGACAGATAATCTGATTAACCATATGGAGATAAATCCATCAAAGATGGATTACTGACAATTTATGCTTCTTCCTTCTATATGGGTTAATAGACTTGCTAGTTGGTCAATTTACTTCTTAAGTTGTTCGGTAGGTTTTAGGGAGGAGTTAGATTTTGTGGGGAATACAACTTTAGAAAGAATGGTGCAACACATGATCTAAAAGGCTCTTTACAGCTAAGATTCGTTATGATTACCAATGAAAGTATCAGCTCATCATGTTGCTGCATGACATTTATTACTTGTTATTCATTAACTAATACAATGGAAACTCGATCTAGCATATTATTGTCCTGTCAGTCGTCTCCTACTGCTCTCTGTGATATGTTATCGTTTTCCGTTTAATGTTATATTTCTCGACCTTTTTCTTTTCAGGTGGAGCACATTTTAAATGACAGATTGCTGCAATTTGTAGATATAGATTTGCATGATGTCAAGGTATGTTAATCGGTTCTTTAAAGCAGCTCTTTCCTATTTGCGATTGTTTGTTCACACCAAGAAATGTATATGACCTCATAATATATCTAATAACGTAATGTCTAAAGCTTGTAGTACATTTTTATTTTAAGTTTTCTATTTAAGATGGTTGCATTTATCTTATAGTTGGAGTTGTCTTTGAACAGCTATGCTCCTATTTTAGAGTGATAAAGAGCACATGTCGTTCTGCTAACAATCAGGTAGCTCATATAAAGTATTAAATGAAGTGCCATGACTGGGATACGTTTAATGTTACGGTTACTTGTGAGATTACTCATGGGTCAGTCACCTCCATATAGGTTTCAAAATTTGCTGATTTATTTTGTGGGTGTGATATCTATGGTAAGTTGATCATCCTCACAAAAAAGCCATCAAATTATGAAACCTCCAGGGGCGTCAAATGTTAGAACTTTATCAACCATTTGAACCATTAATTTGAATAGCATATTTGTTATGCCTAGAGGTTTTAGAATTTGATGTTTTTTTTGTGAGGATGATCAACATGCCATATATATATCACGCCTACAAAAAATCAACAAATTATAAAACCTGTATGTAGTTGAAGGATGAAGAGTAATCTCATGAGTAACCGTAGCATGAGTAAACATATCCCTGCCCATAAAAGATAATTTAAAGATTTGAACATATACCCATATAATGCCATAAAAAAATTTAAGGTAGACTTAATCAATCCACCGACATCAAACATTCTTATCCAAAAAATGTATTCATATCATTGTCATGCTAAATCATTGAAATGCGAATTCATACTAGTATATGAATCATATGTAGATAGGGAAATAAAACATATAGATGGATGCGTAAGAAGAAAGACAAAGAAAATGACATTTAAATATATGAATCATAGGTACATAGGAAAATAAAAAAGAGCAAGAAATAAAATGAAAAAAAAATAATAATAATAAAAAAAATACGCCCTTTATATACAACACCTGCCTGGGCTGTCGCCTAGGCGACCATGCCCAAAAACGCCTAGGTGGTCGCGTAGGCAACGCCTTGACAACAATTATTTGTACATGATCACATCAGGTTTGATACTAATTATGGTAATAACATATTGAAATGCATCCAATATGACATTACGGTAAGGGAAAATGGGATGTACTTGGTTGAAAAGAAAGTTGAGATGACATGAAGCAACAAGCAAGAAATGAGCCTGTCATAAATAGTTTCACAGGTATAATTGAAGCAAGTGTTGATTCATTGCTGAACATACTAATAAAATGGAAGCTGTAGGGTTGTTGGACCACCCAAACTTTAATTAGAAGTTCAGTAGGGGTTAAAACGTGATGAGAGTGATTTTGATATATCCTATTGCATATATGTATCAACTTGAAGTAGATTAAGGAAGAACTATCGATGCCAATGAGACTAATAGACATCACACTCATCACCCAATAGGTTAGAGATGAAGTGCAAAGGGCATATGCTATATAGCTCCTGTGGTGATGTGGCTCTGTTGATGTGCTGAATTTCAGATTCAAGCAACCTCTTGATGTTGCGGATTGTTGGATCTACAAGCTTACGAGCGTTCGACAGATCCACATACAAGAAAAAGAGAGATAGTTAGTGTTATTGGACACTTGACTTTTTCCAAAAATTGTCGTGTCCCCACCTGAGCACGACACCCCCCACTCATACACTTGACACCCTTGTCAGCATATTTTTATGTGAACATTTTGGAGGTTTGCAGTGTTGGATTCTTCAGGACACTTGGACACCTATGTCTCGTGTCCAAGTAACATTGGAGATGGTAGAAGGCAAATTATGCACTTCGAAAATCAGCAAATAAGCTGATTCTAAATTTTATTCAAAACTTCGGTCTATTACATTGTGAAGTGGTCCTCGCTTTTTATAGAGAAAGGACAATACATATATGACACATCCTTTACAACAAAATTTCAGCGACTAGAAATTAAGAAAAAATTGTAAGGACTCTCAACCGGCTTCTATTGTTTCTAATAGGAAACCATGGAAGAAGGGCAAAAGAGGATGTCTTGGAGAACAACCCATCAGCGTGTGTGTGTGTGTGTGTGTGTGTGTGTGAGAGAGAGAGAGAGAGAGAGAGAGAGAGAGAGAGAGAGAGAGAGAGAGAGAGAGAGAGAGAGAGAGAGAGAGAGGTGGGTGGGGAAGCCCAATCACGCGAGAATGAGGATCCACGGATTTGCTGTTGTGTGTGAGGATTTCTCCTCTCAAGACCGTGAGAAGGGGACTCACTACATAAAATGATGCATCCTGACATGCATCTTTGCTGCTACTGCTGTCTATCTTTATTTGTCTTTATTATGCATTGTAATAGAGGACTGCGATCAGATTTTCAATGTTCTTTCGTTTATTTCAGCACTTACAGACTTTATTTTGGATGTATTAGTTGCCTAGATCGTGGGGATGTTCACGATCACATTTGGATGGCTTTCGAGATCAATCTGGGCCAATCTGTGTGTGTTTTGAACTTTTGATAAATTAATAAAATTAATAGGCTAGTAGGCAACTTGTGGGCAATCGACAGTTGAGATTAGAACTCAATCTGATGTCATAGAAGTGATAATTAAATCGCTGACGGGGCATTATTTGGGCTCTAAAATAAGGCCCAATTGTCTTTTCATATAAGCCCATAGGGCTTTTAAAGAGATTAGGACAACATCTCTCTCTTTTGGCGTACCACATGCAGACCCCCCTTTTCCTGATGCTTCATACGGACAGAGGCCCCCACCTGTGCGTCTCCTCTTTTCTTTCTCTTTCTCGTTCCTGTCTCTTTTTCTCTTTTCCTTTCTCTCACTTTTCTTATTTGACACCCCATTGTGGTCTTCAAGGTTCGAAATTTCCAATATGGTCAATATTTCGACCCTCTGGATATGGAAATATTTCGTGGAAATATTTCAACAGTGTGGAAATATTGTGATTTTATAGAAATGGTGAAAATATTGATTTTTTAATGGAATTTTTCAGTGAATCTTTGCATAGTCATAAACCAAGTATATATACACAATTTGGAACACTCAGATAATATTTGTATCCTATCTATGGGTGTAGAGCTTCACAAAGCATGTATTCTGCATTTGAGTCTGTGAATCTTATGCAGTCTTGTTTGGTCTTGTTTTGATCTATGTTTTTAAAATGGGTTTTAATCTTTTTTGTGGATAAAAATGTTTCCAAAATAAAGATTAGTTGATTGTTAAAATAATGCTTCAAATGATTTTGAAAACGGACTTAAAACAAGAAAGTTATGCAAGTTTGAAATTATGCAAAAATTATGCTGAAATGCAAAACACTGTTTTTTTATTAAGTCTGAAAAAAGAGTTTTTATAAAGAAAAGTTTTTATACATTCAAAATTTTCTTTGACGGACCATGGTTTTCTAGATGTAATTGTAGTTCTACATCTTGTGGAATTTTTTGAGCTAAAAATGAGTTGATTTAACCACTTTTCTCAACATACAAATTTTATGAAAAACCGAAAAAACTGTTTTCTCCTACTAAAACTGAAAGTATACTTTTTGATTCACTTGGTTTTTTATTTTTTTGATATTTTTATTGAAATCAAATGGGGGGGTATTTGCTTATTTACATATAATAACTTAAAGTAAATGGAGAAAATAAAAATTAAGTAAGACGATATTTACATATAATAACTTAAATGTTATTATGTGTAAATAAGCTGCTGAGAACGAAACCCTCAGTCCCCTTTTATAACCAGTCAGTCCTAATATTTCGGTGCCAAAATCCCGAAATATCTCGAAATTTTCACGAAATATAGCGATATTTCGTGCCAACAAATATATCGTGCGAAATATCATGATATATCGCGATATTATCGTGATTTCCATTCCGTTTGATATCGCAATAGGAATTTCGTGCTGAGGTTTGAGAAAACCGAGATATTTCGCGAGATTTTGTACCTTGGTGGCCTTTAGATCTATAATATCTATTCTCCTTTGATCCCCATTCCCCATCATCGATTGAAGACGCTAACTCTATAAAAAGTAAAGAAAGAGAAGAAGAGGGGATCTTTTTGCTGAAATTTGCTGTCTCGTGTGAGAGCTTTTGGGCAAGATTCGCGTCCCCATCATCTTCCTCGACCTTTGTCCACCCTTGGGAGTGTACACGGCTAGTTAACCGAAGGTTTCCGGCATCTCTAATCAACCGGCCTTGCTCCACGAAGGACTCATCTGCCTCTTTGAAACCCGCGGTAGTTTGAATATCTGTATCCTAATATTTCCTTCATCTTCCATCTTATTTTTTTCTCTGTTCCCATAAAATTCTGCACGGGTACCTTCGCTTTGCACCCAATTATCTCCGCTGAAATCTCTTTTTACAGCCCTCCGTCTCATGCCCAAACAACTATCTTTTATAGTTCTTTAATCGATAACCGTCGCCCGTCGGAAGCCCATATGCATGCCTCTACGCTTTATTTTTCTCCATTATAAGCTTTCTGATTTTCTGGTTTATTGTTCTGTAATTTCTGTTTTGTCGGTGAAATAAGCTCTCTACTGTTGCATCTTCACTCCGGTTGAATATCTAATGCATGTGCTATCTAGTTCTACTATTGAAAATCTTATTTGTGCTGATTTTTTGTGGTAATACTGTGCTATACTGATAAGAAACGTCTAGTTAGATAGAATTGGGTTGCCAAAAGGCTAAGGATTGTAGTGTTCCTCTTTGGTGCCTACATCATAAAACCATGGCCTATTGATTCCTTGAAGGTATTCTCTTTTATTTGCTTCCTAAAGTGCCATCTTTCCAATTAAGCACGGAGTAATTGCTAATTTTGGGTTAAACATCCATCAACATCTCCTTATATTTCCTTCCAAAAGGGTTTCTTTCAAATAATATTTGCACCTAAAGAACTGGCCAAAAAAGTCACCCACACAATAAGCTACCATAAAACTAAAGAAACACATGATTGGAATAAAAACTGACATCTGACCTAATGACTAACCAAATTGACTCAACCTAACAGAGGAATCGACTCACTAGGGTCACTATGGTGACTCGAGCTAGGCTAATTGACTCAAAAACACACACCATATACTAAATTCTTAATTAACCATAAATTATTTTTGAAATCATTAAAAAAAATAAAACTCAATCCTAAATCACTACGTTGACTAGACAACTCAACTGATATAACTAGCAGACTTGGATTATCCAACATGATTAACTAACTTGTCAAAACAATGTCACTAACTGTAAAATAGCAAAATAATTTTCAAAAATCTTAAAAATAATTCTCACTCAACCAATTGACCAATACCCCTAATTTTGACCAACATTAGGACTTTGTCCATTATTCTTAAGAATACGAAAAAATCTAGAAATTTCTTAAATAATTGGAAATGAGGTAGAACCATAAAACAACTTAAATCGACTCGCAACAATTGTCTTAACACTTAGTGACACCTTATAACACCTACAGGTGTTCAAAGGGTTGTAAACTTTTGGCACTTTGACCCTCTAATGCTCATGCAATAAAATCTCCGGGTGGGAAGAATCTCGACTTTGTTTGAGATTGTTTAGATATACTTGATGACTTAGAATTTGTTGATGATGTAAACCAAAACCATTAGGCTGCTCAAGTTCCTCTTTCACTTGCATGATAAAGAAATTTTGTTCCGCTGCGTAACTCTGATAAGAAGAATCAATGGGATGCTATAGAAGACTTTGTAGTGGCTCTTACGGTCTTACCAACATATTGATCGAACAGATCCCTAAACCTACAGAACTCCACATTCGTCATCCACTGAAGAAATCTATTATTTGGCATCGGATAACATGAGTCTGATGCTTCAGATAAAAGTTGGAATTCATGAGGTATTTTGACAGAGATTGAACCATCTTGAATCATAAACTCACACTACGGAGTATCTTTCTTTGGTGGCTGAACCTTGATGATCTCTTTTCTATCTTTCTTCTCCTCCTGATGTGGAATTGACAGTACAATTTGAAAATATCACTTGAATATTCCGAAAGTTATACCTTATATTTTTAAAATAGTAATTTTTTATTAGAGCCATCACGGTCGATGGTGCAATCTTCCTGATATGCATTGAGGTCTCTCGTAGCTTGATCATCATTGATGATCCTTCAACAACCTTAACATATACCTTCCCTTACTATAATCAATTCAGACGTCACCGAGATGTCATCCATTGGCGAGTCTATATATGTAATGTCCCTCATGGGATCTTTCTTAGCTCTCTAAAAAAATCTTCCTTTGTCGCATCATTGACTTCTTCTATGTGCATGTGCTCTTCCCCAGGATCTTTCTCAGATGTCGCTTTTGGACTTCCTTTTTCTTTCAAAAGTACAGAATTCAGTTCATGCCCAATAAGCCTTCTAGCTTGAACTGGGAGTAAATCTACTGAAGGTTCATCATGTTCATTATAAAGAACTTTTTTCCAATTGTCTTGGTGCTGCCGAATTCATCAAGGATCACCAAATGTTGCGGACATGCATAGGAGACATGTCCCTTGTCATAAAAGAAACGTCGTATAGAGGTAGTGCTGCCCTCTAGTGTCTTTGTGCTTGACATTGATTTCTTCTTGCCACGGTCTTCTTGTTCACCACCTTTAATGGGTCTAGATCGTGGCCAATTCACTGAAATTGATGCTCCATGAAGCGTATAACTTGATGCCACTCAATGCTCACTTGAAGGTGCCATGTATCCCTAACTATTGGACTTTTTTGTGACTTGTAGGTGTCTCTATCTTTTAGAATAAAATAATTAATAGGAAGAAAATGCTAATGCAGCTTTGTTTCGTGAGCTCCCATGTTGAAACTAAGGTTTGAGATTTCGATTTCGTGTCTGGTTTTAGTCTTGACTGAAATTGAAATTTCGACTGAAATTGAAATTTCGACCGAAATGTGGAAAAAATTTCGAAATGGTAAAAAAAAACCGAATTTGTGGAATTTTTTTTAAAATTAAAAATTTAAGTCTTTATAGTTGTGCATACATATTTACTTGAAGAAAAGACACATATCAAACACATACTAAGCTTGCATGGACCATGATAACTAATGTGGAATACTAGTAAACTAAATCAAAACTTGATAATCACCATATATTTACATAAATATACATAAACTCAAAATCCGTCTGAAAGATGCCTTAGTTTTCGAGCCCACGTGATTTCAGAGGGAATCTCACCAAAACCCATCGAAAGAGCTGACATCTCATTTCGAGGGCCCCATAGCATCTGGTCGAAATCTCACCGAAATCTCATCTTTCGATCAAAATTTTATCAGTTTCAACTGAAATTCACCGAAAACCACCAAAATGCCTCAAAGTCACCGAAAATCTAGACTTTTGGGGGTTCGCATGGGTGTTTAGTTTCGGTTGCGGTCGAAACCGAAATTTCGGCCAAAATCTCAATCCATGGTTGAAGCCTTCGGTTTTCTTGACATTTCCATCCCTCTTTCGCTCTTGTCCACCAAGCGAGGTCACTTCTTTTGAGCTTCTATCTTCAAAAAAGAATTTTTCGTTGTTCTATAAGGGCCTTCCATCAAAATTGTTATCTCGATCGGTTTCTGAATCTAAATTTTCTTTTGGGTGCATATGATTGGTGAAATTGGGCATGTCGATTCTCATTCCGTTGCGGTTAAAGTCCAGTGCTCAAACCATCAAATCCACGGTCCCATCTTGTACAAGTCAATTAGTTGCACAAAAAGTATTGCATGTTGCTCCATTTTCTTTGGAATTACCTTTCGGTCGACTTGAAGGAGCGGATGAATCATAGATCGCAATCTCGGTTTCCAGTATTTGATTTCATTGTAAATTTCACTTCACACATGTGAGACTAGTGGATGCTTGTGCTGATTGGCACGAAGCGGACGCCTTCGGCGTGACCAACCCCCCTCCCCCCGGAGAGAGAGATCGTGGGGAAGAGAGATCCAGGGAAGAGAGAGAGACGGAGAGAGAGAGATCGGGGGAAGACAGAGAGCGGAGAGAGAGAGATCGTGGGGAAGAGAGAGAAAGAGACGGAGAGAGAGAGAGAGATCGTGGGGAAGAGAGAGATCGGGGGAAGAGAGAGAGACGGAGAGAGAGAGATCGGGGGAAGAGAGAGACGGAGAGAGAGAGATCGGAGGGAAGAGAGAGACGAAGAGAGAGAGAGAGATCGGATGTGTTTGATACATACAATTAGATCGGATGGATAACTTGTCTTTGCGCGATTTTGAGGATGGTAAGGTTGTAAATAACTCGAACTATCCTAACATGTTACATAGATTCTCGTTCCGACTCTTCATTGTAGCGAATTATGGTTGTTAGGCTTGATTGATACGAGGAGTTTGGCTCCTCGACATCCGATCGTGCCTTTACGCCATAACATATGATTGCCTTTTTGTACAAACTAGAAGAAGCTCGCCCTAATAGCAAATTTAATACCATGGATGTGCTGAATTTCATATTCGAGCACACTCTTGATGGCACATATCATCCTATCTTCAACAAGCTCACCAAATGCATGAAAAATTCACATACAAGAGAGAAAGAGAGATGGTAGAAGACAAATTCTGCACTTCTAAAAGCAGCAAATTAGCCGATTCAAAATTTTATTCAAAACATAGATCAATTACCTTGTGAAGGAGTCCTCTCTTTTTATAGAGAAGGTGCAATACTAATTGTACAAGTTGGGGCTCCTTTGCCTCATATTTCCAAAAATAAAAGTAAAGAAATGGAAAGGGAAAAGATTCTCAACTGGATGCCATTAATGTTTCTAATAGGAAACTGTTGATGAGGGAGAAAAGAGGAAGGCAAATTCCGTGTGTGTTGGGATTCAGAACCGTGGATATGTTGTATGTGAGGGTTCCTCCTCTCAAGTCCATAAGAGGGGTGTCCACTACATGACACCATTGCATGTTCATGCTCGTATGGCTTTCGCTCTTGTTTCCATCGAAAAATGCTCTCTTCCAAGTCAGTAAAGAGTAATTGTTGATTTTATACAACCAACCAACCATGGTTTAAAATATTGTCCGATATCGAGTCGTACCGGCTGGTATGACACGGTCCAGGGCTGGGCTACGAGTGATTAGACACCGATTCCGGTACCTGACTCGTACCAGCAGACACAGATCCGCTCGGTTTGTATTGATTGAGGCGAGTATAATATCGGCCGATATGACCGGTTCGTATCGGTACTGGTTACTTGTGATTCTGTGAGCCAGCTTCTTTTATTTCGAATTCTGATAGCCAAAACGACAGATACCTCTATTGCGAAGCTTCTTCTTCGTAGATCCGCTAACAAGCAAAATAGACAAAATAGAACAAACCTCTGCTGTGTAGACAGAACCAATCGATACTAGAATTGACTAAACCGACTGATACTGAGTCGTACCGGCCAGTAAGACTCGGTTTAGGGCCGATTGAAACCGGTATCGGTACCTGAGTTTTAAACCATGCAACCAACAATATTTCCATATATATCCTTTCTACATAGGATTTATCCAAATAGCATTTGCACCGAAGAAGTGGCCCACAAAGTAAGCAACCATAAAACTTTAAAAATACACAACTTTAATAAAAGTTGTCATCTAAACTCAATTACTAATGAATTGACTTAACCTAATTGTGGACTCGACTCATTAGGTTCAGTAATGGGACTTGCGCTAGCCCAAATGCCTAATTGACTCAAAAGCACACACAGATACTAAATTCTAAAGTTAACCCATAATAATTTTTGAAATCAGTAAAAATTTGGAAACTTAATTATAAAGTATCAAGTTGACTGATGACTTGACTGGCACGACTAACGGGACTTGGGTTAGTCAACTTGACTCACTATCTTGTTCCAAAATCACACTTTGTAAAAGTTCAAAAAAATTCCTAAATAATCTGAAAAAAATAAGAAAAAAAATTCTTGGCCAACCAATTGATTGAAATACCCCTAGACTTGAAATCTGAAAAATTCTGATTTTGTGCCCAATAGTTTATAACTTCTAAAAAATCTGAGATAACTAGAAAATAACCTAGAACTATAAAACAACTTAAATTAACTCATAACTACTGACTAAACACCTAATTGCGCCTAATGACACCTATGGACCTTCAATGGGTTGTCAATCTTTTAACATGTTGACTGACCCCTAGATGTTCTTGCATCCTCAAGCATCGGATAATATTTGCCGGTTATCCATTGTGGCGAAAGTAATGCAACATCGTACTATTCACTGTTGTTTAGTAGTTCGATTTCAATTTACTTGATGTTGCTAATCAATCTCTAAACTGCGATGATTCATACACCTTGTTGATGGATTTGGGTGGCCTTCGACGTCCTATCAAAGTCGCCAAGGGTTGTCCATTACCAATTACTGTTGCTAACATGAGTAGGGCCCGAGTATAGCTTATGCAAGTTTTCATCAGTCTTCGATGAGCAAGTTGTATAATGGAAAAATGAAACACTTTCTAGGTCTGATCTCAAGATCCAAACCGTGGTTACATTTCTCTTGCATAATTATGGAGTTCCTTATCTATCCCTTGTAGTGTTTCTTTACCAAATTAGCTTGTTGGTTATTGTATATCAATGCCAAACTTCTAAGCATTCATTTCCATTATTCTTGCTATAGGCAATTTTGTAATATGTTATTAGCATTTCTTCTTGTTGCAGGATGCCAGGAAGCGTTTTGACAAGGCTAGCCTTCTCTATGACCAGGTTGCTTTTTTGTGAATTGTCTTTTTTTATTTCAACAGGGTGTTTGAGGAATCCTTTGTAATTATAGATAGTTTGTTACTTTACTCCTAGAACTGTTAGAAACTGAAAGTAGAAGCATGCAAATGCCTACCCCCCCCCCCCCCCCCCCCCCCCCCACACACACACACACACACACACACACACATATGTATATAATATTATATTCCATACTTCTCATTGCTCATTCTATACATTAAAATGACTATTGATGCATTTATTTTTGTTACTGAACGTACTTGTGCTTCATCTATGCAATGTGATTGACTTAACGTCAAATGTGAACTCATCTGTTTTCAACTGGTAACATTTGTTGAAAATCTGATGATTTTGGTTTCCATGAATTATCTTTAGGAACAAACAACCTTGCATAATTATATAGAAAACTTCAGTACACAAAAATGTTGGTAAAACTGGTATCACTTCATTCAATTTATTAAATTTGTAATGATTTGAGAGTTTTGTTAACTGACTGATTTGACGAGTGAAAATCTAAGGCAGAAGCAATGCTCAATGCTTGAGGATGCGAAAACCGTGACCATGATTTGAAGTTTCGGTAGAACCCAAACCGGTTTGGAATTTGGACGATCCAAACCAAAACACTGGCCCAACTGAAATATGCACCCGTTCGGATCCGAGCAGCCAAATCAGGTCTTCTTGAGCTGGATTAAGCTGAATCGAACATGAATCAACCATATCTGATATTAATCGGCCAAATAAGATCCAAATCGATCAAATTCTGATGATTTTGGTTTTCATGAATTATCTTTAGGAACAAACAACCTTGCATGATAATATAGAAAACTATAGTACACAAAAATGTTTGTAAAACTGTATTATTTTAATCAATTTTGAGAGATTGTGTATGCTTTTTGTTCAATTCATATAGTCTATTTATCAAGATAGTGGAAATCAGGATTCTTGAATACTCAAAAAGGCCGACCTTTCTCATATTCAACTTAAATATGCAGTTATTCTTCAACTAAATTCAAGGGCATCTTTTTTGTTACTTCTTACGAGCGTGGAACCAATTTGGCTTGGCTTGTGAAGTAGTCCATTTTTGAACAACTATTTTTGTGTCACAAATTTTAAGCTGAATAATTTTTAAAATAGATTGTTTTTTCAAGTTCGGGGGTGCTCAGTCATTCTGGAAACTCTTAGTTAATATTTTCTATATTTAATTGTTTATACTAGGATACTGTAGTTGTAAGCAGCTGCTCAGTCATTCTGGAAATCTCTTAGTTAATTTCTTTTCCAACTTTAATTATCGATTCTAGGAAGTTCTAATTATATGCTGCCCAGCATGGAATGCCACTACGTAATGAATTCATTTGTCCAAAACAATCTGTAAAATCTCGTTAGGAATCTGACGTTGACCGCTTCCAGTGTCTATTTTGTCCAACAGGCCCGTGAGAAGTATCTATCACTCAAGAAAGGCACAAAAGCGGACATAGCCACTGTCTTAGAGGATGTAATAACTGATTCCTTTATGTTAGAGACGAAGTGATTTTTCATTGAATAAAAGAGCTATCTACTTCTTTTTTGCATGTTTTCCTTGACATTGTACTTCTATTAATTGAGGAATCAATTTTAATTATGGACATTATCCAGGATCTCCATAGTGCAAGATCTTCATTTGAGCAGGCCCGCTTTGCTCTGGTAGGTGCATTTTTCTCAGTAATGGATTCTCATACTTGCATATATGCACAAGTGCACTTGTAATCATACATAAATTTGTGCACATGGCTATAAGTGGGAATATACATATTTTTGTTTCTCTTAAGATGGTATCAACTTTCAGGTTACTGCAATTTCTAACATTGAGGCGAAGAAGAGATTTGAATTTTTGGAGGCTGTTAGCGGAACAATGGATGCTCATCTTCGTTATTTTAAACAAGTAATTCCTGTGATTCCGCTAAAGCTGTGATTCCGCTAAAACTTGTTTTCTACTTTGTTTCAATGCACCAACAAAAACCATTTCTGTTGCCTTTTACATAGGGGTATGAGCTACTGCATCAGATGGAACCATACATCCAGCAGGTTCATTTTTGGATGATCCTCTCATCTTTCATATGTTGTCTAGCATTCCAAGTGTCATAAGCTTGCACCTTTCAAATAATGAAACTTTTCCCGTGCCATCGGTGATCATAAAAATGATCGAATGGTTCTTATGCAACTGTTCCCATGACATCATCTAATTGCAGGGAAATATGCCATAACATTTACCGAAACGTATATATTTGGTTGGCTTTGTGAATCAAAATATGATCCACTAGGTTTGAGAACCTGTCTATGCCATATAATATGAAAGTATGATCATTATTTTCGTTACAAAGGGATGTCGAGTTGAAATGAGTTTCGATGATACATCTGTGACATGTGATTTGACTACGCTGACTAGCATTAGTCAAATCTTTACATATTGATCTGGATGTGTAGTCATTACTGTCAGAACTTGCATTGTATATTTGTATGCCTTTCTGCTCACCTTACTAAGAGTATGTGCAACGATAATGTAGGAAGAATCAACTTTATTGTGAAATTTATGTGAAGCATAGGCTCCTTTAGTGGCAAGGTTTAGCTGTACAAATCTCAAACCCTTGTTCATTGTTGATTGAAAATTTTATCTAACGAAGCGTGCATAGATATTAATGAGGAAAAAACCTCAGATTCATAGATATCTCTTCGTTTGATGATTTTATTAATGAAACGTGGATGGGTTTGGTCATAATCATAATCAACATGTCACATTTACCTCTAGGAAAGTGCTAGTATATACTATATAATTTCTTCTCTGTTTTTTTACATACCTGAATCCTTAATCAAATTTCTAGCATGTTCAAATCCTTACTTCTATTTTACCGAGTATCTACAGGTCCATCACACCTCTTTTCCGTCCATGTCACTCAAGCATGAGCGAGGTTTAAATGTCAAATCAAAACATGTTTCTGCTAGATTATGATGACACTGTAATGTTCGAGAAGTTCTGGAACAAGTTGAAATCTACATGATAAATAAATTGTTTTCAAATGAACTACGATCAGTTCGTAATTTGTTGTCACCGCGATATGAATTGGTACTGTACTTTTGGCCACGGCAACATTGTGCAGGTGTAGCGTTTGTAATGAGACCTAGATGGCCAACGACATGTTTGAAGACGTAGCTTGGTCATAATGTTTAAACTCATGCATCCAAACAACTAGACTCCAGGAATTGCAAGGCTTGGAAAGAGCCCGGACAGGGAAAAAACACAATCTAAAAAGTGGAGCTTTTAGCCTGTTATTACCGAAAATGTAGTCTAACTGAGACAGTAAGACACAATCCCCAGAAATAGTAAAAAAATTGGAACAATCCTATACACTTAAAAAATTGGAAAAAAAACATAGTCTTGGCATTGTTCATGTAATTGGTATATCTTGTTTGCATGATTCTGTTTTGATTTGTGCAGGTAATTGGTGCTTGTAATTAATCTTTTTTACCACGCACAAATTTACCTGTTTGGAGTTATTTATTTTCGCACATTTTTTTCACGCTTTATTGGTAAAAAACCATCCTTTTATCTTTTCTTTGCATTTAGTTTTTGATAAACATTAGTAGTTATGATATTTCTGTGATATCATCTCCTCTTATTTTGGTTTCTCAATCTCTTGTAGAATTCAGGCGAAGTAGACATATTTTTGAAACTGATTACCCTTCACCAAAGCTAGTTTTTTCAATCCTTATGTCTTCCCTGCTGCGTGCCATTTTTGGTCGTAGTCTTTCAAATATGATGGAAGCTTTCCAGTTCACCTAAGCTTTATTCAAATCACTTGATATTTCCTATCGTCTTGTCGATGTATTTTCTTAAACGAGGACATCGCTGACAATTTGACTGACACTAGTGATGAAACATAGGATGCATCTCTCTATACATGTACCCCAAAATTGGTGGATGAAACCTTTTCCTACCATTATAGCTTGATAATTTAACAATTTTAAACCCACTAAACAGAAAATTATCTTTGTTTTCTTATATAATGAAGATTTGCAGTGCTAATGCATACCGTATTAGGTTGTACTAGTGTTTTCACAGGCGTGGGTGTAAAGCGGGGCGTTTTGCCTACCGTGAGGCGGGGTGTAAGCCCCACGAATTTTTCATTTTTAATTTTTTTTTTTTAAAAAATAATAATAATAATAGTTTACAAAAATTACTATGGACATATTAGGCCTATAAACACCTTGTTGCTGCTGTGCTGTTTGCAAATCTGCGGGAGGCGGATAGGAAATGGAGGAGGAAGAACATTGGAGAAAAGAAGGGAAAAAAAAACCCAAAACCATGCGATAGAATAGAGGAGAAAGAAAAAAAAAGAAAAGAAAAACCGGCGGGAGGTGGAGGGGAAATGAAGGAGGAGGAGGAGGAGAAAGGAAGTTATCTGGTGAGTGGTGCTCCAGCGATGAAGCGAGAGGAGTCGAAGAGGGAGGCAGCCGTAGTCGGGACTCGGGATGAAGACCAACAATGACCGCTCACAGTTGGGCTCGAACAAACACTCGAACAACTAGGGTTTTAAAACCCTGAGGGCCTATGGGGCAACCATCCATATGATCAGGGTGCTGGATACGTGCCCCCATGGTCGGGGCGTACGCCCAGTTCATCGGGGTGTGCACCTTTGTGGATTCCCGCTCGAATCAATTGCGCCCTGGGCTTTTATGGACACCTCGCTTGGGGTGCGGCCCGGATGCGTTTTTAAAATCAATGTGTATGATATCATAACGACAGGTATGTGGTATGGTACACGCATTCGTATTTGTATGTTCTCTTTATTGGTCTGTATCGCATGTATGATGTATCACATAATAGTGTGCTACACCAGTATTGTGCAGTATAGTGTGGTACGTGAACTGTTTGGGACAAAAGAAGATTTGTCCTAGCAAGGGATGTGGACTTCTCCTGAGGAGATGGCTATACTCATTCTACTCGTTTTATCGGTTTCCAATCAATTAATTTGCATGCATGGTCACTCCTTAAAATAATTTCTAAAGTCTTATGGGTGTTTTATATTTGTTGAATGTTCACAGGCGCATGCTAGGAGTCATAGGTTTTTTCGTTTGGATCATAGGGCCAATGCCCTACATTTTATGTGTGCATGAGGCTGGTCATGCGCACGACTTTGCCTTAAGTGTTTTTGGCTTTGGCTTTGGCTTTGGCTTTAGCATAAGTCAGAATTGCTACTCTTGTTAAATTTCTCTGATTTAAATTCGAGCCCATAGGACTCCTCATGCCTTGGGATTTGTTTAATTGTTTCTTTTGGCCACATGGGATGGGAATACACTGCATCAGATTTTCATTAAAAGCCTTGGCAGCCTTGCTATTGATTGCTCAGAATGTAAGTGCTAAAATTAATGTGCATTTGTTGTTTTGAAGGTTCTGGCTTATGCACAACAATCAAGAGAAAGGTCTAACTATGAGCAGGCGGCTCTTTCAGAGAGAATTCAAGAGTTCAAAAGGCAGATTGACCGAGAGAGTCGGTGTTCATCAAATGGGTTACATGATTCTCCTAATGGAGATGGTATACAAGCTGTTGGTAGAAGCTCTCATAAGATGATAGAGGCAGTGATGCAATCAGCTGCAAAAGGAAAGGTAACATTGATAAAACTCCAGTCTTAGAACTTTTTGTTACCATGAAACTGAATTTTATAGGCACAGATAACAAAAAATTACTGCTTATCTCATTACTTCTTGTATCTGAAAACCACTTGTGAAGTTGCTGTTTTTTTTTTACTCATGACATTTCAGTTAATACCTTTATTATCATTCTAAGTTTAAGGATTTATGTTGTCTCCTAGGTTCAAACGATTCGGCAAGGTTATCTATCAAAGCGGTCGTCAAACTTGAGAGGTGACTGGAAGAGAAGGTTTTTTGTCCTTGATAGTCGAGGAATGCTATACTACTACCGCAAGCAATATAGCAGATCATCTGTAGGTCTTCCCTCTGCTAAATGATTAGTTGGGAATAGTACTCACTTGCGCATCTTGTTGCTCCACTGCTCTTTTCTAACTCCGTATTTAACATGCATGGGTACTGTAGGTAGGTGGAAGCCAGCATTCTAGTCAGAGGGGTCATAGTTCGTCTGAACATGGTTCTGGGTTACTGAGCCGTTGGTTCTCTTCTCACTATCACGGTGGAGTACATGATGAGAAGTCTGTTGCACGTCATACTGTGAATCTGTTGACTTCGACCATAAAAATCGATGCGGACCAGTCAGATTTACGGTTCTGCTTCAGGATCATCTCACCAACAAAGAACTACACTTTGCAGGTAACCGATAAATCACTGCAAACTTTAAACTCAATGTTATTATTGCTTACAGATGGTATTTTCTCTAAGTGCACATCTCTAACATAATAAAAAGGGGCAATGATTAGTTGTAAATTATTCTTATGTTGTTGATGCAGGCAGAGAGTGCAATGGATCAAATGGACTGGATTGAAAAAATAACAGGAGTTATTGCGTCACTGTTGAGCTCTCAATCACCCGAACAAGTTAGTATTGAGTGCATTTGCATCACTCATTTCTAAATACTTCGTAAGGCTTTATTTTGAATAGTTGCTGCTGCATTAATTTCAGCGAGTACTCACCAGCCCTACAAGCAGCGGTCATCATCGTACTGCCAGCAATAGTTCATTTGGTAGCTCGTCTGATCTTGAAAACTCAACAGTTGAAGGGTCCTGTTTGGAAAGGAACTTTGTTACTGGGCATATAGAGCGGTCTGTCAGGAGCTCGCAACAACAAAAGTTCACTGTAAAACCGATTGATGTGCTAAGAAAAGTATGTGGAAATGATGTTTGTGCTGATTGTAATGCTTGTGAGCCTGATTGGGCATCACTAAACCTCGGGGTTCTTGTATGCATTGAATGTTCTGGGGTCCATCGTAATCTTGGTGTGCATATATCAAAGGTAAGTACGAGATTGACACTGTATCTGAATGTTCGCATATGCATTCGTGCGCATATGCACCTACTTGAATATGCATTCGTGCGCATATGCACCTACTTGATTGCACCTACTTGAATATGCATTCGTGTGCATATGCATTCACATGCATGCATACATTTCTACCTTTATGCTTTAGTGTCATATGTCTACAATTGAAATCCTTCTCTTCGATCTTTATACCTTAGGGTCTTGTTACTTAAAACTGCTAGTTATTTTGCTCTAATGGCTTCTCTCTGTGGGCCACTAATCCCTAGTGATTTACCAGCTAAAGCATGTTTGTTTTCTTCTTGCGCTTCTTTATATTGTTTAAATCAAGGCACTACTACTGAAAGCATGATCTTATTTTTGGATGGTTTGGATACATTTGTATATTTGTTTGCATGGTGTACTGATTCTAGACACAAATTCTTCTAGGTGTGTATACTTCATATGGAAAGGATATCATATGAAACAAATTTAAAAAATTGAATATCAATACCAACACATTCATGCTATGTTTTGGTAATGGTTGGATTCAGTTTGTACTTTTATGATTATAGGTAGTGAACTTCTTCGTACATAATAAATAATTGTGTAATTTATTTTGTTATCCTAACAACATAGGGCAAATGAAATACTCTATGGTGACCGAAAAGCATGACAGTTGCTAAGACCTCCTTAGTCAATCTGTTATATGTAATGTGACCAGAAATAGCCAAAACCACCACCCCTTTTTACGTCTATCAATTGTTAGTTTGCTTCTAATATAGTTAGCCTCTTGATTACCCAATCAGTCGTCGTGATAATTATGCTTGTATATTTTGTTTTCATTCTTTCACTGTGGGTTCTACTTTTGCAAGGTTTAATAGGAATGTGGTTAGCCACCCCAAAACTTGTCTGGCTTTGTAGTCTTTGAACTTGAAAAATTTAGATGTTTGTCAGTTTGAGCTTGTTAGAAATTTATAGAAAAGGACTGGGTTTGAACATACATAGCTAACTTGTCTGCTCTATCTTCCTGAAAATTGCATAAACAATGTGCACCTCATGTAAGTTCATACCTCGAGAATGGATTACAAATATTAGGCCTAGGAAATGTATCAAGGCTGCAAATGAGAGGCTTAAAAAAGTAGTTGGGTTGCAAAGATTTCTATTATCAGATTCAATCATGGCCGTAGCAAATGTGTAGGTATCTTGCCCATGCTGTTTAAGGCTGACATGGTACGAATACCCTATCATACTATGCTGACACCTTTCATGCATAGGCACAAAAAGACATGCTTCACGACCAAAAACTGCATCAAGGCACACTAAGCCTAAGGTACACTAGAGAATTTCTATTCTTGCATCCAAGTGGCTTTAAATTGTTTGTGTATGAAGTAAATATGTTTTGAATAATCCATTAACTATTAAGAATAGATTATTAAGTCGAACTAAACACATCCGTCTATTCATAAGCACAACTCAAATGATGCAGGAGCATCCCCAGATCAGTCAATTTTTTTAGCTATAAGGCACTTAGGTTCAATAAGGGAGAAAGTAGGAGTCGATAATTGTTTTAATGAGTCTGGTTATTAATTGGGCTAAATTAATTAGTCGAAGTTGTCCAATTTGGGTCAAGTTGGGTTAACTCTATTCCACTAGTGGCCTTGTGCCAAGTCATTGTTGGGTTTCGTCAGTTTGCTGGGTTAATTGGTTAGAATGATAGAATCTTATTTAATTCTTCTAGAAAATTTTCAATTTTTTTAGCCTTTTAGTGCATGGGTCAACTTTTGAATAAAATTTTGGGTGCAAGTTGGGCTTAGGAGTACTAGTTAAGGAAGGATTCCTTTTAGATAAATATGGATGGAGATAAGAATGGAAGGGAAGATATACTGATTTTGGAAGGATGAAAAGACAACCAAGTGTAATCCCACGAAAATCAGATTTCTGTGATTCCTAATGGCCCGTGGGCCCCTCTCTCACGAAAAAGAGAGGATCGAAGGATGAGGAATTCTGTGAGATCTGATTCACGCGATATTTGAAATCTTGTCGCTTCATCTTTCTCCTCTCTCCTCACATATACTTTCTCTCCTATCTTTGCACATTATTGAAAAGAGGGAGCCTAAATGGCCTGCGATTTAAGTGTCTTATTTCTTTTTTACCCCCCTTACTATTTCTTTGGATGATGAATTCTTTGAGATATGTTTCATGGGATTTTTCAAATCTCATGGCTTCATCTTTCTCCTCTCTCCTCACATACACACACACGCACACACTCTCTCTCTCCTCATAATATTGAAAAAAGGAGCCTAAATGGCCCACGATTGTAGTTTCTTGTTCTTTTTATTTTTCTTCCCTTACTAATTCTTTCTTTCATTCTTTTATTTCTTGATATAATTTAGGACATACTTCTGTTTTTGTCATCCTAAGTTAATATTCCTATTGATGGGGGTTGATTGCTTATATAAAGAAGAGGGTGTCTTTACCCACCAGGGGATAGGAGAGTTGGCAAAGCAACTGATGCTTTGTTGAGGAGGTCGTGGGTTCAACTCCTCCTCCCCTCTATTTACTCAGGAGTTAAGTCGGAATTGCCGAGTGCATCGGGCTTTACTCCAGAGGGATTAGTCCAAGCCTGAAGTGGGTCATTGCCCGAAAGGTTTCAGGACACCTGCTGATCTCAAAAAGAAAGAGGGTGTATTTATTTTAGAATGTGTTTTTAGTTAGTAATCTTTATTTCAATTTTTTGCTATTTTGAATAGCTTTGGCCTTCGTCTCTCTCCCTCCTTTCATTTCTTCTGGGTAATGCTTCGCTAATTAAAATACCTATCTCATGGAACTTTCTTCGGGACACATTCTTTGCATTCTATCATGAAGAAGGTCCCAATGCCATGGTGGGAAAAGCCCAGTGCAACTAGTTGAAGTGGATGCAAAAGAAAGTCGAACTTCTCATGCAATCAATTCAGTCCAATGAACTTCAAGATCAATTAGATTTTCTTCAATAATATACCATACGAGCGTTAAATCATGGCGTGACTGACATTCATATCCATTTCCTGATGTCAAACCGGACCTTGGAATTTTCCAGAAGGAAGTTCTAGATAGACAGAGAATGTAAGTCCATAGGAGACTCCTTGAGGGAACCTCTCGGTTTCACCTCTTTGATTTAGATTCCTAGGAGATGTCCATGGATGAGTTCGAATCTGTGGTAGAGGTGAATAAGTGTTCATTGATCGTTTCGTGAGAGAATTAGTTATTGATTGGAATTTTGATGTAGGCAAAGAACAAGAAATGATGAAAATATCGGCCTACTAGAATATGATGCACGACTGGGATAAATTGATCTTGCTCGTTGAGAGCGTCGAAATGATATATAGATAGATTGGCCAATTCCAGTAAGAGGAACTCAAAATATGATCAAAAGTGTGAACGAGTCTGTTCCATGCTTAGCGGGTTGGGTCAAAAATTTTAAATGGTTTATGGCTTAGTTTTGATGTGTTTTATGATGTGGGTTATTGTTCAAGGTAAAAAGTTAAATTGTTCTAACTTAGAGGCTAATGGCTTCGGATATATGGGTAATGGGTTTCGGTCTAAAGATTCAGCAGGTTGGAGACTTGGTTGGTGAATTGATTTAATAGGTTGGTGTGATAAAAGGGTTACAGGGAAAACAGAGAAAGGAGTTGCTAGGCTTTCTTTGTTCCAGGTGTGATGCAGGCACCGATAAGGTACACTACAATCCTAAACCCTTTTAGGGTTCTCTTTGGTCAATAGCTAAGGTTTAGTGATCAATATAGCGACATATAACTCAAAAGGACAGCAACTTAGATTATCTCACGCAGTTCTAAAAAGTCCATGCAATCAACATATAGCAGATTTAAGACTTAAACAAATAAAGATGCAATATTATCACAAAACTAATTTCAGCAAATAAAAGGTTAAATCGCAGCAATAGATATTGAAATTTAAAGAGAGGCTTGCATCAGAATTTTCACTAAAAATTGGCTAAATATGTTTGCTAGGGTTACCGACAGACTAAAGATAGCAAATCTAATAAGTAGGCATACGTTAGGGCTTCAACTAGCGATGAAAAAGGATGATGACGGCTGCGATGCGGAGCGGAGGCAATGGAAACAAATGAAAAACGATGCGGATGCGAGGGGAAATAAAGTAAAGGATAGATACTGCCTGGGGTTTTCCGCCGTGGGTCGATTGCGAGGATGCGCCGATGATCCCGCACACGGAGCAAGGCCGGACGTCGGGAGAAGCCGGAACCTTCGGAAAAACACCACCAAAGCCTTCGCGAGGCGAAGTCGCGAATGCGGCGAGGATCGGGGACACGCGTCTCGCCCGGAAGCACTCATGAAGAGGCACAAATTTCAGCAAATGATCAAAAACTCTATTCTTCTTCTTTCTTCATCTTTTTGTAGAGTTAGGGTTTCTGTTTTGATGGCCAAGATCAAAGGGGAATAAGGGTTGGATGGTGGGGATGCAAGGGCTAAGAAAGGCAAGGAAAAGGGAGGAAAACAAGGGAAAGAAGAGAGAGAGAAGAGAGGGAACAGAAGGGGGTCGGGGTGGCCTCGGGATCCGCACGGACAAGAAGGGCGGGCGGTGGTTCACGGGAAAAAGAAAGAAGGGGGGGTGGTAATGCAATAGAAGCCCTATTGGGCTTAAGATAAGCCCACTTAAGCCCTAATTGAAGCCCATAAGTTGCCACGTCATCTAAATGGAGTTATTTTGCTATCTAACCGTCGGTTTCGAGATATAATCTCGTCCGTCGGTACCCCGCAAACACACGCACCCAGATTTTTATTAATAACATGCAAAAACTCACCCGAGAAGACCCGGATTCAATCCGAAAAGCCTCCGGATGAGATCATGGACATCCCCCATGAATTGGGCAAGAACATAAATAGTACTTAGTGCTGAAATTAGGCCAAAAACATAGAAAATGGCCAAAAACTGAAATAAACGGCTACAAGTCCTCAAATAGATAATGTCTTCCATGCATAAAATAAAATGACTGAAATAAAACTCTCTGGCGACGAACTGAAGATGCAGCGATGATCTGATGAAGCTGATCAGGCTTGCATCAATCGCTTCCGCTGCGAAAAACTCGTCCTCGAGTTTACTCCGGAAGACATCGCCGGTAGCAGGAGGGAGACCACCACCGTGGGATCGTCGTTGTGCCTAGATCTGGTGATGAATTCCCAACAAGTGATGTCTCGGGCAGTCAACGACCTCTGGGCCCCTTGCAAAGAGAGTGCTGGCGTCGAGCGAGGGCCAGAAGCTACTGAAGTATATAAACAGAAGCACACGAGCGGTAGGTGGTCGGTCAGTTCCAACAAAGTCAAAGCGCGCAAGTGGCTCAGTTGTCTGAAACTCCCCAACTGGATCTGACTGTAGCTGTGATGGAAGCTCCGCGGAAATCGAAGGCTCCATGGGTGTCTCTGCTGTAGGAAGGACTGCAGGAGGAGGTGTCTCCTCTGTACGCTCTGTAAGAGGTAGGAGAAGCCTCTCTATAGTCATTACCGGAGGAAGGGACTCCTCTGTAGGCACTGCTGAAGGTGGAAGGAACTCCTCTGGAGTCGCTGAAGGAGGAGGTGGCACCACTGTAGGTACTGGAGAAGGTGGAAGGAACTCCTCTGGAGTCGCTGACGGAAGAGGTGGCTCCTCCGTAGGCAGTGGACGAGGAAGCTCCACAGAAGGTGGAGGCTCTGCTGGAGGTGGTGGCCTGCTATATCTGGCAAGCCTCTGGTGCTGCTTCTCTCTCCATGCCAACTCATCCTCAATATCGTCAAGTAAGAGCTGGGTTTCAATATAGCTGGCTTTCAAGGATGGCACTGAAGGACTCCGTAAAATCCATTAAACAAAAGGCTTGGAAGATAGATTTAGGTTATGGGCTCGATCTCGAATCAAAGAGGAGTATCTATGTTCCATCGGAGATCTCGGGAAAAGGGTAGGACATGGCTCAAACGATTTATATAGCTTGACAAATTTTTTATAGGTGTGGGTATCTAGTGGATCAAGCGAATAATGGGATCGGATGCTATGATAGGACATGGCGTCAGATTGCTCTGATACCAACTTGATGCAGGCACCGATAAGGTACACTACAATCCTAAACCCTTTTAGGGTTCTCTTTGGTCAATAGCTAAGGTTTAGTGATCAATATAGCGACATATAACTCAAAAGGACAGCAACTTAGATTATCTCACGCAGTTCTAAAAAGTCCATGCGATCAACATATAGCAGATTTAAGACTTAAACAAATAAAGATGCAATATTACCACAAAACTAATTTCAGCAAATAAAAGGTTAAATCGCAGCAATAGATATTGAAATTTAAAGAGAGGCTTGTATCATAATTTTCACTAAAAATAGGCTAAATATGTTTGCTAGGGTTACCGACAGACTAAAGATAGCAAATCTAATAAGTAGGCATACGTTAGGGCTTCAACTAGCGATGAAAAAGGACGATGACGGCTGCGATGCGGAGCGGAGGCAATGGAAACAAATGAAAAACGATGCGGATGCGAGGGGAAATAAAGTAAAGGATAGATACTGCCCGGGGTTTCCCGCTGTGGGTCGATTGCGATGATGCGCCGATGATCCCGCACACGGAGCAAGGCCGGACGTCGGGAGAAGCCGGAACCTTCGGAAAAACACCACCAAAGCCTTCGCGAGGCGAAGTCGCGGATGCGGCGAGGATCGGGGACACGCGTCTCGCCCGGAAGCACTCACGAAGAGGCACAAATTTCAGCAAATGATCAAAAACTCTATTCTTCTTCTTTCTTCATCTTTTTGTAGAGTTAGGGTTTCTGTTTTGATGGCCAAGATCAAAGGGGAATAAGGGTTGGATGGTGGGGATGCAAGGGCTAAGAAAGGCAAGGAAAAGGGAGGAAAACAAGGGAAAGAAGAGAGAGAGAAGAGAGGGAACGGAAGGGGGTCGGGGTGGCCTCGGGATCCGCACGGACAAGAAGGGCGGGCGGTGGTTCACGGGAAAAAGAAAGAAGGGGGGGCGGTAATGCAATAGAAGCCCTATTGGGCTTAAGATAAGCCCACTTAAGCCCTAATTGAAGCCCATAAGTTGCCACGTCATCTAAATGGAGTTATTTTGCTATCTAACCGTCGGTTTTGAGATAGAATCTCGTCCGTCGGTACCCCGCAAACACACGCACCCAGATTTTTATTAATAACATGCAGAAACTCACCCGAGAAGACCCGGATTCAATCCAAAAAGCCCCCGGATGAGATCATGGACATCCCCCATGAATTGGGCAAGAACATAAATAGTACTAAGTGCTGAAATTAGGCCAAAAACATAGAAAATGGCCAAAAACTGAAATAAACGGCTACAAGTCCTCAAATGGATAATGTCTTCCATGTATAAAATAAAATGACTGAAATAAAACTCTCTGGCGACGAACTGAAGATGCAGCGATGATCTGATGATGCTGATCAGGCTTGCATCAAGGTGGGAAGAAGTGAGGGAATAGGAGGAGGACTCGTGATGTCAAAACTTAGGATGGAATCTAGGTGGCTGGCAACCGGGAACATTTCTTGTCCTTCCTCCCTTTTTGTTCCTTTTTCTTTGAAGGGTTGGCGGCCAACTAATATGGAAGGCAATGGGCGGTGAGCGATCAGTTTGTGGCAGCAGGCTCTGCGTGTGGTGATGCGTTAATATATTGCTATATTTGGTTCTTGTTTAGTTCCCATTTTATTCTGAATGATAGAATGTGAACAGAAGTAACATTTTTATAGAGGATTAATGGCAAACAAAATGTTACTACGTCGGCACCAGTGACTTGTACAATTCCAATGTTATAGGCTTATAGCTCTTAACATTTAGTTTAACCATCTATCTTTGCCTTTTTTTTTTTTAAAGAAGATTGTTTGACCCCCCGATTCATTTGTATTTGGACAACATGACAATATTATGAGTTTTTTTGTATGCTTCACATCTTCAATTATTTCACATAGTATAAATTGAAAAGTTTTCATTGGTAAATGATAATCTTAGAGGAAAAACGTTTGCGTTTGATAAATGTTTGACGTTTGTAATCTCCTAGTTTTAGAAGTAATGGAAGAGCTTTGAGGTGATATTTCAGATATAACATCTTTGCCAACATATTTAGGTTCGAAGAAGGCAATGCCTGGATAATCTTTTGTTTTTTTTTGAGGGAATTCCTCTCCAGCAATGCCTGGATAGTCTTTGTTTGCCTGTTCACCTTTGAAAAATTAGTCTCAAAACAAGAATATCATTAAAATGTATGCTGCTAGATTGTCGTTATATTTTGTGGCCTACATTATTGTGTATCTCTTTCAGTTTCACTTATTGACAATTGATTTTTTATTGCTATTTTTTCTTGCAGGTAAGATCTCTGACACTTGATGTCCGAGTATGGGAACCTTCTGTTATTAATCTATTTCAATCCTTGGGAAATACATTTGCCAATTCTATTTGGGAGGAATTGTTGCTCTCGACAAGTAATGAAAAATACAAGGACGTGTCTAGGTACATAGTAACATGGACTTGGTAATTTTCGTAGCATGAAAAAGGCTCTCATATCCCTCTGTATCTGGATTTAAGTTTCTGAGTCTTGTGATGCAGTTTCTGCAAGTTCAATAGACAGCAGCAACAATATACGTTTATCAGCAAACCCAAGCACACGGATCCAATTGCAATAAAAGAGAAGTTCATTCAAGCAAAGGTATTCCATGGTTAAATTTTTGTTTTTCATACTAACTCAATAAAGGCGTCTCTCCTTTCATCTAATATTGTAGGTGAGAGAATCAAGTATAAATCCTCCAGTCCTTTGTTTTATCTTCCAGCGTGTATGTGTTAGTAAAAAAAACTCGTATAAAATTTAATATTGTCAATAAAATTGTGAGAGTTGTGGAGAGAGGTAAGGAGGTTCATAATCTCTTAGGGCATGCTCATTGTGATGGGGAACAAGATTGCGTAGTAGCTGAGCACCAGGTTCAGCTCACTTTCGACGTCCCATCTTAGACGGGGCCCGATCCATGTTTATGATGCTTTTTTCTCTTATTTATTTGCTATTTTGTAGTTTTATTAAGTGTTATTTTCAGCCTACTTGTTTTGGCTTGTTATGTTGTTTTTAGTCCCATATTGGTTTGGGACAAGTTGTGTGGTGACATGGTAGGTTATTTAAAGACTCCCATGGTTCTCTTTATTGTAATCTATTGAATAAGAAACAAAATTTTGATGCATTTGCTTTGATAACGGTTGCGATGGCTTCTCTTCTCCGACAATGCGGAGCCTATGGTTACCCACTGTGAACCTGGAGGGTTTTAGACCGCCCTAGTACAATCTCTCTCTCTCTCTCTCGCCCCCTCTTTGTCTTTGAAGTCCACCGCCATCTATACCTTTCCTAAAGCCCTCTAAGTGGTCTACCCTAATATGAGGCACAATATTCTTGAAGTCCAAATCTTAGTTTTTCATCACCAAATTGATTCCAAAACATTACCCTACCATTTACTCAACTTTTCCGCACAAATCTATCCACTTTCCCTTACCGAATTAACTAAAACAGTACACAACTATGCACAGAGCAGGAAGATGTTCCAATCATGTTTTGATCTATCAAACCTTGTTTGATTAATGTCAAACCACAACCGATTGAAATCTCTATGAACCCTACATCTATCTACACCAAAATCCCTAATTCTTACTCGCGAATCAAACCCCAATTTGATCAAAACTCAGATCTTGTCTAGACAGTCTAGATTTGAAATCTCATATTTGAAACCCTAATTCGAGAATCGATTATCAAATCGGGCGATCTTGGGCCGTTGTGAAGTCCTCACCAAGCTCGGTCACCATATCCTACAACCACCCAACAATAATAGCACAATTACAATTTTAGCCCTCCACCTAAAGTGAGCTGCTTCTTTTGGTGGGAACCCTCACTTGTCCTGCATCATTTTGGTATCGGAGCTCGTTCTTGGTGAGGTCCATTCTGTCAACTAATCCACCGGGCATCATCGTTGGTGTTTCCTTCACCTGCATCAACCTCGACAGTGAATCAGTGATATCTTTGCAAGTAATCACAAGTGTACACCCTAAAACCCACATAAAACCACAACCATTGCGGCCTCAACTATACCTTGTTGCCCCTTCACGACCACCACCAACACCACCACAAAAAAAGAAGAGAGAAATTTGTCGTTGTGAAATATAGTTTTGAGAAGAAAAAAAATCAAGAAGAGAAGCTGATCAACCACCATCCTTGCCACCTTGCCGCGGACATTCCTTTAAGCTGTCACTACTTGCTTCGATGATCCACCCAAACATACTCGCACACATGGCAATCAAAACCAAAAAACACTGTGTAGAGATCGGCAAGGAAGGAGAAGAAGAGGAAGAAAGAAAAAAAAGAAAAAGAAAAAAGAGAAGCGACTCACCTGCAGTTGCCACTTGAGCTCGCCTAAATCCCCATCACCCTTGCAATTTAGAACATCTTCTACCCAAGTTGCTGCCCAGCACCATGCGTCGCCGCAGTCACAATTTCCGTCACCACCTGTTTCTTCGACCCCTTGATACTGACAACACCAAACCAAATGAAACATGAACCGTTCCTTTTCACCCTTCATTGAGTTGCGTTTAAACCCATCTCAAATAAAACTCATTCCAACCCTATTATCCCTTATCGTTACCTATTGAAACCTGGAACCCAAGACTCAACAAGTCAACAACATTTTAAGTGATTAAGCTTAGACCAATTAACCCATTGATTCAACCAAACGCAATCCATTGCATTGAACTAAATAAGTACTAAAAAAACTTGAACCTGAACCCATTACTTAAATCTCAATTTAATCCTAAACACATTTCAGTTGAATGTAACAATTGTGAAGACAATGAAATTAGAACAAAACCCACATATCCATTTAAACCCCCAAGGGATCGATTGCTATGTGTTAGGGCTTCTTTTGGGCCCTATTCAATCCGATCCATGCTTAGGTTGCTTTA
This sequence comes from Chamaelirium japonicum, assembly GCA_947650365.1. Taxonomy (NCBI): domain Eukaryota; kingdom Viridiplantae; phylum Streptophyta; class Magnoliopsida; order Liliales; family Melanthiaceae; genus Chamaelirium; species Chamaelirium japonicum. Next base: position 37,110,455 of record OX393553.1, on the reverse strand, counting down.
ATTGCGTCCCTTGATCACGACTTAAAGTCTATTTGATCTCATCCGTTGAGTGGGACGATTTTGACGGTACATGCAATTTTTATTAGTTAGTCAATGAAGATAAGTTGGTGCAAACACACCCTTGCAACTGAGCAGTCAACAATCTTATATATTATTATATCTCAGTGCTTAATATGTATCGACACCAAACGGTATTAAAAGTATATTGAGATAGACATTGAACAATAAGGACACAACACATGATACTCAAACCCATTATGTTACTTGGATCCTCCTACTGAGAAAAGGTATGGGCGTCGAACACTTGTGTGCGCGTGTGTGTAGCTAATAACTAGTCAGTAATAATGTGGGAGTGGATGCGATTCTTTCTTTTCCTTCTCTACTCAAAGTTCAACCCCAAACATTACTCGCTTCCTTCCTAACAGGGGTGCCACTAGGATCAACTCGTATATTTTTCATATCGTTTGGTGTTGACACTTGACATATATTAAGCACCGAGACAGAAAAATACATAAGATTGTCTACTGGGACACAATTTGCACGCTAAGATATACAAGTTTTCCCCTTTTTCTAGCATCTAGGCTGCCTACAATTGCTTTTTAGTGATTGTAAGACATGATTTGAGCCATCAAACATAACTTATGATGATTCCATAAAAATTTAGCATCCTATATGCATTTATAACATGTGTGATTCTTGATAAACAACATGTTCATCAATGTATCTAAAGATACGAGACACCCAAATTTATGTGACTAATAACATTTAATAACTAAGAAAACATTGACATCAAGGTACATATAGGCATGGTAATAATTGCAACAAAGAAACACATATAACTATAATAAACGTGTATACAACCAAGTCGCACATGAGGCCATACCATAACCATCAAGCCATATCCCATCTGCTTGGGGTTGACTTTATGAATCCTTCTTCGCCATTCATTTCTATTTAGGGCTATATCTGTTGTCAATGAAAGTTTTTCCATGTCTTTTATAACAACTTGTATCAATATCATTCTAGGTCTTCTCCTCCTCCTTGGACCTTTCACGCTAATCCGAGACTATATCTTTATCGGGGCCACCTCTGGTCTACGTTTTGCATGCCCAAACCATCTTAATATGTTCTCAATTATCTTGTCCTCAATTGGTGCCACTCCAACCCTTTCTCTAATACACTCCTTCATTGCTCTATCCTGTGTAGTTTTTTTGCACATCTACCTCTATATCCTCATCTCTGCCATGCTCTTCTTATGAGCTTGAGCTCTCTTTAAGGGCCAACATTCTGAACCATATAACATTGCGGATCCTATTGTTGTCTTGTAAAATTTACCCATAAATCTTAAAGGCATGTGGCGATCACATAGCACTCCCTCTCCACTTCATCCAACATGCTCTAATCCCATTGGATAGATCATCATTTTTTTCTCCATTCATTTGTACAACAAACCCAAGATACCGAAAACAATCACATTGTTGTACTTCTTGGTCATTAATTGTGAAATGGGCTTCATTATCATTGTTATTTGTATTAAAATTGCACTCCATACATTCCATGTTAGCTTGACTTATTTCCCTTATCTTCCAAAGTCATGCATGAAACATATAATATAATAAGCATATATTGAATATGGAAATCAAATACTTCAAGTCCATCCTACATGCATTAAAGCATATGGTTTCCTTTCATAATGTCCTTTTATTAATCATATCTCTAGTTACTATTAGTTAATGTGTATACACACGCATCTAGTGTGTTGCTCATGCTTAGGATAAAACTGGCAATTTTATTATCTCAGGATTAGGAGATAGAGTTAGTAGTTTTTGTATTAAAATAGAGTATCAATCTTTGATTTGCAACAGTGTTTTCAGAGGAAGGGGCGTAAGGTGGGGCATTTTGCCTGATGTGGGGCGGGGCGTAAGCCCCACGAATTTTTCATTTCTAATTTAAAAAATATATAGAAATAAAAAATATTATATAAATAGTGAAAATAGATTAAAAATAAACAAAATAAAAAATATTATGAACAAACAAAGCATTTAAGCCTACAAAATTGGTTTATAAGTCACAAATTTATACACAACGATAATAAAAATGAACTTATCATTGTATTTCAATATCATTTAAGATCTAATTCTAAATTTCTAACCAAAATTCACACTATTTATGTTTATATTCCGTAGATTCTATCATTCTATACATGATATATAACCAATTTAAAACAACTTTAGTTCTCAAAAATGTCATAATCGCTATCCAAGAGAGTAAGAGGCATATAAAAGATTACACGGTAGTAATCAAATCATTTTTTTTTAACTATGCAGATAAACTTCAGTGGGGTGTAAGCCCAGGCCATTGGGGCGTAAAAGACGTACCCGGGCATTCTGGGCATATGCCCCAGTGGTTAAAAAGCCCCAGATTGAGCCGCCCCGGGCGTTTTAGGACCGCCCCGCCTCGGGGCATGCCCTGGGCATACCCCGGGGCGAGTTTTTTAAAACACTGATTTGCAATCAATGTCCGTATACGTTTTGTATTGAAATATTTAATATGTTATTCATTAGAAGGTCCCTAATGGCTAAGTTTGAATGTCGAATATTTCATCCCTTCTAAACATTCTGGAGGTAAATAGATATAACTACAGAGAAAATTTAAAATGTAATATCAAAATTTGTAATATTTTCCACCACCATTTAGACAAGAAAACTTAGTTAAATGTTTTAGGAGGTACATTTAATGTGCCAAATGGTATTATCTCATCGTGCCCTATCGAGTGTTACTCATATATATATATATATATATATATATATATATATATATATATATATATATATATATATATATATATATATATATATATATATATATATATATATATATGCAAAAATACAGATCGCTTAACGTGTCTGCTAGCTGGCGGCACTATGCATATAGCACAATATGTAGCAGCACCATACAGACTCATTTACGATGATAGTAATTTACACAGGTACAACTTATCAAGTTTATCCAATCCTCAAAAGGAGCATTAGCAGACACGAGTATACAAGATATGTACACATACAATGTGTATCTAATTTGCACAATACAAGTCTGAAAATAATAAATATTACAAGTTTGATCTAACACCTGTGTTTTTGCTGTTCCTTTTCTCCTTAAAATATGCATGTATTTATTGCGTTGTGTGGAGTTCTCTTCAGGATCTCCATGTGGGATAGCTCTCTGTGGACTGGTGCATGGGCCTGCTCAATTTCCTTGCTTTAGTAAGCATATGGAGTATGCTTGTGTGAATCATATCTGTGCTTGTGTGAACATGTCACCTTTTTGTTTTTAAATTATTGATGGTGTACGATGCATGTTTGAGTTAATATGAAATTTGCATCTTTTAATCTGTTTATATCTTGTGTGCGTTTCACTGAACAGTGTCATGTTGCACTGTTCCCTGGTGCTAATAGTATGTTATATCTATCGCAACCTATGTCACTTCTGTTATTTTTTGTATCCTTGATTCAAATCTAACTGTTTTGCAATTGCTATTTCCCAATTTAATGTTGGAGAGGTGCTCTGATCCCAAGTTTCTGAGTCCTTCAGGGAATGTACTGAAGTCTGCTTTTTCTACACTTCCAGTATGCAGAGAAAGTGTTTGTTCCCAAGCCAAATGGAAATCACAATCAACTTCTAGTGGCCCAACAAATGTGGGAAAGTGTCCGCACCAACAACAAGAGAGCAGTATATCAGCACATAGTGGCTTTGAATGCTGATGTCAACGCTATATATGGGCAGACATTGTTTACCTCCTCCTTAACTCTTGCCAAAGCTATGCTTCTACAAGAGCAGCCAGTTGCAATACTGGATCAAAGTTCCAGCTGTTTAGTAGGTGATTCCTTGCATGCGATTTCTGCAATGAACTCCCTTGGCTCAGAGAAAACAAATGCGGGTGGAAGTGAAATGGTTGAATTCCTTGAAGGCTTCTCCCTTCTTCATCTTGCATGTCAAACTGCGGATATGGGCATGATGGAGCTCCTTTTACAGTATGGTGCCAACGTAAATTCTACTGATTCGGAAGGCAAGACACCCCTTCATCATTGTATCCTAAAAGGCCGAACCGTCTTTGCTAAGCTTCTTCTTACCAGGTGATTTGCCTAACCCTTTGGCGTGTTCATCTTCTTAATGTCTCATCTTTTGCTTTTATATTTCTTTCTCTAGAAACATAGTCCAACATATCATTTTTTTGTAACTCAGAAGAAAGTTGTGTTCTTAAACCAGAAAACATGACTCGACATGAAAACGTACCGCGTAGAGTATACTCGGAAACTTGGTTGAAATTTGACAGAGTTGTGACCTAATACTCACACATATAATGTTACTAATAGTTAGTATGTATATAACATAGAATTGAACATTATTTATAAATTATATAGAATATTGGAATTTTTTATATACATACATATAGATAGATTGATAAAAAAATAACAATGCATCATCTACAACATAAGGGTTTAGAACCTCTGTAGTCAAAGCATCGCCTAGGTGGGCGCCTTGGCTTTTTGGACCCTTGGGCACGTAGGCAACCCCCTAGGTGGGCGGTTTTTTCTAGGTGGCCGCCTGAGACCTGGGCTCCTAGGACCACCTGGGTAGTTTTTCACTTGATCCAATTTGGGATTTCTCACAAATTGAGTTGAATTAATTCATAATTGAGTTGCATTAACTCAAAATTGAGTTGTAATAACTCAAATTTAGTTGAATAAGCTCAAAATTGAGTTAAATTAACTCAAATTATAATAATGGGTTCATTAGAATTTGGGGGGTTTTCAAAAGTGAGTTGAATTTACTTGATATTCAGTTGAACTAACTGTAACTGAAAATTGAGTTGAATCAACTCAAATTCTTATGATGGGTTCATAAGAAATTGGGGTTTTTTTAAAATTGAGTTGAATTAACTCAAAATTGAGCTGCATTAACTGAAATTGAGTTGAATAAAACCGAAAATCGAGTTAAATTAGCATAAATTCTTATGGTGGGTTCATAAGAATTTGGGGTTTTTTCAAAATTGAGTTGAACTAACTTAAAAGTCAGTTGAATTAACTCAAAATTGAGTTGAATTAACTCAAATTATTATGAGGGTTCATAAGAAATTGGGGTTTTTTCAAAATTGAGTTAAATTAACTCAAAATTGAGTTTCATTAATTCAAATTGAGTTGAATTAACCCAAAAATGAGTTAAATTAGCTCAAATTCTTATGATGGGTTCATAAGAATTTGGGGTTTTTCAAAATTGAGTTGAATTAACTCAAATTCTTATGATGAGTTCATCAGAAATTGGAGGGATTTCAAAATTGAGTTAATTAATTCAAAATTGACTTGAATTAGCTCAAAATTGAGTTGCATTAACATGAATTGAGTTGAATAAACTCAAAATTTAGTTTATTTAATTTAAATTCTTATGATTGGTTCATAAGAATTTCAGAGGTTTTCAAAATTGAGTTGAATTAACTCCAAATTGAGTTGAATTAACTCAAATTCTTATGATGGGTTCATAAGAATTTTTTTTTTAAAATTGAGTTGAATTAAGTTAATTAGCTCAAAAGTGTGTAGAATTAACTCAAATTGAGTAGAATTAGCTCAAATTGTGCTTGAATTAACTCAAATTCATGTGAGCGTTTTCAAAATTGAGTTGAATTAACTCAAAATTGAGTTTAAATAAATATGAACTTAAACCCAAAACCCTAATATATAATTTTTTTCTTGAATTTTTAGAAGTTTTCTGCTTTTTCTTCTTCAGTTTTTTATTTTTTGATTCAGTTTATGGGTATTGTATTCCTACTTTCTAGATAATTTGACTTTTAGGTGGTGAAAATTATAATCAACATGCTAATAGATTACTAAAATCATGTATATACAAATTTATATTATATATAAAAAATTTAATAATTACTCGTCGCCGGCGCCTTGACTACACTGTTTAGAACATTAAATCCGCCCCTCCCCCCCCTCCCCTCGAAAAAAAAAAGATTATGATTTTATGCACCCCCACCTGATCACTAAAATCCATCTCAAGTTGAAGAGAAACATTAAAATAAGAGAGGGAAACATGAAAGAATAATACATGACACAAGGGACTAAGGCAGAGGCCGGCATGGGGCGGATGACAAACCTCTTCTTTTCCACCTTCCTCGCTCTTCTGTTGCAAGGGTTCAGTGCAGTGCATCATAGAATTTGCATATGGATTGCATTTTATTCCCCTCCCCCCTTCTCATGTTATTATATTAGGGTATGGTAGTGCAGGCAAACCCCACACCCCCTTATTCTAGTAATAATTTACTAAAAAATTCAGTAAGACTCAATACTCGATCGAGTCGGCTAACTCGAATTACTTGGACGAGTTCTACGCTACACTCGACCGACTAGCGCCAAACCTGACACCCTAAATCAACCTGTATCCCAGTCGAGTCGAGTTGACTCGATGAGTTTTGAAACAGTAGGAGAAATATTTATGAGCAGTGAAATTCGAAAAATGACTTTGCATTTTTTTGTTTACTGCAATTGTATTTTTTTTTAATAATTATATCTTAGATCTTTTGGGCCATCCACTGCAAGAAATATACAAACATAAGCAAATGGCATACGCCCAACTTTTCATGGATGATAATAATTTGTCAAATCTCATTATGCGGTCAGTATGACATAGGGCCCCTTTCGCATATGTGATTGTGTGGCCGCACGGTTGGTTGTACACTTTTTCTAGTTCAGCCAAAAATGCCAAAAGAAAACTAATAAATCTAAAAAAATATACCAATATATTTATCGAGACAAATACTTTTTTATATTATTTCATTAAAAATGATATACATCGAACTTATACAAAATGATTTACAATTGTATAATTAGTGAAGTGACAGAAAAGATGAACATCTGTAAAAGTTTAAAATCAATGTCAAAAAATAGTTACATTATATACAAGTATGAAAATACATGTTTAGCAAAAACATATGGAAAGAAAAAATCTAGAAGGTTATCTTTGTCTTCAAGAGATGTCTCCACCATCTCTATCGTCAAAATCGTTTGTTAGCCCATCTTCCTTTGAGTCGTTTACTTCTATGTATTGCTCCTCTTATCAATATCCTCATTGCTCATGCTCACTTGTACATCGTTCATGTTTACTGGGACTGGTGATGTTTTTTCTTCTTTGTCTACAATCCAAAGATCACAATAATGCTTTATTCCATCAAGTCCCACTTAACTATTGGAACTTGATCTATTTCTGCCCCCCCCCTCCCCCCCCCCCCCCCGACCGTCGTCTTCTTTGTCGCAAGCTCGACACTTCTCCTTTCGCACTATAAGCTGTATGCTCAACTTGCATGCTATGAAGCTGTCGTCCTAGAAGATTACCTCATAGGTACTGTTAATGTATATAGAGATGGGTCATGTTTTATGTACAGACAGGTCGGGTTTTATGTGTAATGTTGATATATATTGGGCTTAGTCCCCATAATTAAGAGACATTCCATTTTCTCCGAACCCTTGTCATCTCCTAACATGCTATCAGAGCTCTCCAGGTTCCAGGGTTTCTCCCTCTGCGACGGCGATGACGACAACCGGTTGCTCCTATTTTCTTTGTTCACCCTCACCGGCGATCCCCTCCTTGCCACCGATCCCCTCCCCGGAGCCCCTGTCCTCCTCCCACAGCTACCCCATCAACCCCGCAGCCCCCCGTCTCTGATCCCGTTCCCCTCAGCCCCTCTCAGCCCCTTTCCTCTTCCCCGCAGCCCCCTCTCCCCTGCCGCGCAGTCGTGCCACCGCCCGACCTCCCTCCCCTCTCCCCTTTTACCGCAGTCGACCTCCCTCCCCTTCCCGCATCAACCCCCGACCTTCTTCCCTTTTCCCGCAGCTGGCCTCCTTGCCACCCCCTACGCCACCCACTGGCCTCCCTCCCCTATCTTGCACCCCCCCTTACCACCCTCTTGCCACCTTCCCCTTTCTCGCAGCCGGCCTTCCTGCCACCCTCGCGCCACCCCCTCCAGTCGTTTGGTACTCCTGCAGCATCTCTCGGCTCCCGTGTCACCTGCACACAGTGGTTGCTCGCGAGTCCCTTCGGTCTTCTGTTTTGAGGGTATTTTCGCCACAATTTCTGACTCTACCGTACTCACCGACTGTACTCCTGCTTCTACCCATATGGGGGTTCGCATTGCTGATGGGGCCATCGTAGCTATTTCGCAGTGTGATTCCATCATCTCTATTTCCGATCCCACTAGTCGCTTGACCTTACCCCGTGTTCATCATGCTCTCTTATTAAATATTAATTCAATATATGTTAGTTTCCTTTGTGACTCTGGCCTGGCCGTTACCTTTACTTCTTGTTCTGTGCAGGATCTATGGACGGGTCAGAGGATTGGGCTGGGTCATCGAGCAGGGGGACTCTACTAGTTGGATCACCTTCGGATTTTTACTTCCTCTCCTTCTGTTTTGTCAGCTCTGTTTGTCATTTCTGATGCTGACTTGTGGCACAGACGGTTAGGTCAAAGCGTTTTCTGCTTATGTGCTTTATGTCGAGTGTCTTTCTCCCCCCTCTGTTTGCACGGGTTGTCGATTTGCAAAGCACCTATCTCTTCCTTTTTCTACTAGTGCTTCTCGATCCAACGCTCCTTTTGATCTAGTGCATTCTGATATTTGGGGTCCTGCTCCAGTTGCCTTCTTTACTGGTTTCTTGTATTATGTGAACTTCATAGATGACTACTCCAGTTGTACCTGGGTCTATCTTATGTGCCGCCGCTTCGAGATTCCTCACATTCACAAGATCTTCACTACTATGCTCCATACCTAGTTTGGTTGGCGTATTAAAATCTTTTGATCTGACTGTGCTTAAGAGTATCTCTCCTCTGAGATGCGTGTGATCCTTCAGACTTACGGTACTCTTCACCAGCAGTCGTGCCCTCACACAACTTATGAACAGAACGGAGTCGCCGAGCTCAAGCATCGTCATGTCCTTAAAACAGCACGAGCTCTACTTTTGTCTGCTTATGTTCCATATTCCTACTGGGTCGAGACTGTTCTGACCGCCGTTAACCTTATTAACATCACTTCGTCCTCCACCTTTTCTGTTATTATCCCTTACGAGCGACTTTACTCCACATCCCTTGACTACTCCCTTCTTCGCACATTCGGGTGCACGTGTTTCGTCCTCCCTCCCCATGAATGCACCAAACTCTCAGTTAGATTTGTTAGGTGTGTTCACTTGGAGCTCAGTCGGGAGCACAATGGCTATCGGTGTTACGATCCCTTAGCTCGCCGGATCCGTGTCTCTCGTCATGTCTCATTTATTGAGGATGTCCCGTACTTTTTTACTGAGTCCCGGGATCTTCTCTTATCGCCTGTGTCACCTTCTATACCTCCACCTCCTGTCACCTTGTCCCCCTTCTAGTCCTCTACGCCTTCACCACCTCTTCACATCGCCTTCCTATCTCCGTATCCTGCTCCCACGCCTACGGCTATGCTTTCGTCGGTTGAGCTTCCCATACCATCGTCGGGACCCTCCTTCGCCTCCCCCTCCCTCGCCCTCCCACCTCCACCTACCATGCCCCCTCCTCCTCCAGCTCACCCACCCCCACCCCCACCCCTACCATCACTATCTGTCACTCGTGTCTACGTTCGTCGCTCCACAATTACTCCCACCGAGGCTGCCTTTACTGGTGCTCCCTCACCTGCAGCTGCTTCCTCCTCTCCGATCGTGGATCCTGGCTTTGTTCGGCTCTATCCTACGTGCGAACATCACTTTCTTGACAGATATGACTACTCTCCTGATAGGTTTGACTACTCTGCTTTTACATTTGACTCTCCTGCCACCTCTGGATACTCTATTGTTGCCTCCTACTCTCCGTCATATCAGGCCTTTCTTTCTGTTCTCTATATCCACCGGGAGCCCCAGTCGTACTGTGAGGCAGTTTTGCACCTAGCATGGCGACATACCATGACAGAGGAACTTGAGGCTTTTTAGCGGACCCAGACTTGGGATCTGGTTCTTTGTCCCTCAGGCGTGGTTTTTATCAGCTGCAAATGGATCTTCAAGGTCAAGACTCGACCTGACGACTCCATTAAGCGGCTAAAGGATCGTCTTGTTGCTCATAGCTTCTCCCAGGAGTATGGGATTGACTACGATGAGATGTTTGCTCCAGTTGCTTGGATGACCACTGTGTGCACCCTCTTAGATATGGCACCTGCTCGAGGGTGGCCTTTCCATCAGATAGATGTGACAAATGCTTTCCTTCACGGTGACCTCTCAGAGGAGTACATGGCTCCTTCACCGGGCGTCTCTGCTCCTTTGGGGCACGTCTATCGTCTGCGCCAGGCAATCTATGGGCTCAAGCAGGCCCCTCGTGTCTGCTTTGAGCAATTTCGCAGTGCAGTTCTTGCCGCTGGATTTGTAGAACGACACTCTGACTATGCCCTATCACTCGCTCCTCCAGTCAAGGCCTTGTTGTTCTGCTCCTGTATGTGGACGATATGATCATCACCGGAGACGACAGTACCACCATAGCATTCCTTCGACGTCATCTCCAGAGTCAGATCGAGATGAAGGATTTGGGCCCTCTTCGCTACTTCTTTGGTCTTGAGATTGCCCATTTGGCTCGTGGTTTGTTGATCTCCCAGCAGATGTATATTTCCGATATCTTTGCTGATGCTGATCTCACTAACTCTCACACTGCTAACACACCAATGGAGCTCAACTTGAAGCTCCTTCCTACAGATGGTGAGCCTCTCTGGGATGTCTTCAGATATCAGAGGTTGGTTGTGATACTAGTTTGTCTCACTATGACTAGACTAGACTTGGCCCATGCTGTAGGTATTGTCAGTTAGTTTATTCAGGTTCCCCGCTCTGTTCACTATGCAACATTACTCCGGATCCTCCGCTATCTCCGGGGCACCATCACCCGTTCGTTGCTTCTATCTTTCACCTCTCCTTTAGTGCCGCGCGCCTACTCCGATGTAGACTGGGCATGAGATGTTGCTACTCGACATTCTACCACCGGCTACTATGTATTACTTGATGACTCGCTCATTTCTTGATGTAGTACGAAACAGGAGTCCGTTGCTCGCTCCAGCACTGAAGCCGAATACCTCTTTTTTTTGACAACCTGGGAGTCGTGATATCCGAGCCCACCTCTTTTTTGTGACAACTAGAGTGCTATTTAGGTCGCTAGCAACCCGGTTTTTCACGAGCGGACGAAACGTATCGAGGTTGACTGTCATTATGCTCGCCAGGAGTTTATCGCCCACACCATCTCCTTGCCATTCATTCACTCGACGGAGCAGACTGTTGGCTTCCTCATGAAATCTTTTACCATTTCTCGCTTCCGGCATTTTATCAGCAAACTCTCGGTATATGATCCACCGTGAGTTTGAGGGGGAGTGTTAATGTATATAAAGATGGGTTAGGTTTTATGTACAGACGGGTTGGGTTTTATGTGTAATGTTGTGCATATATATTGGGCTTAGTCCCTTAATGAAGAGACATTCCACTCTCTCCAAACCCTAGCCATCATCTCCTAACATGAATGAACCATCCACTGGTGATCTTCCTCTGCCTCGTCAAGCTCTGTTACCAAAAACACTGAATTTTTGAATAAGTCTCGATTAAAATGCGACTTATTTAGTCAACGTTTGCTATGCGACTCTTTCTCGATTTTTTGAAAAAGTCACGATTTTTACGTTTTAATCCTGATTTACGAGTTTTAATCCCGTCATGTATTGCTCAAAAAACCTATTGTAACATCTATATATACATATGTTCTAAAATTCTACCGTTTATTTCCTGACTTTTTCTTGACCTTTCTGACTTTTTCTCGATTTTTCCTACTATCCTAGTCGATTTTTTCCCGACTTCCGACTTGGTAACTATGTCGTCAAGATGGATGTGATCATTGAATCCCAGCTCTTCACCCATCTCTCTTCGAATCGTTAGCCCTTTGTTTTATGGCATGAATAATAAGTCGTTCATCTTCTTCAGCCGATTACTCGTAGGGATGGCAGCGGTGCAGTTTAAATCGAAAACCACAGTAAACCGCACCGCATGATGCGGTTTAAACTGAAAACCACGGTAAACTGCACCGATTTTGGTTTGTCAGAATATAAAACCATCATGGTGCGGTGTGATGCAGTTTTGGATTTCGGTTTCGGTGTAGCGGTGCGGTTTCGGTTTTGACCAAAACCGCATAAAACCACACCGTTTAAGCCATTGTAATAATAAACCGTGGTTCACCACACCACATCGTATGGTGTAGTTTCGGTTTTACATAATGGTACACCGTCGCGGTGCGGTGCAGTTTTGATGTGGCGGTTCGGTGTTGCGGTGCGGTTTCGGTTTTACCCAAAACCGCACCGTTGCCATCCCTAATTAGTCGTATTTATCTTAGAATTCAAATTCATTTACCGTATTAAATTGAGATTACTGGATGCTGTAGTTACGGTGTGGTTGTATACCATCTCTAATGTACTCCAGTTACATTTGCAGCTCGAAGCAGGGAAAGTAAGGCCTAGAATCCTCATAGTTGATCTCTTAAAGCTTGAATCCTTTGTTGCAGGATCCACTTCGCCCACCACCCGCTAGTCAACTGTGTTATACTATTCATTTGAGTAAAGATTAGATGGTTTACTACAATTGAGTAAATCAAATATTTAATGAATAATAAAGTAACTTTAACATGGTGTTGGATATTCCACCATCGAATGGCAATTTCTCTGTAGCATAACATTTTGTTTGCATTCTTGTACCGATCTAGCTGAGTTGATATCTGAACTTATTTGTTCCTATCTGAAACCATTTTGTCTAAATTGTCAAGAAAACCCACAGTATGTGCATCATTCGTTTGTTCTTGGTCGGTGTTGAAATACAAGATGGGGTTTAACATAATTGCTATAGAATATAGAATGCTAGATGTTTAATTACTCTTTCTTTTTCATAACCACTAAGGCTTTTATAAGTTTGTTCTATATAATTAGAATTATCTTTTAACTTTTGTTTTACTTTTTTTAATTCCATCTTTAATCTTAGTAGAGTGATTAATGACGATGAATCATGAAACCACCAATGCTCTAAATACATTGGTCCAAAAGGGTACGGAAGGTATGATTCGAGTGACCTACTTCCCATCATGTCTTTAACCAAGGGCGATTGACAAAATCGAGAACAGAACAAAAGTATTGCGTTGCTGACATCTAAACATCTTTGAGGCTTAAAAAATATGGACGCAAATCTAATAACCAAAGGACAAAGTAATTATATCCTATTGTATTCTCATCCTACTTAATCAAAGTGCATTCTTGTACATTGAAAAGAATAATTTTCTCACTGTAGCATATATTGATATATAACTTACATATTTCCTCTAAGTTAAATCTAATCAATGGACAACACAAGATGTCCCAAAAAACACGATCATTTCTCCATAAGGAGGTGATACTTCGTCATGTTGTCCATGACAATTTCTACGACGTAGTCTCTTATTTCATATGTTGTTTCAACTAGAAGATTAATTAGGTGGTTGGTTGTATGTGAATGCGTGGAATCATCCGCGTATTTAAGGAACATTGTTCTTGTCAAATAATTAAGAAGAAAGTTAATCAGTATCAATCTGCAATGATCTGTCAACCCATATTCAAGGTGTGCGTGTGGTTTTCCATGCCTCTTTGTATTTGATGAAAAAATCTTGTGTGGTCTCCAACTCCTTTTGCAGGTATGTTTGCATAATTTCATGGTTGAGAGTGGTTTTAAGCTCAGACCAAATTGTCTAATAGCTTCAACCATTTGTATGAATCTTTTAAGCTTAGTGGACTTGTGTTTCTCTATCTTCCTTTTAATAGTTATTTTATATTGTAGACTTGTAGTTTGGGCATGGCGTTTATTCTTTGCCATTTGGTTAACCAGATCCTCTAAATGTGGTATACATAAGCGGTCTAGAGGTCCATGAGCTTGTGGCTTCTTTGGTGGTGGTGGAGACGGTGGTCTAGAGCGTCTTGTCAACACTTGGAGTTTGGTCAATCATCAATGTCAATGTCCAAAAGCCCCCCTCCGTGTATTGCTCAGCCAACTTTTTTCTTGCTTCTTTTGAGAGGTCTCATCCACGTACTTCATGATTTTCCTTAGGTTTTTCAAAAGTAATCTTCAAGGCATTAACATAGTTGCACAACATAGTTACTGGTATAGTCGCACAACTCACACACTTTTGGATTCTTGTTATTAAGTCTCCTATAGTGCCCATACTTCCATCCCGGTTCATTAGAACTGTCGAGTTTAAGTGGAAAGAGAAACCTACAGAAGATATGGAGAAGATTGAGATGAGGGAGCTTATAGCTAGTAACTATCTAGCACAATATGAAAAATACTAAAAGAGAGTAAAAAATGAGAACTTTGTTGTGGGAGAGTGTCAGTGGCGGCATGCTAGCGGGTTTGGCCTAGGGGTGGGACTTGGGCGGGTTGAAGGGTCTGCCCATGCCCAACCCGATTTGCACAAACATTAACCTGTTTTGCCCGTGGAACCCGGGGAACCCCAACCCGTGCTTGCCCATTCTAGTTGCTCAGGTTGCTCGTGTTGCCTAATTTGCAAAATAATGGGTGGGTTGAGCGGGTTGCCCAATTAGAAATGCTTGTGCACTTAAATAGATGGGAAAAAAAACCCAACAAAATTTGAATTGCATAAAAAAGAAATCTTTGATTTGCATAATGAAAACATAAAGTCCAACCGATATTCTCACATATTTCAAATGAATTCTTAGCATTCAACATCAAACATACAATCTAGATTTCCATAAAAAAAAAAAACTACCAAAGCTTTCAACCTTAGTGTGTCACTTCCTTAGGTTCCTCAGGTTGGGAAGATCGGTGCCCAAACCCGTCCAAATTAAAATCGGGTTGATCCTTTTTTGTCCAAACCTGTCCAAGTTTTTAACCAGCTTTGCCCATGTTTGTCCATTGCTCGGGTTGGGCGGGTCGGGTTCAGGTCAGACCCACCCAAGTCCCACCCCTAGTTTGGCCTCCTCGACGTTGCCTACTTGTTTTCGTCGTCTCTCTTTATCATTGTCGTCTTGTCTCCACCTCGTTGCCTCCTCTTGGATTCTTGGTGGTAGATGGAAGGGAGATTGAGAACTTGGAGAAAACTTAGGAGAGAGCTTGCTTTATATTTGAGAGCTTAAAGAAGAGAGCTTCGAGTTGGAGAGATCTTGAGTTTTTGATAGAGCTTTACGTGCGTTGGGACAGAGTTGGAAAGTGTCGATGAAATGTGGGGCAGTTGGTGGTGGCATTGGTGTGCGTGCACATGTGTGCGTGTGTGTGGGGCGGCGGGGGGAGGGGAGGGGGGTTGCAAAATTATTATTTTAGTTCAGCGGTAAAAAATCTAACAGAAGACTGTGCGCCTGACAGTTACACTACTTCGTCCGTCCTCGATTGGCAAAACTCCTATGTTTTGCTCTAGCGTACTTGTTCCTCACCCTATCCTTCCTAGTTTCACCATAAAATGCGCCTTAAATCCATCTCGTTGTCATGCATGTCTGATGCCGCTATCGTATATTCTTTATTGCCAAACAATTTAAACCTTGCATTCTTAGTCATAACAAAAAAACAAAACATTGTTAAACATTTATTTTAAATACTTGAGAACTCATAAATTGGAGCCCATTAAACTGTTCAAGTACTATGACTCAACTTTTACGTTTAGCTTGTTCCATCGAAATGATATTGTCAAACTAACTAAACATAGATTAATAACATGTCTGTTGGTCCTGATCATAGTTATCAAGTCGGAAAACGGGAAAAAAAACGACAAGGGAAAAAATTGGAAAGATATGATGAAAACGGAAAAAACGGAAAAAAAAACATGAAAACATCGGAAAAAACAAAGAAAATCTTAAAAATTATACCAAGTATGTATATATGTCATTTTCCAACATTAAGTAATCGAAAGTTCAAAACATATAGCATATTCGTTTATTAAGTACGAACAAAATAAAACTCGAACCCAATTTAATCCCGGACCAAACCCGACTGGTTTTATACGCGTTTTTTCCGTTTTAAACGCGTATAAAACGCGTACGGACATTTTTTTCAAAAAAATGAGTTTTTTTTTTTATGTTTGCTACTACTTCGGATCGATACGCGTTTTTTTCAAAAAAACGTCCGATTTGGTAAGTATGGTTCTGAGTATTTAAGAATATTGCTCATTGTGGAACAACTCATACGAGTTCATTGCAGGGTTTTTAATTTGTATTTAATGATTTGTACCATAAATCCTTTAATTATAACCAATTGTTGAAAGGTTGTACGACTTCGAGATTTTCTTGGGAAGTCTTGTTCATTTGATTTGGACAATCTTGAGTATTTTGATAATTGTGAAGAACATCTGATCTGGTCCTAAAATGTTTTCAATACCCTATATCTAGGATTGAATGAAACCGTTGCAATAGATTGAGACGGTCAGAATGTAGTGAAGAGGATGGAAGGATCAAATGGCAAACTCTCTTCTTTATTCTCGCACCTCTTTATTGAAATTACTCTGGGAATTTAGTGGCGTATAGATGTCGATAAGAAACGTTAGCATCCCTCGTTTTGAGTGGTGGCATGAATTTAGATTTGTTTATTACACTTGTTTTACTTGTACTCATGCTTGAAGTTGTAAGATTCCTAGCTTGTAACTAAACCTGTGTGAAGGAACTGAAAACAGACCCTTGTGTGTATCTGCATGCAGGGGAGCTGACCCGCAGGCCACTGACAGCTACGGGAAAACCCCTCTGCAGTACGCAATCGAGACAGGAACCGTCAACGATGATGAGATCCTTGTTCTCTTGGAGGACACAAACAGATAGCAGCGCGAAGAGCTCGAGATGAGCAGTCGCCGTTTTAGAAAGCATGACCAGTTTCTGTAGGTCTACTCTAGAGAGAAAATCGGGGTGGGTCCCGGCTAGCGCATTTGCGAGAAGGCTTCGGCCAAGAGGAGCAGATGGCATTTTGCAAGCGGCCTGATCGATGGCCGCCCCCAACCAAGTCAGGTGATTTGTCTATTTTTCCAGTTTGGTTTGTTGTTGCATGCATTCTGGTGAGTTTTGTACATTGCCATGTTTTGATTATGTATCTTAACTAGTTCCGTGGCCGAGCTTTGATTAGATGCCATTGTTTGGTCAATGGAAATTTGTATATATATATATTTATATTTATATTTATATTTATATATATATGTATGTTCCATAATATTAAAAAAAGAAAAAAAATAGATTAGGTGCCATGAATAATATGCCTGTTGATTCTCCTACCAAATCCCTCACCTTTGTCTTTTGAGCTGTGTTCTTTTCCCGAGAGTTGGATTTCCTAGGAATGTGCCGATTCAGATATATGTCTGGTATGTTTGCGTGTTCCCCGGGAAATGGAAGCCCACTTTTTGTGAGATTCCATTTCTCATCCAGAACCTAAGAGTTGTAGATCCCACTGGACCTCCCCCATCCTCGTAGTGAAAGCTTGTACCGAGGAGTGGGAAGACGGTGAAAGCAATGTCAATTGATGGGGCGCGTGGTTTTATGGAAAGAGCGTGGCAATGGAACCCGCTCGTTGGAGTTCCAACTCTCAGGAAATGAACACAGCCTTGAAGAACATAGAAGCCTTACCAAGATTTTTCCAATGGAGTTGGGTCCTACTAAAATTGGGAATGATTTAGAGAATAGTTCAGGCAATGAAAATTTATCAATTCGCAAGCATTACCGCTAGGACGGGCAATGGGTCGTGTTTAGTTTCGGGTCGTCTCCAGAACCTCTAAACCCAAACCCGACCTGTTTATAAACTGGCAGTCTCGCTTGTATGTCCATACTTTGGTTTTCTTTTTTATTCTATATTTTGCTGCAACTCTCAATCCATGGGTGTCCTAATCACAGCCATCAACCTAGCGCAGACCAATGAGCCTGGGCAACAGGCTAAGTGCTGCTGTGATCGGATGTCGGGTAAACCCCCCGATACGACACAATCCATTGAATTTTAAATGGATCGGATTTAGCCCAGACCTGACCCATTTACTAATCGGGTTAAACGTGTCGACCCGTTGATGACCTTATTTTATTTTAACCCAGACCGGTCGAGTTTGTTGTGTTGGGTCTGAAATTGTTGGCCCTAAAAGCTATAGTGAACCGGAGAGTTGCGTGGAATGATTTGAATAGTAGTTCGGGCATGAAAATTTTTCAATTCAATGATGAATAGACTGACATGATTTAACCATCAACTTAGACGCATCCTATGAGGAGCGATCAGTTCGGATTTTGGCTAGTGAGGGTCCAATACTGTGCATCAAGATCATTCCCATGGTGAAGGTGCAATGACAATACTGTAGTGTGGAAGAGGCTACGTGAAAGCTTGTGTTAACAATGAGATCTCAATACTTTTTTCTTTTTTGATGTAATGACTACTTTTAATTTTTGGGACGAAAGTTTTATAAGGAGTGTAGGATGTAATGCCCAGCGTTTCCAAGTATATTTTTACTAAGAGCACCCTCACCTTTTGATGCTTAAAAAAATATTAAAATCATTTCATCAAACTATGTTGTAACTAAACATGTGCATAGTATGTGTTTGACTGGTTTTCAGGATCTGAGTTGCTGAAATAATGAATTTGTTTTATGGCTCGAACACCTTGTGGGGGTGTTTCTAGCTAAATATATATCTAATAAATATGGACAAAATTAACTTATTCCTCCAAAATTATATGTTATTTAGTAAGTCACCTCCCTTTTAATCTTTATTAGACTTACCATCCCATTCCGTCCAATTTCGTCAATCAAATATGTTGACTACTATTCCACTATCCTAGGTTGTTTAGTGGACCATTTTGCCCCTCGATGTGAACAAATTCAATCGTGAAGAAGATGAAGAAAATCCTCATATTTTGTATTAAAACTGATTCGATCATGAGGAAGAACATCATCTTTTTACTCAAATCTAGTGTCAAGAACCCATTCACAAGGGATCATGAGGAGAAAGATGAAACTCATTCGTGGGGAAGAACCCATTCATGAAAAAAGAAGAAGATGAAACTCACTTGTGAGGATGAATTCATTCGAGAGGAAGAAAATGAACCCATTTGGGAGGAAGAATGAGGAAAAAAATGAAACCCATTTATGGGGAAGGAATTCATTTGCAAGAAGTAACACATTTATGAGGAAGGTATTCGTTTGAGAGGATGAGATGAAACTCATTCGTGAGCAAAGAGATTAAATTCATTCAGGATAAACGCATTCGTGAGTAAAAGATGAAATTCATTCGTTATGAAGGAACCTCCTATTTAGGAAGAAGAAGACGAGACCGATTAGTGATGAAGAAACCCAATTTGGAGGAAAAAGATGAAATACATTCGTGAGGAAGGAACCCATCCGCAAGGAAGTAGATGAAGATCTTTCCCAAATCCTCAAATTTATAAGATGAAAATCTTTTCCAAATCCTTAAATACACTTTCGGGAGGTAGAAGATAAATATCTCCCACAAATCATCGAATCCCAAAATTTTAATATAACTTTGATCAATTTACGGTCTAATAAAAAATATAGGAGGGTGGAACAACAATCAAAGATGTTTGATGGGTGGAATTGGACGGAAGGGGTGGGGGGGGGGGGGGGGGTAAGTCTAATAACGATGGGGTGACTTACTAAATAGCATATAATATATATATATATATATATATATATATATATATATATATATATATATATATATATATATATATATATATATATATATATATATATATATATATATATATATATATATATATATATATATATATATATATATATATATATATATATATATATATATATATATATATATATGGGCTGGGATCCGTTGACAACCCAAAATGGGAGGTAAATTTACCTCCCATTTTTAACTTGATTCAATCGGTGGATAGAGGTTTCCGAATTTGCTGATTTTTTGTGAGGATGATCAACATGACAAGTTGATCATCCTCACAAAAAATCAGCAAATTCGGAAACTTATAAGAGTGTCAAATGTGTTATTCAAATTAACGGTTCAAATAGACGGTTCATAAACGTTTGATTCAATCGGCGCCCTTAGAAGTTTCAGATTTTGTTAATTTTTTGTGAGGATGATCAACTTGCCATAATGATCATCCTCACAAAAAATCAACAAAATCTGAAACTTCTAAGGATGCCGATTGAATCAAATGTTTCTGAACCGTCTATTTGAACCGTTAATTTGAATAACACATTTGACGCCCGTATAAGTTTCAGAATTTGCTGATTTTTTGTGAGGATGATCAACTTGCCATGTTGATCATCCTCACAAAAAATCAGCAAATTCGAAAACCTCTAACCAACGATTATGGCGAGTTGTAAATGGGAGGTAAATTTACCTCCCATTTTGGGTTGTCAACGGATCCCACCCCTATATATATATATATATATATATATATATATATATATATATATATATATATATATATATATATATATATATATATATATATATATATATATATATATATATATATATATATATATATATATATATATATATATATATATATATTTGGGGGGGGGGGAGGGGGATAAGTCAAATTTGCTCAATAAATCTAATAGTATAATATTAAAATGAAGTCCTCTCTCCCGTGTTGTGACATGTGGATCACTTTTAAAGAGCCAGAACCTTACTTCCATGTGTGAATACGACTCTCTCTCTCTCTCATAAATCCTAATAAAAATATGCTATAAAGATGATAAATAAACATGCAATGACATTTAATGATCATTTAATATTAATTAAAAAATCATTAATATCTCTCTTTTTCTTTCTAACAAGTTAATTACATCTAGATGAGTGAATCACAATCACTCTAGATTGCACACTTATTCAAATGACTGCGATGTTGTCCATGCTAATTGGCATGCATCAAGTTTATCTGAAAATTGCCCGGGTTTCGTACTAGTATATATACTAAAACGGAGACAGAATCTTTCTCCCGTGTGTGAACTCGTCTCTCTCACATAAATCCTATTAAAAAACTGTTATAAAGATGATAAATATACATTCAATGGCATTTAATTATAATTTGATATTAATTATCAAAATCATTAGGACCTCTTTCTCTCTCTCTAACAAGTTGTTTAGGAAGTCCACCGGTAAGTCCCACATCAGTAAAGTGGGCACCTAATGCCCGCTTAATATATCCTCTGTGGACCTCCCCTTACAACTCGGGTGTTAGGGTGTGAGGGTATCTAACATTGTATCAGAGCTGAGTTCACCGTCTCCCTCTAGGTGCGGCTCCTTCTGATTGTGTCTCGTTCCGTATGCTCCGCTTGAGGGGGGGGAAGGGTGTTGAGGAAGTCCACCGGTAAGTCCCACATCGGTAAAGAGAGCACCTAATGCCCTCTTAATATACCCTATGTGGACCTCCCCTTACAACCAAGGTTTTAGGGTGTGAGGGTATCTAACACAAGTGAATCACACTCATTCCAGATTGCACATTTCTTCAGACTACTGTGTTGTCATCTGTGATAAGTGACGTGCATCAAGTTCATCCGACCATTGCTCGGGTTTCTCACTAGTTACTATATAAATCCCTGGCTGAGAGACAACAATAGGGATCAGCCCTAGATTTGGGCTTACCACTTGTCAAACCCAAATCCAATATCTCTTGGGCTTCAAAATAGAAGCTGATCTGATCTGATCCTCCCCGTATCACTATCTGCTCTCACAAGGCATAGCATCGCCCCTTTTTCCTCTCACTATCGAACACCCAAGTCCCAACCCGTGCCCAAGTCCCACAGTCCCCTCGTCTTTTTTTTTTGGTATTCCAAAAGGAAGGTCACAACAAGACCCCGGAGACGCCACATACTGGCGCAGCAGGAGAGGACAACAATTTGCTGCAACAAGAACCACCACTAGGTGGGGGAGGGAGCCGCCGCATGTTGACGTTACCAGAACCAACTGCCAACCAGGAGGGGAAAGAGGCGGCATCAGCCAAAAAAAAAAAAAAAACAGAAAACCCCAAAATGAGATGACAGAAAAACATCTAAAAACATTACAAAACATAACAAAAAAAATTGATCTGAGAACGCCAGCAGCCTGGAAGAATAGATTAGAGAAGCCACATCTACATTCCGATGTCAACTGCTGCCTTCGCCAGAAACCGCCAGGAGTCCGCCCACCGTGCCGAGGAGGTGTTCTGAAAACCCATCGACAGAAACTCAATGTCGGGGTCAGATCCGACCATCTCGCAGCCCCCAGTGGGAGATCGGACCCTGACGCTAAGAGAAGAACAGCAGCCACACAAGGAGGAAGAAGCCGTGCCTCTAGAACGACGAAAACAAAAGAACCGGCCGACTGGAGATACACAGGGTCAAGAAAGGGCCAGCTCGTGCTCTCAAGGAATCTCGAAATCCAAGTCCCGGCCTCCCCGGATCCGCCATCAACGGCCGAACAAAACGCCCAAAATCCTTGACCATGCTCCAATCAGCTTGACCAAATCCATCTTTCACCCTTTTTACTCTTCTTACTCTTAAGATCGTTTCTCAGATTTTCGTATTAGAAGTGTTGTGGCTATGCATAGCATCTAAACACCCCCATTGAAGTTGTCAAGTACATAACATCCACACAATGACAGGCAACCTGACAAGTGAATCGCACTTCAGCCAACTACACAATCATTGTGCGGGGGTGATACATGCCGGGCCCACACGATCGCACGACCGGAGCCGACAGATTTGAGGAGATCTAAACTCCAAAATAGCAGTTCATATTTGGAAGAGCTTTGACACCAGCTTTAGGGATGCCTATGCGGATATTTTTTATATTTTTTGGACGACTCGGTGAAAAACCCTTTTCAGAAGATGTTTTAAGTTCCACTCTCGACAATGTTTTGGTTTGAACTCAAATCCATTCCGAAACACTTTTATATTAAACCCTTGTTCACCTGTTCTACCCCTATCAAATGACTAAAATATCCATTTCATTATCATGTTGTAGCAACCGAATTTATAATATGCTAACCCGAATTGATACTTCAGAATCTGCTATCAATTTGTTTGCTACTCTTAAATCATTGTTGTTGCGCTATAATTGCTATAGTGATATGACTGTAGCATCCGAATTGATACTTCGTTATCCCAAATTGATATTTCATTCGAGCTGCTACAGTAAAATCACTGTTGTAACCGAATTTATGCTTGGGTGACCTAACTTTATACTCCATTCGAGATGCTACAATGAAATCACTGTAGCAACCGAATTTATACTCCAAAATAATTATTGTACAATGAAATAATTATAACAGCTACAATACTCTGGATCTAGTATTGGAATTTCATTGTACAACATATGTTAAAAAAAACATTTGTACATTGGTTTGTTCTCATTTTACCCCTACTATAGAGGTAAAATGGTGATTTAAAAAAAAAAAATGAGAGAGCGACTTAATGCTATACACAAATGGGAGAGGTGTTTATCAAACTACATTGTTAGTTAAAGGGCCGTAGATTAATTAGTAATTACTCCCTTTTTTTTTTTTTCTTTGAATGTCATACATTGCTTATTGGAGATGGAACACCATCACATCTCTTAGTTTGTGTTTTTGTTCAAAGATGCTTAATCCTGACCGTTCGTCCCCACCATTGAGTATATTTTTATTCTCTCATCTCTTACACACATTGTCTGGGTAGGGGTGTAAAACGGGCCGGGCCGGGCCGGGCCTAGAGATCCTAAGCTCGGAACGGTCAGTCGGTACGTCGGGCCAGACTTTGGGCCAAGGGTATGAGCCCGGGCACGGCCTATGTATAAATATATTAAGAATTTTGGATTGGGTCAGGCCGGGTTTACACTAAAAACCGTATTTTTTTTAGTATTTTTTTTTTTTGTGGGTTCGAACTCAAGAGTTCATAAAGTTTATAGCACACTCAAACCACTGCACTAGCTTTCTATGATATACAAAGTGTACGCTTATATATATACTAGTGCATGTCCGTACCGGTTGGCACGAAGCGGGTGCTTTTGGCGTGACCAAACCCCCCCCCCCCAACCCAACCCGAAGAGAGAGAGAGAGAGAGAGAGAGAGAGAGAGAGAGAGAGAGAGAGAGAGAGAGAGAGAGAGAGAGAGAGAGCCGAAGAGAGATCATGGGGAAGAGAGAGAGAGAGACGGGGGGAGAGATCATGGGGAAGAGAGAGAGAGAGAGAGAGACGGAGAGAGAGAGAGTGAAACGGAAATAGAGAGAGAAATAGAAAGAGAGAGACGGAGAAAGAGAGAAAGACGGAAAGAGAGAGAGAGAGAGAGAGAGAGAGAGAGAGAGAGAGAGAGAGAGAGAGAGAGAGAGACGAAGAGACTGAGAGAGAGAGAGAAACAGAATGAGAGAGACGGAGAGAGAGAGAGTGAAACGAAAAGAGAGAGAGAGAGACGGGGAGAGAGAGACGAAGAGAGAGTGTGTGAAACAGAAAGAGAGAAAGAGAAACAGAAAGAGAGAGAGAGAGATGGAGAGAGAGAAACGAAGAGAGAGAGAAATGGAGAGAGAGAGAGTGAAACGAAAAGAGAGAGACGGAGGAGGGAGAGAAAGAGAGAGAGATGGAGGAGAGAGAGATAGACGGAGAGAGAGATCATGGGGAAAAGAGAGAGATGGAGAGAGATAAATCGTGGGGAAGAGAGAGAGATATGGAGAGAGAGAGATCGGGGGAAGAGAGAGAGACGGAGAGAGAGAGAGAGAAATATCGGGGGAAGAAAGAGAGAGATGGGGAGAGAGAGAGAGAGTTTTTGTCTAGTTAGTTTGTTCGTTTTGTCTAATCAGCATGTGTTTTGTCTAATCAATATGTACATCACCGTAGCTTGTTATATACTAGTGCATGCCCGTGTCTGTCGACACTGCAGCGGACCGCTTTCGACGGCAACACACCTATCAGCACTGCAGTGGGCCGCCTTCGGTGGCAACACACCTGAATGCCTTCATCAACAAAACACTTTCGACGACAACACCAACATTCCATTTCCTCGCCCGTATCGATTGGCATGAATCGGGCACCTTCGGCGCGACCAACTCCCCCTCCCCCTGTAATCGATCAATCACAGATGTCTCTATTCAAACGGATTCCTTGAGATTGATCTGATGGTTTGGGATGGTTGAAATTTCAGCAGGCGGGTTTAATTATAGCCATTGATGCGAACAATGATCACGGGATGAACGGTCAAGTTTAGTGCAATTTAAATGGGCCGGGATTTTAGGGGTTTAGTGCAATTTAAATAGGTTGGGATTTGAAACCAAGAAGAGATCGTGTGTTGATTTTTGAACGAATGGTTAGATCTATTCAATTCATTTTTATCAAGTCAGTTTGTCCTAGTCAGCTTTTTTTGTTCCGTTTTGTTTAGTCAGTACAAAATCGACGTTCCTTGTTACATAGATATTGATATACCAAATCTATAGTATTTGGATCGGGCTTTTGGGCCGGGCTGGGCCGGGTTGCTAGCTCAAGGTGGCAGCCCGAGTTCGGCCCATGAATTTTTCAGACCGGGTCGGGTCGAGCTGTTGACCAAGCCTTGTCGGGCTCGAGCCGTTGACTTTTGGGCCCGGTTTGGACCGGTGGGATTTTTTTACACCCCCATGTCTGGGTATAAAAAGTTAGTAGTTTATCATCTATATATCTATACTATATACTAAAACGGAAGCCTCTCTCCCATGTTGTGACACGTGGACGTCTTTTAAAGAACCATAATCATTCTTCCGTATGTGAACACAGATCAGTTTTAAATCCTATTAAAAACCTACCATAAAGATAATAAAACACTCATTCAATGACATTTAATTATCATTTGATGTTAGTCTCTCCCTCTCTCTCTCTCTCTCTCTCTCTCTCTCTTTCTCTAACAAGTGAATCACACTCACTTTAGATTTCATACTTCTTTGAACATTTGTGATGTCAACCGTGCCAAATGGCTGTGCATCAAGCTCATCTGGGCATTGCCCAGGTTTCTTACTAGTCTATACTAAAATGGAAGGCTCTCTCCTGTGTTGTGACACGTGGATATCTTTTAAAGAGTTATAATTCTTCTTTCGTGTGTAAACGCGGCTCTCTTTTGAATCTATTTAAAAACCTATCATAAAGATGATAAATTTTCATTCAATGACATTTAATGATCATTTGATATTAATCTCTCTCTAACAAGAGAATCACATTCACTTCAGATTTTATACTTTTTCGAACAGTTACCGTGTCGTCTTTTCCAAATGGTATTCATCAAGCACATTCGGGCATTTGCCGGGGTTCTTTAGTAGTAGTTGTATAATTTCGAATTTGTTTAAAACTTTTATATACCGAATGACGTGGCATTCATTCACTGCGTCCATTTGCCTGCAGCCCACTGGTCGGGCTGGGGTGAAACGGAAGGCTGTGATCACGACACGTTATTTGGTCTGAATGATTCGGTAAGAGTTCTGGTGTAAACAGTATTATCTGGTTATCGCACGTCTTTCCGTGCTGAAAGTGGCTCGCATGCTGAGTTGAAAGTTATTCCCATCCCTGTAAAACCCCTTTATGCCTCTGGAATCCATATCAAATTATGATAACCACCCTTTGAGAATAGGTTTGCCTTTACAATTTTTTCTTTTTCCAACGCTTCTTACAGTGGGTTCAATATAAACACGCTAGCCATGGCCGGTCTCTTTCTTTCTTTCTTCTTCCTTCTTTGTTTTTATCTTTTTTTTAAAATTGGCGGATGTCCCGAAACCTTTCGGGCAATGGCCCACTTCAGGCTCAGACTAATCCCTCCGAGAGTGAAGCCCGACCCACTCGGCAATTCCCACTTCACTCCTGGGTAAATCGAGGGGAGGAAGAGTTGAACCCATAACCTCCTCACCAAAGCGTAAGTTGCATGGCCGGTCTCGAGCATGGGCGTCGTGGGCAATCACTTCGGATCCTGTAATAAGGGGGTCCTAATTTAGAAAAAATATATATTTATGATAAGTTGGGTACTTAACATCAGGGACTGATAATGTGTTCAACGCAGAACCATCCCATTTGAAAAGAAGGTCCCCAATCTCTAGACTTTTACCTTGTATTTAGGTTCAAAATTCAAACAAACACATATAGGCACTGCACGGGACTCAGCGTGCAAAAAAACTATGCATGTTATCCATTAAAATTGTTCATTTTCTTGGTTGTGAAGTTACATTCCAACTCTCTCTCTCTCAACTCTCTCTCTCTCTCTCTCTCTCTCTCTCTCTCTCTCTCTCTCTCTCTCAATTATATTGTAGTAGTGGCCCGATGTGTACCGTATGATATGGACTGCGGTGGAGAGGGCATGTCATCTTCAAGATAGGAGGCACGACCGAGAAGTCGATTGCACTTACATTCGATCGCTCACTCCACCAGACAATTGTGATGCCGTCTGTGCAATGCGGTACGGAATGGGCCACTGTAAGGGAATAATATAGAGAGCCAGTAATGTAGAGGAGTCGAACCCTAGTTGACACTAGGTCTTCGAAGTTGGAAGGTTTTTTTATTTTTTTGAAAAGAGGTGTTGGAAGTTGGAAGGGTTTTTTTTTCCGGAAAGAGGTATTACAAGGTTGGCATTAGATTGAAACAGGTTTGATTATTTTTTTCAATCTTTCTGAAACGATTGACTTATTCAAGGCCCTCCTGAAGGACACATTTGTACATCAATCCCCTATATAACTGAAACAATTGACTTTTTTAATCCTTTAAATGATAAAATTTCGTCTTTAGCAAGAGTATCCATTCGTCTTTAGCAAGAGTATCCATTCATCGGTTGACACTATGCATGTAGTTATTACTACAGTATTTTTATTGTAGCTGCTATAGTGATTTCATTGTAGCTGCTGTGGGGGAGGATTTTGGCCATCGTACGTAACCCCCCTCCAACAGTCGATTGAAGGATTGAATCTTCGAAATGTCGCACGATGTAGGGCGCTGAGCTGTCACTCTAAGGTTGTTGACAATAGGAAGATCGAATGGGGCGGAGCAACGACAACATATGGGGTGAGAGAGTTGACACAGGATATGGTAATGAAGTTCGGCCGAAGCCTATGTCTCCGTGCAGTAAGATGCCACCGAGCGGATCGTTGAAGGGCCACTCCGGCCTTTTGGCGACATCGTCCCCAGGCTGTTCACTCTCGGTTGCACGAAGAAACAAAGAATTGATAGACGGGTAATTACGCGAAAGAAGATTTCTGAGACTACCTCATAGGAAACTTACCAGTACGCTCAAGTTGAACTCCCGCGCCTGAGACCTCACCCATCGTTTGGACATCAGCCTCGGCGAGTGCCACCGCGCTCACATCGCCCCTTGCCGCACCTGTGGGGGAAAATCTTCGTGCCGACCCGAAGACTCTCGCAGCACCAGTCAATTGAATGTTCGTGTTGACGTCGAAGATCGTTGGTCGATCTGTTGATCGAAGTTGAAGCTTTTGATTTGTAAACAGAGAGATGCAATTAGAGAGAGAGTTTGACACGAGATGTGATCTCGGAGTTCAGCCGAAGCCTACGTCTCCGTGCTATAGGGTGCAACCCGAATTCACTAACACTTATTTTGAAGTGATCTCGACAGGCCGAGTATCACTGTAAACACTGATCTTTCTGAAAGAAGATCAAAGGGAGATGGTAGATCGGAAGTTTAAAATTCCAGAGCTCTGGTTCTGAAAGTCAGATCTCAGAGTGGAAATCAGATTTGTGGATTGGATTTCGATCCTTTTACATTCGAAGGCACTGCTATTTATAGGCATTCCGGGTGGCGAATGGCGGTTTCTACTGCAGTATCTGGGGATCCTCCAGGTAAAGTTGCGAGCCCTGCGGTTGTCTTCGGGGGCCCACCAGGCAAGGCCGATGGGTCCCGTTGTAGTCCTCGTGGGTCCACCAGGCAGGGCCGGTGGGTCCCGCTGTAGTCCTCGTGGGCCCACCAGGCAGGGCTGGTGGGTCCCGTGGTAGTCCTCGTGGGCCCACCAGGCAGGGCTGGTGGGTCCCGTGGTAGTCCTCGTGGGCCCACCAGGCAGGGCTGGTGGGTCCCGTGGTAGTCCTCGTGGGCCCACCAGGCAGGGCTGGTGGGTCCCGTGGTAGATTTATGCCAAAATTTGCACCCACAGTTACCCCCTCCAAGTTAGCTAGAGTGCATTCTAGCTGGCTTGGACTTTGGTGCAAAAAATAGCAACTTCCTGTTTAGAAAAACGGACACGAAGAAACTTGCCGCATGTTAGAGAGAAAAAAGTGACTTGATCGGTCAATTTGGACCGATCGGTCAAATTTTGACCGATCGGTCAAATTTTGACCGATCGGTCAAATTTTGACCGATCGGTCAAAATTCAACCGGTCAAGAATCGGGTGATCGGTCAAAAAACAGGGTTTTTTGACCGATCCAGTAGTATTTTTGACCGATCAGCTGAAATTTGGCCGATCGGTTAAATTTTGACCGATCGGTCACTTTTGACCGATCGGTCAAATTTTGACCGATCGGGCAAAATTCAACCGGTCAAGAATCGATTGATCGGTCAAAAAACTGGGTTTTTTGACCGATCCAGTAGTATTTTTGACCGATCAGCTGAAATTTGGCCGATCGGTTAAATTTTGACCGATTGGTCACTTTTGACCGATCGGTCAGATTTTGACCGATCGGGCAAAATTCAACCGGTCAAGAATCGATTGATCGGTCAAAAAACTGGGTTTTTTGACAGATCCAGTAGAAATTTGACCGATCAGATAACTTTCGCCGATCGGACATGTTTGTCCGATCGGTGAAAAATATCCGGTCAAGGTTCGAGTGATCGGCAAAAAACCTTGGTTTTTTGCCAGATCCAGTAGACATTTGACCGATCAGATAACTTTCGCCGATCGGACATGTTTGTCCGATCGGTGAAAAATATCCGGTCAAGGTTCGAGTGATCGGCAAAAAACCTTGGTTTTTTGCCAGATCCAGTAGAAATTTGACCGATCAGATAACTTTCGCCGATCGGACATGTTTGTCCGATCGGTGAAAAAATATCCGGTCAAGGTTCGAGTGATCGGCAAAAAACCTTGGTTTTTTGCCAGATTCAATAGAAATTTGACCGATCAGATAACTTTCGCCGATCGGACATGTTTGTCCGATCGGTGAAAAAATATCCGGTCAAGGTTCGAGTGATCGGCAAAAAACCTTGGTTTTTTGCCAGATCCAGTAGAAATTTGACCGATCAGATAACTTTCGCCGATCGGACATGTTTGTCCGATCGGTGAAAAATATCCGGTCAAGGTTCGAGTGATTGGCAAAAAACCTTGGTTTTTTGCCAGATCCAGTAGAATTTTGACCGATCAGATAACTTTCGCCGATCGGACATGTTTGTCCGATCGGTGAAAAATATCCGGTCAAGGTTCGAGTGATCGGCAAAAAACCTTGGTTTTTTGCCAGATCCAGTAGAATTTTGACCGATCAGATAACTTTCGCCGATCGGACATGTTTGTCCGATCGGTGAAAAATATCCGGTCAAGGTTCGAGTGATCGGCAAAAAACCTTGGTTTTTTGCCAGATCCAGTAGAAATTTGACCGATCAGATAACTTTCGCCGATCGGACATGTTTGTCCGATCGGTGAAAAATATCCGGTCAAGGTTCGAGTGATCGGCAAAAAACCTTGGTTTTTTGCCAGATCCAGTAGAAATTTGACCGATCAGATAACTTTCGCCGATCGGACATGTTTGTCCGATCGGTGAAAAATATCCGGTCAAGGTTTCGAGTGATCGGCAAAAAACCTTGGTTTTTTGCCAGATCCAGTAGAAATTTGACCGATCAGATAACTTTCGCCGATCGGACATGTTTGTCCGATCGGTGAAAAATATCCGGTCAAGGTTCGAGTGATCGGCAAAAAACCTTGGTTTTTTGCCAGATCCAGTAGAAATTTGACCGATCAGATAACTTTCGCCGATCGGACATGTTTGTCCGATCGGTGAAAAATATCCGGTCAAGGTTTCGAGTGATCGGCAAAAAACCTTGGTTTTTTGCCAGATCCAGTAGAAATTTGACCGATCAGATAACTTTCGCCGATCGGACATGTTTGTCCGATCGGTGAAAAAATATCCGGTCAAGGTTCGAGTGATCGGCAAAAAACCTTGGTTTTTTGCCAGATCCAGTAGAAATTTGACCGATCAGATAACTTTCGCCGATCGGACATGTTTGTCCGATCGGTGAAAAATATCCGGTCAAGGTTCGAGTGATCGGCAAAAAACCTTGGTTTTTTGCCAGATCAAGTAGAAATTTGACCGATCAGATAACTTTCGCCGATCGGACATGTTTGTCCGATCGGTGAAAAAATATCCGGTCAAGGTGAAGTTCGAACCTGCCCTTCAGAGAAAGTTTGCTGACCGATCAGATAACATTGATGGAGCTTGATTCTTCTTTGTTTTGAATCCTTGATTGGCTTGATGGTTGCTTTGAACCGGCGGTCCGGTTTACCTAGACCGGTGGCTTGATTAGACCGTTGGTTCATGCGGACCGGTAGGTCCGACGTTTCGCCTGGTCGCGACTGTTCGCCTGGTTTTGCGCTTGCTACGGATGGATGCCACGTGTACCTACAAAAACACGCGATTTGATATGGTGAAGACACGTGTCTTCTCGATTTGCGCACCTGTTTTACCCTGGGTACAAAAAGCTTTCACCGGCTGTCATTTTGCCTCACGCTTCCAAAATTTTTCGAAGTCCAGACTCTTGCTCTCTTGATTTCTGCTCTCTGTTCCCTGCGCTTGTCTGATCGGTGAAATGGCTTCCTCGGGCAGTTCGAAGAAGTCCGGTACAACTCCCTCGAAGAGAAAGGGGAAGGAGATTGTGGAGGTTCAATCTCCTCCGAGGGGCCGTGGCAAGGGAAAGGCGGCTCTCGTTGAACTCGGCCAGCTGGGTAAAAGGCACCAAGGTGTTGGGTTTGCCTCAGCGCCATCAAGGCCAGAGTTCATCCCGAAGGTGAAGTTTGTTCTGGGCCCTCTCATGCCCCTGACGGATGAGACGGAGTATATGTATAATGTAGGCGGTGAGTTCACAGACACGAAGAGGAAGAAGTGGCAAGCACTTCTCTCTTACTTTACTGAAGGGAAAGGAGCGCAGCCCTCGCTCCCCAGCATCCAGACGGCTTTCGGCATTGACAAGAAGACCGTCTTCACCAACTATGCCAGCAACGAGAAGGTCATGGGAACCATCGTGACCATCGGCCAGATGAACTGCGGTCTGCGTCTGCCGTTGCCCCCCTTTGCTGCAAGACTTTTGAATACATCTGGCCTCTGCCCGGGACAAGTGACAGGGAATGCATGGCGAATCATTTACGCCTTCTGCAGAGTGGAGTCAGATTTTCAAGAGGACTTGAGGGCCTGCTACTCCAGTATCCCGGATGGGGAACCTGCCAGGATCGAACTTGGGTATTTCTTCTTCCATTATCGATGGAGTTACAGGAAGGACAGCCCGTTCTACAATCTGACCGGCGTGTCTCCGCTGCGACCGCTAACTGATACAGTTCCTTCGGACAAACTGTATACAGATTGGCCTATCTCCGTCTCCGGAGCGTGGACATCCATGTCTGTGCCCGACACCCCTCGAGACAGCGTGCATGAGGCGGTCAAGACGTACAGTGCTGGAGGCATTTATGCTTGGACCTCCGAGAGGGCAGGAGCAATCGACAATTTGTTCCTCGAGTTGACCTGTGGAACCAGGTCGTGGAAGCAGTTCTCCAACTGCCCAGTGAGATATGGCAAGGCCAATCTCCTCCACAGATCGAAGGACAGGTATGAGGACAACGAAGTCCTATACTCTGATTATGAAGAGGATCCCAGCTCGGGCAAGATCATCCGGAAGATTAGGGCCGAGAAGAAGATCTACACCGCGAGGCGCCGATTGCCCACTATGGATGAGAAGTTGGTTATCCAAAGAGGCCCCGCGAAGAAGAAGCGAAAAACGCTCATCAAGCCTAAGGAAGATGAAGAAGAAGAAA
The DNA here is from genome assembly GCA_947650365.1 of Chamaelirium japonicum. Lineage (NCBI taxonomy): Eukaryota > Viridiplantae > Streptophyta > Magnoliopsida > Liliales > Melanthiaceae > Chamaelirium > Chamaelirium japonicum. The sequence goes on along the minus strand of OX393553.1, from coordinate 37,077,498 downwards.
AGAAGAAGAGCGAAGAGGAAGAAGAGAGGAAGAAAAAGGAAGAAGAAGAGGAGACAGAGAATATCAGCCACGACGATAGTGGTAGTAATGAAGACGAGGAAGGAGACGATGAGGATGATCCGTCTTCCACTCCCTCTGATGGGGATGGTGAGAATGGGGGTGGTGAGGAAGAAATTCCTCCCACCCCCACTGTTGGTGCAATGGGGGAGGACTCGATCCCCATTCCCATTGACGAGGTAAAAGCCCGTCAGATGGAGGAAATTCTCGACACTGAAGGCGATGGAAAAAAGGTGATTCCCGCCTACAAATTCGAAGAGTTGAAGAAGCCATTGCGCTTTAAAATAAAGCTGTCGAAGAGTGCTGGGGTTGGAAGCAACCCCACGCCTCTGAATCAAATCCCCCCCGACGCTCCTCGCATTGAGGGAGCAACAATGAGTGGGGGTGTAGAGGTTGAGCAACCCCCTCCCCCCTCTCACTCTCTGCTCAACGAGGTGGAGGCCATGCTGGCCGGGCTTACCCAGCCAGGCGGGTCGCAAGAAGAGAGAGCCTCACCTCCCAGGAATGCTTCCCCCCCTCCTAATTTGGAGAGGGGAAGTCGAGTGGGGGATGGGGCTCCTCAACCTCAACCAGCGCCAACCCCGACTCAGGAGAAATCAACTCCTAAGAGTGGCTCTGATCGTCGGAAAGGCAAAGAGCCGAAGGTCGAAACATCAGGTAATTGAACTTAACTTGTTTTGAATGTCTTGTTTCGAAAATAATCTAACACTTTGATTCCCTTTGATTGCAGGTACGCCTGCTGGATTGACTCCGACAATAAAAAACTTGGGTGACGTTGATATCAACCGCCCCACTGCTGCGATCAGAAAGCTCATCAACCTTCCGAGTGCCACTTTGGATGAAGCTTTTGATAGAATTAACCTGGTGGTAGGTGCATCTGCTTGATCGATCATTTGAATCTTATCTTTCTTCAGAATAATTCAACTCTTTTGTTCTTTTGCAGAACTCAGCACTTATGAATGTTGCAACCAAACTCTCTTTGAGGGCGGGAGCAAAAGAAGCTGTGGCTGAAATAAATAAGTTGACCGCGGAGAGAGATGAGCTAAGAGATCTCCTGACTTCGAAGAAAGCTTCTCTCAAAACCAAGATTAAGGAACTTCGGGAGGGAAAGCTGGAGATCAAAGGGCTGAAGGATCGATGTGAGGCACAGAGTCACGAACTCGAATCTCTGAAGACTCGACTCTCAAAGGTTGAGGATGTGTCCTGTGGCCGTTCCATCGAGATCCAAGAGCTGAAGCAACAACTTGCTACCCAGCACGCTGTCTTTGCTGCCAGAGAAGAGACTTCGAAGAAGGCACTGGAGCACGCGTTGTCTGAGTGCAAGGTTTACAAGGAGACAGCAGAGAAGGCGGCAGAAGCGCTCAGGACTCATGTAGCTAGCGTCCGATCCTCCAAGGCATCAGTGGCGAGTAAAGCTCGTCCTGGATCCGAAGGGGAGAAGTCGCATGCGAAGAGTGTGGCCAAGCCCTGAGACTTTTCTTCTTCTTTGTTGTTGTACTTGTAAATTTTTGAAATGTAACAGCTCCTTGTATCTGACATATTTTGATGATAATAGAAGACATCTTTTTTGTATTTGAAACTTGCACTTCTTTTGAGTTGAATGTCTTTGAATGTTGAATTCTGGAATGCTATTTGAGTATACATACATTTGAATGTAAATTGAATACGCGTATACTTGAATGTAAGGGGTTGAGTCGCTACTCAATCACCCAAACTTTGTAACTTTGAAAATTGAATTTGAATTCGAATAACATTTGAATGTAAGGGGTCGAGTCGCAACTCAAACTCCCAAACTTGTTAGACGATATCGAATTGATTGAATTTCGAAGGTCAGTTTAACATTCGCTAGTAAGGGGTCGAGTCGCAACTCTAACACCCAAACATGTTAAGACCTGGTAACTTGAAAATGGTCAGTTTTTAACATTTGCTAGTAAGGGGTTGGGTCGCAACCCTAACACCCAAACTTGTTAAAAGACCTGGTAACTTGAATATGGATAACTTGTAATTGCTTCAGAACTTGGATTGAAAATCAGAACACTTGTACATTTGAACATTTGAAAGAGAGCTTTATTCATCACAGAATATACATTATGGATAGAACAACTTGAGGTGTCTAGAATTCCAAGCTCGAGGCAATCTATCTCCTTCTGGTGTAATCAGTCTGTAAGAACCTTTGCCTCCAACTGACTCAATGATATATGGACCTTCCCAGTTGGGAGCAAGCTTTCCACTGCTGTGTTCTTTGGTATTGTAGAAAACTGCTCTGAGAACTAAACTACCCACTGGGAATTGTCTCTTGTGGACTTTCTTGTCATAGGCTCTTTTGATCTTCTGTTGATATTTGGCCACACGAAGTGATGCTAGATCTCGTAGTTCTTCAGAGAAGTCTAGATCATTGATCCGAAGTTCTTCATTGACTCCTTCTTCAACAGCTTTAGTCTTCAAAGTACTTGATATGTTTTCTGCTGGGAGTACTGCCTCTGATCCATATGTTAGGCGAAAAGGCGAGAACCCAGTTGATCTTCTCGGAGTTGTGCGATACCCCCAAAGAACTTCAGGTAGGACTTGCTCCCACAATCCTTTCTTATCATTGAGTTTCTTCTTGAGTATACCAAGAATAGCTCTGTTGGAGGCTTCTGCTTGGCCATTGCATTGAGGATATCTTGGAGTTGAATAGAATAGCTTAATACCATGGTTCAGACAGAATTCTCGAAACTTGTCGGAGTCAAACTGAGCTCCATTGTCTGCAACGAGAACTTGAGGTGTACCAAATCTTGAGAAGATGTTGTGCCGAATGAATTTGATCACTTCGTTATCAGTCTCTCGGAAGAGGGGCACAGCTTCAACCCATTTGGTGAAGTAATCTGTGGCCAGCAGTAGGTACTTCTTCTTGCTTGGAGTTGGAGGGAAAGGACCCAAGAAGTCTAAACCCCATTGATGGAAGGGCCAGGGACTTGATAATTGATGGAGTTCATCTGCAGGGAGATGAATAGCTCGAGCGTGCCGTTGACAAGGTTCGCACCTTTGAATGACTTGTTGAGCATCCCTTGCCATTGTTGGCCAGTAGTACCCTTGTAGCTTCGTCTTGGCTTCAAGGGATCTTCCTCCCGAATGATTTCCACAAGCTCCGGAGTGGATATCAATCAGGATTGCCTGTGCTTGTTCAGGACCAAGGCACTTGAGTAACATCCCGTTGTGAGATTTGAAATATAAATCTTCACCTTGTAAAGTGTAGCAAGGGAGCTTCCTTTGGAGCCTTCGGGCTTGATTTGGATCTTCTGGCATTTTGCCATGTTTGAAGAAGTCAAGAATTTGTCGTCTCCAATCTTCAAGCTGATCTCCACCCCCAGATCCTTCTGTAGTGGTAAGAATCTGTTGATCGGGGATGGTTTTGGGCACTTCTTGATAATCAATTTGTATTTGCCTTCCTCCGAGTGAGTCTCCAAGAACTGAGGCAGCATTAGCTAAGGCATCTGCTTCTCGGTTCTCTGCTCTGGGGATTTGAATGAATTCAGCGCTAGTAAAACGTTGTTGAAGACGTCGTACTAAGGCCAAGTAGAGTTGCATTCTTTCTTCTCGAGCTGTGTACTCTCCATTGATTTGCCTTATGATCAATTGGGAGTCGCTGTATATGATGATTTGATCTACCCCCAGAGATTCTGCCATTTCGAGTCCGGAAATGAGTGCTTCATATTCAGCTTCGTTGTTGGTGGCATTAAACCCAAGTAGAGTGGCCTTCTGGAGATGATCAAGTTCGGGGGATATTAAGACTATCCCAGTTCCCGAACCGATTGAACTTGATGCTCCATCAGTATAAAGCTTCCATGGAGGAGTTGCAGCAATAACTTCAAGACTTGGATCAATTTTTGTTGTAGGATTGATCGGGGGATTATCCTCATCTTCTAAGCGCATGTCTACATCTTCCTCCCAAGTGATGGGGTCTTCAACTGGAAAGTCAGCTAGAAAATCAGCAATTGTTTGACCTTTGATAGAAGTGCGAGATTCGAATTGAATCCCCAGAGCACTCATTTCGATCACCCATTTGGTCATTCGACCAGCTCGACCAGCTTTGTCAATGATATCTTTGAGCGAATGTTCTGAAATGACAGTGATCTGGTGAGAGACGAAATATGGTTGGAGACGACGCGATGCAGTGAGCAAGGCCAGGATGACCTTCTCAGTTTTTGAGTAGCGAGTCTCAGCCGGAAGAAGAGTGTGGCTGATGTAGTAGACTGGATGTTCGATGCCTTCTCTTCTACTGACTAGGACCGCGCTGATTGCTTGATCGGTCACAGCAAGGTAGAGCCACAAGTCTTCTTTTGGAAGTGGAGCAGTCAGGATAGGAGCTTGCACCAGATATTTCTTGATGCTTTGAAATGCTTCTTCACAGGTTAGACTCCAGCCGGAGGTATCTGCCTTTCGTAGTTTGTCGAAGAGTGGCTTGCACTTGTCTGAGGACTTTGAGATGAATCGATTGAGTGCTGCTAACCTTCCAGTAAGACGTTGAACTTCTTTTCGATTTGTAGGTGAAGGCATATCGATGATGGCTCGAATTTGATCAGGATTGGCTTCAATACCTCTCCTGGTCACAAGATGACCCAGGAATTTGCCAGATTGAACTCCGAAGGCGCACTTGGCTGGATTGAGCTTCATTCGATACTTTCGGAGGACTTGGAAAGTTTCAGCCAGATCAGATAGATGTTTGCTCCGAACGGAACTCTTGGTGAGGAGATCATCGACATAGACTTCGACGTTGCGACCGATCTGATCTTCGAACATTTTGGTGACTAGCCTTTGATAGGTGGAACCAGCATTTTTGAGGCCGAATGGCATGACATTGTAGCAGTAGAGACCTCGGCTAGTCACAAAACATGTCTTCTCTTGATCGTCTGGATGAAGTGGAATTTGATTGTACCCAGAGTACCCATCCATGAAAGATAATAGCTCGTGGCCAGCAGTGGCATCGACGAGCCTATCAATCCTTGGCATGGGGAATGGGTCTTTGGGACAAGCCTTGTTGAGATTGGTAAAGTCGATGCAGACTCTAACCTTCCCATTCTTCTTCGGAACAGCCACTATGTTAGAGATCCATGTTGGATACTCTACTTCTCGGATGAATCCAGCTGCGAGTAACTTGGTAATTTCTTCTTGAACAGCAACTTGCAGCTCTGGTCGAATGGTGCGAGGCTTTTGCTTGACAGGCTTCACCTCTTCTTTGATTGCAAGTCGATGACAAGCATCCTCTGGATTGATACCAGGCATGTCTTCGAAACACCAGGCGAAGACGTCGATGTTGGACTTGAGGAAGGATACCATGTCTTGCGCTTCTGCGTCGCTAAGACCGGTACCAATAAATGTTTGTCGAGGGAGATCTCCACTGCCAATGTTGATCGGGACGATTTCTTCTATTGAAGGTGATGCTTCCCATTCGATTGGTGGAGGTTCGGTCAGCGGAATCTCCTTTGATTGCTATTTAGAAGAGGGACCAGCTTCGTCTCGTGGCCGCTTTGGAGGAGCAATGTTGATCTTTCGATCTGTCTTTGCCGCAGCAGCTTCACAAGACCTTCCAGCTTGCTGATCGCCTCGAATGCAGACGATGCCTTCTCCAGTTGCGAACTTGAGTAGTTGATGATAAGAAGAGGAGATGGCATTGATCTGGTGGAGGAAGGGTCGCCCAAGGATGGCGTTGTAGCTGGAGACTCCTTCGACGATTGCAAACCTCACCGAGACTCGAGTTTCTCGGCTAAGGTCTAGAGTGAATCTCGATTCGCCCACTGTGATGCTTTGTTCACCATTGAAGCCGGTGATCACAATCGGGACGACGTCGAGGCTTTGATATTTATGTCCCAGACGTTTGAAACAGTCTGAGAACATAATGTCGATGGAGCTTCCAGTGTCGATGAGGATTCGATTGACGGTGCTCCCGTCGATGATGAGTTTCAAGACCAGGGGGTCTCGATGTGGAGTGTGAACTCCTTGAAGATCGGTGTCGTTGAAGACTATGGATGGCCAAGACAGACCTTCAATGGGCTTCTCGATCCAGGTATCTTCTTTGTTTGCAGTAGATCGAACATGGAAGATGCGTCGAACCTGCCGATCGACTTCCTTCCCGGTCAAAGCCTGATTGTGCAAGGTTCCATGAATGCCAAAAACATTGGCATTCACAGAAATTGGTTGCCGGTTGGAAGAGATTTGATGTATCCAGCACACTTCTTTCCCCTTTGCAGAGGTTCGACGTTGATCGTGCCTGTTGTTGACGAATTCTTGAAGGTGGCCTTCTCGCAGTAAGTCTTCAAGATGGAACTTCAGCCGAAAACACCGATCGGTGGAGTGGCCGTGACTTCGATGGAATTCACAGTAGACTGTTTTGTCTGCTGTGAATTTGGAATTTGGTTGAAGAGGATTGGGCCTTCGAAGATACTCGTCGTGTTGAATACGGTCGAGTATCTGCTCGACTGGCATGTTCCACTCGGTGAAAGTGGTCTTCGTTGGAGATCGATGCCCATCTTTCTTTGGTCTCTTGTTGGCTGGAGGTGCTGATGCTTCAGCGTTGTGAGCCTTTGCAGCATACTTAGGAGCTTCTCTTTCAGCAGGCCTTCTCTTGGTTTCTCGCCCTTTCCGAGCGACTTGATCGTCTTCCACCTCAATCTCCCTCTGTATTCGATCGAACATAGCTCCCAGAGAAGGAGGGGGATTGCGGATGAAGTCATTGTAGATGTGTAGATCGAAGCGGAGAGCGTTCTGGAAAGCCAACATGATGGCTTCATCATCCAGATGTCTTCCAGAGAGAGCAGCATGCTCGTTGCGAAACCTCCTCGTGAAGCTGCGGAGAGTCTCATCTGCACCCATCCTTAGTCGATATAGAGAGTCGAGCTTCTTCTCGGGCTTCAGATTGAGTTGGTAGTGCTGTACAAAGAGTTTAGCCAAAATATTGAATTGGGTGATGGACCCAGCTCGAAGGTTGTGATACCAGTCAAGCGATGGCTCATCGAGGCTTCCTGCGAAGGTGCGGCAGAGCACGTTGTTTTCCTCTTCGTTTGGCGTTAAAGCTTGTTTGAAGGCGAGGATGTGGAGAGCTGGATCTCCTCGGATGCAGTTGAATTTGGGGAGGATAGGGGTTCTCCATCCCCTTGGAAATGCTGTCTCGAAGAGACTTCGATGGAGAGGTCCGGCAGAGGAATACCCGTCCCTACGTCCATGTCCTCGACCTTGAGGTGGGTCAAGAGACAAGATCGCAAGGTCTTGCTCTGGCATCGAAGTGTTTGCCGGTTGAAGTCGATGTCGAAGGTCCGATCCAAGTCCACTTTGAAATGGAATGGAAGGAGAGACTCTACTCTTTGAAGGAGCGCCTTTCATTTGGTGCTTCCTTGGCATATTGATCTTTGAAGGTGCCCTCTTGTCGCAGTTGCGACCAGATGAGGATTGGGAGGACTCGTCGTCAAGACGATCCCAGACACTCTGCTTCCAAGGAGCAGCAGAGGGAGTTGGGTCGCGTCGAATCCTTTCGAGGGCATCAGTGCCCATTGACCTCCGTTGTTCGGAGTGAATTGAATGTCGAGGAGGATCAACCCTCCCACTTGCGGAGGGGATCGGAATAGCAATTCCAGCTTCGGAAGCTGCCTTCTTCAGAGCATCCCTCTCAGCAGTGAGGGTGGCGTTCTGTTTCGCCAGTTGGAGTAATTGGAAATCTGTTGCAGAGACTTGGTAAGTTGATGGAGGATTTTCAGCAGGAGCAGGGACAGTCTGTCCAGTTGATTGATGAGGATGAGGGGCGATCGGTCGATCGACAGATCTTCCGCTTCCTGAGTGAACCCCCATCTCGGGGACAGCAAGAGGCTGCCCGAAGTTGAGCCTTTGACTCATTGAACGAGTCTCAGGACGAGGTTGATGTTGAGTGTTACTTCCTTCTGGTTGACCCTGATGTTTGGTTCTCGCCATTCAGAGTGCGAAGGGTGCAACGAGATTGCCGACGTCCGATCAGTTGTCTGATCAACCGAGGGGGCGAGGAAGTTTGGCTATTGATCTGGTATTCGAAGTAGAGAGAGAGAACACAGCTTCTTGCTCGGATCCCACAGACGGCGCCAAACTGTGGGGGAAAATCTTCGTGCCGACCCGAAGACTCTCGCAGCACCAGTCAATTGAATGTTCGTGTTGACGTCGAAGATCGTTGGTCGATCTGTTGATCGAAGTTGAAGCTTTTGATTTGTAAACAGAGAGATGCAATTAGAGAGAGAGTTTGACACGAGATGTGATCTCGGAGTTCAGCCGAAGCCTACGTCTCCGTGCTATAGGGTGCAACCCGAATTCACTAACACTTATTTTGAAGTGATCTCGACAGGCCGAGTATCACTGTAAACACTGATCTTTCTGAAAGAAGATCAAAGGGAGATGGTAGATCGGAAGTTTAAAATTCCAGAGCTCTGGTTCTGAAAGTCAGATCTCAGAGTGGAAATCAGATTTGTGGATTGGATTTCGATCCTTTTACATTCGAAGGCACTGCTATTTATAGGCATTCCGGGTGGCGAATGGCGGTTTCTACTGCAGTATCTGGGGATCCTCCAGGTAAAGTTGCGAGCCCTGCGGTTGTCTTCGGGGGCCCACCAGGCAAGGCCGATGGGTCCCGTTGTAGTCCTCGTGGGTCCACCAGGCAGGGCCGGTGGGTCCCGCTGTAGTCCTCGTGGGCCCACCAGGCAGGGCTGGTGGGTCCCGTGGTAGTCCTCGTGGGCCCACCAGGCAGGGCTGGTGGGTCCCGTGGTAGTCCTCGTGGGCCCACCAGGCAGGGCTGGTGGGTCCCGTGGTAGTCCTCGTGGGCCCACCAGGCAGGGCTGGTGGGTCCCGTGGTAGATTTATGCCAAAATTTGCACCCACAGCACCTGGCCCTTCCGAGTCTACAACAGGGACCGATGGGATCTCCGGGGACAAGCCTTCCGGGTGCCCCTGCTTGGGCGGCCCCTAGAAGGTGTTGATTGAACCCCCGAGAGAGCTACCGGGCTGCTCCAGCTACAGCCGCGCTCGCTTGGACTAACGAATATAACGGAGAACTATAAGGAGCTCCGAGTCGGAGAGAGGCAAACCATCTTTGGTTTGGGGTCGCTTTCGAGGCCCGTCTTGGGCTCAAACCCGGGCACCGCCTCCGGATCTGATCCCCCCCCCCCCGCTCGACGGGGGATGCCTCGCGAGTTCTCTTCTCTGCCTGGCCATCGTGAGGGCTGTCCGGCCAGAAGTGGTCGCCACCCAAGTGAAGGGGGACAACCTCTGGAGGAACAATAACAGGGCTACCCGGTAGATTGGTTCAGGTGGGCCCTACCCCTAAAATCTCCATGCTCTTGCTGGAATCTGAGCGAGCGGGGCTGGGGACAGTGCGGTTACCGCCGTGGCTGGTCCCACCAGACTTACCCTTGGTGTCACCGTCACCACGACGCAGGGATCGGCTTCAGTATTGTGATTAAGACCTCCTCCATCATCATTGCCACCATCATCACCGTCGCTGCCATCTCCGTCGTTGCTATCCTCACTGTCTCCATCACGATCCACCTCCTTATGCTCCTCACTGTTACTCCCATCACCATCACGAGATGATCTTCTCGCTTTACTGCTCTAGTCAAGGAACCTGCCTCGAGGCATATCCTGCCCTGTCGCGAGCGCGTCGGGATCGGATCGGAAAACGATCTCCCAGAAAATCGACGTGTGGTCGTAGATGTCCTCGATCTAAGCATCGATGAGGTACGCTATTTTTGAGCCATCTTCCCCTTGGTGAACTTGCAGCGAAGAGAGATCCCTTCGAGCACTACGTGGTTGAACTACGATATTTCAAACCTGCCATGCCAGTCCCCAGCCAAGCGCAGAGGTAGGGCCGTCCATGTCGGGTCGGATTATATGAGACCGTCAAACACCGGGGCCACTTAGGAACGACCGCTGAAGCATACTCCCTAGATTCCCTGGACTAGAATCTTCTTCACGAGGTATTTGTCCAAGAACCAGTCGAGGTCGACCGAAACCCCATGGGTGCAGAGAACATCACAGCAATGAAGTATCCGCTAGGAATTCCCGCCCAACTGTGCGGGCAAAGATGGATATAAGCGAGGAGCCACCCAAAGAAGGGCCTCAACGGCAACGATAGCCCGACGTGCAGCTGCCCACCGTAGATGATGGTGTAGCCGGGGTTGACGGAGCCGGTGATATCAGTCGGCCGGAGATCGAACTGGTGAAGAAAGGGGAACTCCTCCTTCAACACGACAATCTGCTCCTCCGGGGTGAGAATTGTAATGTCCCCATGATGAGCCATTTCTGGATGAAGGAAGCGATCGCAAAAAGCAAGAAGAAAGAAGGAAGGGATGAGGTGACGAAGGACAGGCGTCATGTTTGTGTGCCTAAAGGGGAGATTTGAAGTGTTGAAACGTCGCCCACATTTCGGAATTGACAAAACCAGAACGACGGAACGATCCGGAGAGTCAAGAGGGGAGAGATTCAATGGTCATGAAATCAACCGCCGCAGTGGTCAGGACCTCCATTTAAAGATGACAGGATTGCTGCCCCCAATGCAGGGGCTCGAGAAAGACAGTGATAATTGCCCGTAACCTCCATGAGCCGTCACTCCAGATTCATGGCACGTGGCGAATCCCTAATGAGCGAAACTTTTGGCCCATGGTCTCTAGACACAAGAACTGAAAGAGGGCTTTTGTAGAAGGGGTTTTCCGGCTTCCAACCAGATGATGACACGTCTACAACAAAATCGTCAAGCTCGGCCTGGCCCAGAGATCTGAAGAGCCGGACCAGTCGGATCGGGTCTGATTCGGTCCAACCCGATTCATGGGCTGTGTGCGAGCCCTGGAGAAGCGTCAAGTTGACCCAAGCTCCCTGATCGGAACCAAGTCGGGGAAAGGGTCGGGCAAGTCATGGACCTAGCCTAGCAACCTAGACCCCCAAGAAGGCCGGCCTGATTGGCGGCGGGAGGCTGCCCTTGGGTAAGGGAAAATCGGAAGACGCACGTAACGGCCAGAGAACCTTGACGGACTTCCAGGGATTCGTCAGGCTGGACGATCCCGATGATATCTCGCCCGTTGAGATCAATGGCCGCCCATGACTAATCAGGGGCCCACGATCAACGGGAGTATAAAAGGAAAGAAACAAAAGGCGTCCGATCATGAAAGATCCGCCATAATCATCCTGAGACTCTCGGAGGAAATCCTACGAGCAATACGTGCAAGACACGCATAAAAAGATCTATAAAAGAACCCCGCCCCTTCATGGATAAGTAAGCAATTTCTCGCTCCCAAACCCTAAACCACTCTTGGTCCTCTTCTCGTTATTCTTTCCTTCCCTGACTTAAGCGTCGGAGGGACCTTGGCTCAGAGGCGAGCCTCGGTCTCTTGCAGGTACCACGAGAAGGAGGTGGAGACGAGCTGCTCCATCTTACGATCGGGTATGGCCGGGACCCCCCCCCCCCCCCCCCCACACACACACACACCAGGCAGGGCTGTGGGTCCCACCGTCATGCTTGTGGGCGCCAAGCAAAGCTGCGGGTCCCACTGTCGAGTGTTAGACAGATTTTGCACCCACAATGGCTACTACCACTAAAGAGATTGTTCATCTAGAACAACTCCTTGAGGATCTAAGTGTTATTTTTGATCATACAGCCTTTCATTGTGATAACAAGAGTGCTATACCAATTGTCAGCAATCCGGTCTTTCACGAGAGGACAAAACTTATCGAACTCGACTGCTACTTCTCTAGGGAGATGTATGAAGTTGGGACTATCTCTCTTCCCTAGGTCTCTTCTACAGAGCAAATTACTGATTTCTTCACAAAGTCACACCCTTTGCCCCGCTTTTGGTTTTTTATTAACAAACTCGCAGTGTTTGACCCACCGTGAGTTTAAGAGGGGGTGCTAGTATGTATATTGTAGGTTACACGTGACTACACGTTACGTCACACACAGCTACACACTAGATTACATATGGCATTACACATCATTGTATATTCATATGTGGCTACGGCCTAAACGCATGTGAATTCGTTCTCCCAAAGCCCTAGACGTTTCTCTCTTTCTCTCTCTCCCTCAATGTCACATCCACAAATATGAACTCTCCTCTTACAATGGAAGGAAGGTGATGTTAACTATGGTGGTGAGACCCGAGCTCTATTGATTATCGAATAAGAATGTATTTGGTTACTAGAAGTCATGTGGAAGGTGAAGAACTGGTAGAACTAGTACTTCCATGAATAGTAACTTTTAGACAGAAGTCTAATTCAATCATTTGGTTTCTAAAAAATGGGCAGGCTTACTCTGACTTTCAAGACTTCCACCAATTTTATTATTTGGTTGACTTGAAATATATATGTTCTGACTATTCAAGAAATATATGTACTGAAGTGACATCTGTAGCATTTCTGTAACTATGAAAAAATCAGCCTTTCTAGGGATGAAGCCACACTTACATATTGAGAGGAAGTGGAGGGGGCGTCGACTCCAAGCCCCAACTCCCAACTTCCGACTGGAGCCGGAAGTGGAGGTGACGTTCGAGCCCCGACTCCCAGTTCCAACTTCCGACCAGGTCCGGCCCAATAGTAAGGCAACTCAGGCAATTGCCTAAGGCCCCACTTGTGAAGAAGGCCCCCATTAACTGGGCCTTTAGTTATGGTTTGAGCCCAAAACACGACAGCAAACAGTTTTGCATGGCCCATGGCACCAAAATAAGAAAAAAAAAATTGCATGACCCCACGTACAATAATATAAATGTCCGTTACACTTACCAAAACTTTCATCGGATTCTGAGACATCAGCTGTAAGCCATGTATAAAACCTGTTACCAAAAATAAAAAAATTCTTACCTTTTTTTATACATCTCTCTCTCTCTCTCTCTCTCTCTCTCTCTCTCTGTGTCTACATTTGACGAGGCAACACCGACCACCGACACTGTCGGCCCGTCATACCAGGTGACCACCGAGGCACCGACGTCGGTAGTCGCCAGCCATAGGCCCACGCCGTCGTGCCCACAGCTCCCGTCTCGCTCTTGTCTTTGTGCCCGACGGCCCGTGCTAACCGAGTCGTTGGCGACTGGACGACAATTGCTCGACGCTCACGACTGAAAGAATTAATTTTAAATAATTTTTTCATATTATCTAAATTTTAATAATAATATTATTTTTAAAAAATTTAAATAAAAAGACTATATTTTGAATTTTTACCTTAGGCCTCAATTTGTATCGCGATGACCCTGGTTCCGACTGGAGCCGGAACTCGCCCACCTCGTGAAGTTCCAGCACGGCAGCACCTCGTCTTGCAACCAAACACGTCCAACGGCTATGATCCATCCACTCTCTGGCCAACATCCTGCACGCTGTCCGATGCGTTGTTGCTTTTGTGCTCGCGTGACCGTGACAGAGCCGCCTCTGCCCGGGCCTACCCCGCGATGGGCCCACTGCACGGCCCAAAAAATTGGCGGGAAAAACTATAAAGTGGGAAATAGTAAAACTAATAAAAATCGCTGTCACAAACAAACAGGCCCCCACACACGCACACTCGCACGGAAATACACAATCGACAACACCTTTAGCTTCTTTTTTTTTTCCCCTAAACTTATTTTCGTTGTTGGGCAAATTACGCTTTGCCCCCTGAAGTTTAACTCAATAACACTTAACCCTCTACAGTGACAAAACTTCATTATGCCGCCTTCAATTCAGTTTTGATCGGATAAAATTACCAGATGAGGAGATTAACTGATCAAGTAGTTGCCAAAAGGGGTATTGTGTTAATATTTTAAACTCTAGGGAGCATTTGGAACAAAATAAACTACAAGGGATATAGTGTTTTTGAGATAAACTTCAGGGGGGGAAAGTGTAATATGCCCTTTTTTTTTTTTTTTACTTCTAAACATTTGGGTATATTTTCTTTGTTTTTTACAGCCTTTTTATTAGGTAGAAACGTGGAGGGAGAAGGAGGAGGTGAGGAGGATAAGGACTCTCTCTCTGTCTCTCTCTCTCTCTCTCTCTAAAAGCTCTCTCGAAGATAACCTGAAGGTATGATAGCTTCAAATGGGTATTTTGTTCGAAGTTAATGATGTGAAAAGTTTGGGAGATTTGGAGCCTTCTGCAACTGTTATGCTGATAACCCACCCATTTTAAAAATTCTTGCTCTGTTTCAATGTCACTGTGGTCCAGAGTGTTTGCTCTGTTTTTGGTCTTTAAATCCTAGAAAAGCATCAACTTGGGTTTGCTTCCTCTTGTGATTTTGGGTTTTTTTTTGTTTTCCTTGGTGTGCTTTGCTCCTTGTTTCCCCACCATGAAAACCCTAGAAGAAGAAAAAAAATCGCATCTTGTGCTTGTTTCTTGAAGGTTTTAGGCCCTCTCCCCGCCCTACATTTTATCCTCCTTCCATGGAGGACATAAACCCTAGAAAAACCCTAGCTTTCCAATGCCTTGCCTTGCTCCTCTTGCTGCTCTCCCAGACCCCAGAGGGTGCCTTCTCCCAGCCCCTCCATTCAGACCCCATCTCCTCCCAATCCCCGACACCTTCCCCCCCATCTGCTCCTCCCAATAGAGCCCACCTCCGCCGGATCCTCCTCGGCGTCCTCTTCGGCTCCCTCACCGGTTTCTTGGCCTCCATCATCCTCCTCTTCTCGATCCGCCTCTTCCTCCTCTACGCCAGCCGCACCCCGATCCTCCGAGGCCCCGTCGTCTTCTCCCCCAAGATCTCCCCCAAAGCTCTCCATCTCGCCCTCTCGGACCCAGCCCAATTGGCCCAATTGCTCGGGTCGAGCCCCAACGGGAAGTACTTCCGGGTGACCCTCGACGACGAGGAGCTGAGCGTGGCGGTCAAGGTGCTCGAACCCAATTGCCCCAACGCCTCGGCGAGTCCAAATCCCAAATCTATGAAGAGAAGGATCCAACGGGAGCTCGAAACGCTTGCTCAGATGGGGCATCGGAATGTGATGAGCTTGAGGGCGTACGTTTGCGACCGAGATCGGTTCTCGTTGGTGTACGACTACGTTCCCGGCGGGAGCCTTGAGGATGCGATGCAGAGGGTGAGGTCGCAGCAGTTGAGCCTTGGGTGGGAGGTGAGGCACCGGATCGCGGTCGGGGTGGTGAAGGGACTGAGGTATCTGCACTTTGAATGCAGCCCCAGGATTCTGCACTATAGTTTGAAGCCGACAAATGTGCTGTTGGATGAGGTGCTCGAGCCGAGGCTAGCAGATTGTGGATTAGCGAGGCTGGTTGCAGCTAGTGTGGATGCGATGGGCTCTGCATGTTACGTTGCTCCTGAGTGTCTCCAGAGTTGCAGGTAAAATAACTTCTCTTTTCGAGGATTATTAGTCTGCCATCTGGTTTGATTGCCTACTTAGATCATTCAAGTTGATGCATTGATGATTGTTCTTTGTGTACATCCTGATTCCTCCATTGTACCCATCTATAGTATCCCTATGACACAAGAAGCATTCGGGGCTGTTTGATGACAGATTTGTTCTTCGAGAATACAGTTGAAATGCAGTTCTTGTTAAGAGTTCTAAATTGCACTCTCATGAAAGATTGTGAATAACTTAATAGTTGTATCGATCGCCATTTGTTTCAAGTATTAATGCTTTCAGATTTCAGTTGATGTAGTGTATTAAGTGTTGTCGATGGTATTGGATTCGAGTGCAATGGTGGAAATTCAAGTACTGGGTTTGGTTTCATATTCCCATTTTGATTGTGAATAACTTGATAATTGGGTCGATCGATGTATGTTTAAGGATGAATTCTTTCAGATTTCAGTTGATGTAGTGTATTAAGTGCTGCTATTTGTATCGTATTCGAGTGCATCGGTGGAAAGTCAAGTACTGGGTTTGGTTTCATATTACCTTTTTGATTGTGAATAACTTGATAATTGGGTCTATCACTGTTTGTTTTAGTATTAATTCTTTCAGATTTCAGTTGATGAAGTGTATTAAGTGCTGCGATTTGTATTGGATTCTAGTGCATTCGTAGAAATTCAAGTACTGGGTTTGGTTTCTTATGTGCCTCTTTGATTTAAATTGCTTCATGAAGCCAAAAGGAAACTGTGGAGATTCGGCAAGAGGCTTGTTTAGCGATGGTTGAAGGCATTTTTCTAAATTAAGTCCATCGCTCATGAAAAAATTCAAAGCTAGTTGCTTTTTTGATGCTTGATCAACAGAAATGTAGTACTCGGGGATTCATTGTACCCTTGTTTTTAACATTGTTTGTTGATCTTACAATGCATCGTTCAGGATGGTTGTGTTTCTTGATCAAGTGCTAATCTAGGTTTGGATTGAGATCCCACAGGTACACCGATAAGAGCGACATCTTCAGTTTCGGGGTGATCCTGGGTGAATTGCTGTCAGGGAGAGACCCATCTGATCCCTTCTTTGCTGAAGAGTCGGGAAGGGGCAGCCTGGGCCGGTGGCTCAGGCAGTTGCAGCAAGCCGGGGAGGCTCGAGAGGCGCTGGATAAAGGGATCTTAGGGGAGGAAGTAGAGGAAGAGGAGATGCTGATGGCCATCAGGATTGCTCTTGTGTGCCTATCAGACCTTCCAGCCGATCGGCCATCGAGCGATGAGCTTGTTGCCATGCTCACCCAGCTCCACAGCTTCTGAAGCCATCATCCTCCAATCCTCTCCTTGTATGTAGACTTTGATGATCTGGGTCTTGTGGCATTTGGGTTATTAGAGCCTAAGCATGTGAATATATCTGGTGTTTTTTTCTGAGTACTCATCATTCATGCCTCTTGATTGTTGTGGGGATTTGACTTTCAATAACATGGCAAGTTTTGCTTCCTAGAAGGAAATCCCTCAACCAAGGCATGTTAGAGGGTGGAGGGGTTCTTTGTGGGGGGACACTTGCATTTGTTGTTGGTTTTTTTTTTTTTTCTCTTGTATTGGTTTTTCCTTGTATTGTCCTTGTCTTAGAGGGGGGACCTCTCAGCTACAGATCCTAGTTTTAATGAGGTGGGAGCATGGTCCTCTAAACCTCTTACCAGATCTGTTGAAGCCTCCATAGAACCATTCATGGGATTGGATGACTCTCTCTCTCTCTCTCTCTCTCTCTCTCTCTCTCTCTCTCTCTCTCTCTCTCTCTCTCTCTCTCTCTCTCTCTCTCAAAAGGGGAGGTGAGGCATGCATCCATTGGGGGCATGAAAAGGCTGTGAGTAGAGGCATGGGAGTGGTGCAGGCATGCATGTAGGAGGATGGAAAGTAATGGGTTTTTGTCCCTCAAAGCTGGGCTCCAAAAGAGTGAAATAAAGGTGAAAAGGGTGAGGTGCAAGTGGATGAATGAAGGGAAGGAAGAATAAAAGAATTTGATTTTGCATACAACCCCATAACAAATGTTGATATTGCAAATAACCTCCTCACTTTTTAAGTTTTATGAATAACCACTCACATCTTCTGGCATTTAATAAACCCCCCTCTATAATTACTTTTTTGCCCCACTTTTTAAGTTTTAATCATTTAACTCGGGCAAAAAGGTAATGATGCTCAGATTTTAATAAATATCAAAACATATGTGGGGTTATTCATAAATCTTATAAGATTAAGGGGATATTTATAACATCCATATGTCAGGGTGCTATATGCAAAAATCCTCAAAAAGAAAACTAGCTTGGTATCAAAGTATTCTCCCTAATGGCACCCTTTAGCCACCCAATTGCTTGGCATATATCCTTTGGATGCTATATTCTATTTAGAGCTCTTTTCCCTTTGAATTATGTATCCAAATAGAAGGGCATCTCTTTATTGTATTTTATTTTATTTTTTCTGAGAAACCCCTTCAAGCTAAAGGAGGGTTAGGCAGACTTCGACTAGTTTGTTAATAGAAAACTTTAATTAGGTTATAACAGGTGGCAATATCTTGAGACTGAGTAATAGCATGTATGTCCAAAGTCAAAATAGGCTAGAAACTGTCTGATTAAAGATACAGTTATTACTCTCTAGCCAAATAACCCAGCTGGCTACCATTAGGATTGTTAATGGGTTCAGGCTGGCCCGAGGACCATTGGGCCTGGTTTGATTTGGATTAGTTTGGGCAAAGTTAGCACGGGCTTTGGACGGGACTGGGCTCGAACATTCAAGCCCGATTGCGTTATGGACCGGATACGGACAACCACTAACCTGACTGGAAGCCTGAACCGAAACCCAAAATATATATATATATATATATATATACCCATATATATATGGGTCAGGATCGGATGACCCAGCAAAATTTGACCCAGCAAATAACCCAGCACCCTTTGAGGCACCTAGAGGTTTTAGAATGGGCTGATTTTTTGTAGACATGTTGTCTATGATATGTTGATCATCCTCACAAAAAATCAGCCCATTCTAAAACCTCTAGGTGCATCAAAGGGTGCTCTTCAAATCAACGGTTAAAATTGACAGTAAAAAATCGTTGATTTGAAGTGCGCATTTGATGCACCTAGAGGTTTTAGAATGGGCTGATTTTTTGTGAGGATGATCAACATACCATAGACAACATCCCTACAAAAAATCAGCTCATTCTATAACCTCTAAGTTCATCAAAGGGTGCTGGGTTATTAATGGGTCAAATTTTGCTGGGTCATCCGATCCTGACCCATATATATATATATATATATATATATATATATATATATATATATATATATATATATATATATATATATATATATATATATATATATATATATATATATATATATATATATATATATATATATATATATATATATATATGGGTCAGGATCGGATGACCCAGCAAAATTTGACCCATTAATAACCCAGCACCCTTTGAGGCACCTAGAGGTTTTAGAATGGGCTGGTTTTTGGTAGGGATGTTGTCTACGGTATGTTGATCATCCTCACAAAAAATCAGCCCATTCTAAAACCTCTAGGTGCATCAAATGCGCACTTCAAATCAACGGTTTTGACTGTCAATTTTAACCGTTGATTTGAAGAGCACCCTTTGATGCACCTAGAGGTTTTAGAATGGGCTGATTTTTTGTGAGGATGATCAACATATCATAGACAACATGTCTACAAAAAATCAGCCCATTCTAAAACCTCTAGGTGCCTCAAAGGGTGCTGGGTTATTTGATGGGTCAAATTTTGCTGGGTCATCCGATCCTGACCCTATATATATATATATATATATATATATATATATATATATATATATATATATATATATATATATATATATATATATATATATATATATATATATATATATATATATATAGTTTTTTATATACATTGAATAATACTTTTAAAAGCATCCACTTTATAAATATCAATGCCTTGAGATTTAGGATTATAATTATATATATATCATTTTAATGTATATCATAATCAATGCTATTTTCTAGTGAACAAAAAACGAAAAAGATTTAGGTATATACCGTGCTAGAAATACGGGCTTAATTTGGGCCGGGTTTGGACTTGGCTTCAAAAAAAAGTTTCAGGCTAGGTTTGGACCAAGCCCGATAATTTAAATTGGGCCCGAGCCGGATATGGGCAGACACTCTTAAGTTTGGAACGGTTTGGACATGGGGTGACCCGACCTGAACCCGGCCCATTAACAACCCTAATTGCCATAGTTGAGATATCCCGAACTGGACAAACTGTGCTCTTAATGCACAGCGAAGCAAACGTGAGAGGATGTCTCATCCAAAGAATTGGAGAAGGTGCAAGAAGGATCTTGAATGGTCGGATCAATAAGGGGGTGTTTGGCATCATTCCAGAATAATCTGTTTTTATTCCCAGTTTCATAATTTGAAAATAACGAATAGTATTTGTTCAGATGGAATGAAGGACTTTGGAACTATAAAATATTGCTCAGGGTGTTTCTATGCTAACCAGAACATTGGACCATCAAATTACATTAAAAATAGTAACTGACCTTAATACCCTCTTCTGGAAGAGGATTAAGGGGAGCAGCTATTCCACATACCAATCACCCCCTACGCTTTCGAATATTTACCTGCACCAATATCTTGTTTTCGATAGAAGACAACATATAGTAGAAGGATTTAACAGAGAAAATGCCTCAATAATGCAATCTTTAAGAAGATTGGTCTGGCTTCGAACGGGGACGATTTGTGCCCTTCGTTACCTCGCTATTGAGTTTGGTGTTACCTCATTTACCTGCCCTTTCCCATCCACCTCCAACCTTCAACTCCCTATCCTTTCCGCCTCTACCCCCATACCCCCTTTCTTATCTCTCTTCACCATTGCCTCCCCCTTACCCTTGCCCTCCTCATCCAAAGATTTTCTCCAATGGATAAAAACTTTGGTATAACCGTGATACCAGCTAAGATGGTATCACGAGCCAGTCGCAAACGCTGGAGCGGCCTCTCTTCTTAATTGGGATTTAAATCAGAGAAACCAAGTGGGCCCACACTCGTAAACACCCCAGTTCGATTGAATCATAGTTGTCTGATGGAGGGTGCAGTTGGGACTTTGTGCGATACAACAACAAACAGAACCATGATTTTATATTGGGAGGGGCCAAAGAATGAACCAAAAAAAAAAAAGGGAAACTTAACTTTAAGTCCTTTTAGCAGATGCTATATTAGCTAAAAAACAAACAATGTTTTAATATTGCACTAAGTCCCTCCCGAACATTACATGCTATTCATTGGTTGACATTGTGCATATAGCAATTGCAACAGTGATTTCACTGTAGCTGCTACAGTTATTTCACTGTAGCTGCCACGGTGAAATCTCTGTAGCAAAATTTTCATTTAGATTTGGTAAGAGTACCAATTTATCGAATTGATTATTGCTACAGTGATTTCATTGTAGCAAGAGTAGAGTGGATACTCTTTTTGGAGATGAATGGATACTTTTGTTACTGTGAAATCACTGTCGCAACCACAACATGCACAGTGTTACCCGGCAAATAGATACTATTGTTGATGACGAAATGGATACTCTTTCCGAAGACGAATATATACTCTTACTATAGTATTTTCGTTGTAATAGCTATAGTGAAATCACTATAGCAACTGCTACATGTACAGTGTTAATCGACGAATTGATACTCTTACTGGAGGGATAGTTTTGTAATTTAAAGGGTAAACAAAAGTTAACATTTTTTATTAGGGATTTTAGCTAATATCCTAACAAGTTGTATCATTTAGCTTAAATAAAGACATGCAGAGGGATTTAGGATTTACTAACCCCCAAAAAAATTATGTACTAAGATTCAAGCTTTTTACTATATAATTTTTAAAAAAATAAATAATTGACACTTGACAAGGGGACCATAACCCCCCTTGGTCCATGCATAGTTTCGTCCCTGGATACAGCTGTCGTGGTGCATGCCATCACGCGATTGTGATGCATTTGTCATTGGCTTTGACATTTGTGACTGGATTGTGATACCAACTGAGCTGGTATCACGGTTAAACCAAAGATTTTCTCCAATGTGAGGGGATAGGGTGTTGGTGGAAAATTCAGATAATACCAAAAAAAAATTACGTCCATGTATTTTTTACAAACAAGATTTTACCGGGTGTGTAGACCCCTCGGCCCACTAATGGGTCGACCCGGTTCAACCCGATGGGCACGGATTACTCTTGGCCCAATAATCATCAATCCACACAAAAAGCAAGTTGGGTCCAGTCACTGGGCAAAGTGGGATTAAAATTTGAGCTAGAGCATCTCCAAGCGACTCGACTTGCCCTCCTTTGCTATTATATCGAGCGGGATGGCCAAATTTTCACTCCAAGGAGCTCCTAAAATAGATTTTAGTTCGCCACTTCTAGCAAGCAGAATGCATTCGCCATCCACTGGGCCCCACTTTCGTTGCTGCCACTAAGCACTTACGGCCAATGTTTGAAATCGGACAGTTGTGATTTAAAAGACCAATGCCATCCAGGACAACCATTTGATCATTTCAAATATACCTTCCTATAACAGGGAGTCCTTGGAGTTGGTTTAAAAAAAAATTCACCCAATTTTGTTGAAAATTAGGGATGACAACGGTGCGGTTTAAAATCAAAAACCGCAAAAAACCACACCGCATGTGGTTTTCGTTTGCCAAAATATAAAATTATCACGGTACAGTTTCGATATAGCGGTGTGGTTTCAGTTTTGATTAAAACCGCATAAGACCGTACCGTTTAGGCCATTACAGTGATAAACCGCGATGCATCGCACCGCATGATGCGGTTTCGGTTTTACATAACGGTACATCGTTGCGGTGTGGTGCAGTTTCAGTGTGACGGTTCGGTGTTGCAGTGCGGTTTCGGTTTTACCCAAAACCGCACCGTTGCCATCCCTATGAAAAACACTTATTGCTCCGTAGAATAGAAGTGGCTCTAACAATCCCTTGGTGATGCTCATAGACCATCTTCAACAGTCCTTACTCGACTCCCATTGCCACAGAAGGATAGAGAGCCGGATGTCCAATATCTCACTCCAACAGGCTTCCTTAAAAAGCTTGCTATTTTACCTACTTGCCAGTCCACTCGCCATATGTTGCAAGCAACTTCCCCTCACTACTTTCCAGCCCGACAACCAACGGCTATTTTCAAATAGCAGAGGTTGGAAAAAATCGTACTAGGTGGAGGAGTGATTGGGAAGTAGGTAAAGATTAGGGAGGTTGTTGGAGTCCACTAAGAATGGCTCTCTATTCTAAAGGGAATGTCATCTTTTCCTAAAAATGGCTCCCTACTTTAGGGAGGCTATTGGAAATGAATTACCGTTAAACTTATGAACAGCTTATCCAATCAATTGGGTCGTACAAATTAAAGCATACAAAGTCCCCTAATATCACTAGAACCCCTCAATACCCTGAATGGAGACAGATCAATGGCAACCAAAGAATTAAAGACCTTACATTTTGTCCACTGGCAGGCTAAAATATCTACAGTGATTTTAGAGAGAGAGAGAGAGAGAGAGAGAGTTCAAAGATGGTGAGGTCTACTTTCCCACCACCTTATCCAGCTATAGATTTTTTGACATCCTGTGGAGGATAGAATCCTTATCCAGCCAATCAAAATATTCCTAATAAATTACAAGGGCACCACCATCATCTTGCATCATTCAGAGGGAACCCAAGAAGGATCAGGATGCAAGCAGCAACTCTGTGCTTCACAGGGCCATTGCCATTCAATGGTACCAAGAGCCTGGTGCCGAGGAGACAGCCAAGGCCGCACAGAACAGTCATCTCTCCCCGAATGGTAACTGCCGCCACCCCCGAATCCTCCTCGGTCGACTACAGCTCCTCAACTTCGTACGTCGTCCTCTACCTTCATCTGATTGCTACTCTTGCTTGCGTAATAAAAATCAAATGAAAATTCCTGCCGATAGCAATTAAAATTAACAGCATAAACCCTCACAAAAAAATGATAATTCCTGATAATCCATAGTTTGCCTTGGCCAGTAATTTGGCAGCAATCCACAGATGGCTGCCTTGAAGCTAATAGAACCGAAAGATATGATAGATCACATATATCTAGATAACATGGCACGGCAGTATTGTGCTAACAAAAAAACCCTCTTAGCCGTCCGATTTTATGTAAATATCATATCCGTCACCCAAATCGGTTGGCTATCTAATAAATGGCCCCAAATCCCCAATCATAGCTACCCAAAATCAGGTAGGTAATAAATGTCAAAATCTTTTTCTCCACCCAAATCCGTTCTTTCGATTTGGAGTCGCCCCTCTCTCTCTCTTATAAATCCTATTAAAAACCTACTATAAAGATGATAAATACCTATTCAATGAGATTTAATGACCATTTGATGTTAATTGGTACTTCTTTTGGAAGGTTAATTACTGCTCTCTCTCTCTCTCTCTCTCTCTCTCTCTCTCTCTCTCTCTCTCTCTCTCTCTCTCTCTCTCTCTCTCTCTCTCTCTCTCTCTCTCTCTCTCTCTCTCTCTCATTCGGTTAGGTTGTTTTATTTTCTTGATGATTTATCACGCACCCAAAATACGTATCTATTTTTAAAACAAAATCTGAGATTCACAACGAAAAGATGATCATGATATGCAGTTAAACATCTTTTTGATGATTTTGAAAACAAATTTGCTCATGCAGTGAATGAAAATAAATTGTAATGGTAAAAAAAAAAAGAATTGTCATAAGAGATTTACAAAGATATATATCAACCGCTCATCTGAAGATGTTCAAGAAAAACAAGGATTCTACCTAGTGAATCTAGAAGCAAGGAATAACAATGAACATGATACGCATCCAATTATTCATATTAACTAGAAAAAATCCTTCTTTAATCAATATAATATGAAGATAATTTAACTACAAAAATGATTTAGTGCTCACCGTCGTGCACAGTTGGGTGTACTCACCATCGATCACAATCGTCCATGATAATCAGGTATATGCACAGTTTTGCATCTGATCATCATGGAACTGTGCATATACCTGATCATCATGGATGGTTGTGATCGATGGTGAGTACGTCCAACCGTGCACGATGGTAAGTACTTGATCATTACTAAATTTAACTAGTCATTACCATTGTTCTAAAAGACGGTTCGAGTGCCCGCCTAAGCATCCGCCTAGGAGCTTTGGGACTTAAACCGCACCGCCAAAGTTGAGACCGCTTTCTTCGGCGTCTAAAGGAAAAAAACCATCATTGTGATAGTCGGATGCTATCAATGTTTTCCTTTCTCGTTTTCTTCTTCTTCTTCATATTTTTCAATTTTATCATCTATTTTTTCTTCTTTAACTAGTACATTACTATATTGCTATTATATAGTGGTTCCTTTGACCTACCGTAATTACATGAAAAAATGATGATAGCGGCACCATTGGCTCATTGTGAATTCCTAAAAGAATGATGACAATGAAAACATAGTAGATATATAAATTCTAAAGTAAAATATTATTTGGAATTTCTTGCACATTAATCTCTGGGCACCCGCCTAGGCGTCCGCTTCCGCCTTACCGTCTTGGAACCCCCTCACCGCATTAGGCACCCTTGGCTCATTGTGAATTCCTAAAAGAATGATGACAATAGAAACATAGCAGATATATAAATTCTAAAGTAAAATATTCTTTAGAATTTCTTGCACCTTAACCTCTGGGCGCCCGCCTAGGCGTCCGCCTTCCGCCTTACCGTTTTAGAACCCCCCCCCCCCCCCCCCCCCCCCCCCCCCCCCGCGCATTAGGTCCGGCTATCGCTTTTTAAAACATTGCTCATTACATTAATCTCAAGCTACATGCCACTATAAAAATCTAAGTAAGAAACGGCTAATCATAGGAACGAAAATCTGAACGATAAGCTGTGAAAGTTGAAAAAAATACAATTGCTGCCAGCATGATCATGATGAATCAGTAATCATGGTAGACAAGCATATATTTGTAGAAATCAGAAAGAGCTTCCTATGATTCATGACATGCATAATTAATATAACATGCTTTTGTTGCTGCTTTTTTTAAGTGTATTTCCTGCAGAAGCCTGTGATACAGTTGGCGGGGAAGCATGTGAAGTGGAGATGTATCCAGAAGTTAAGCCCCCAGTAGGATCCGTCCATACAAGAGAGAGAGTGGTTGCAGAGGAAGTAGACCGAGATTACCTCGAGTACAACGAGCCCAAAACGTAAGATACATAGGACCTTACGGACCAGTAAGTGCAAGTAAAGTAATTAAATGATGATACTTGGTTACAATATGTTGTGTTACAGGGTGTTTCCTGGTGAGGCATGCGATGATCTTGGAGGAGAGTTCTGTGAATCTGAGTATCAGAAGGGTGTTTATGATGAGAAGGTCTTGCCCAAGTAAATAGATGCAATAAACGCGCCAAGCTGCACCGCATGTAAATTATTTATATTATACACTATGAAGCTTGATGGCCCCATATGGACACCTAATTTCAAATTTCTGGTGAAGCCACCCCTTTGAAATCTCCTGATAACTGAAAGCAAGATGCTATTATATACATGAGGCTTCACCAATCACAATGCATGGGGCCACAAACTTAGCTGAAAAGAGGAGGCTATATCTTGAAGCTCCATTTATGTTTAGAGTAATATGTTACTGAGGATCAAAAGGAGATTGGTCCTGAATCTACTCCAAAGAGGACCTGACTCTACTTCCTATATGGCACCAATCCAACTATGCATCACACTCATCGGGAAGCGATTGACATGCTCATCGGATGGGAAGCTGCCACATGCTGTAAGGACATCCTCCTTACTCATGAAGTAATATCTTGGACCGCGAGGAAATTATATGTTGGGCAAGGTTATCTGACATATCATCTATATATTTTGTTTGTGGTATATTTCCAGAATGGTAACAATGCTTTGGGAGATTTAAAGCATCGACTCTTTAGAGCATAGACCCAATTAGATACATAGACCATCAAAACTAATGTCCAAATAATAAATAATCTCTAATAGCTAGTTATATTTTGAGAAAACAAGTTGGTCCAGTGGAGAATTCATATTCTGTAATATCTAAGTAGTAATATTTTTTTATGTCTAAGTATAATAGTAGTTATAACTTATAAGAATGTCAATTAATTTAATAGCAAGTATTTGAACATAGGTATGCATAAATTTTGTCTATAATACTAAACTTATCTATGCATAAAGTATATCTACATATCATGCTAAGTTAATGTTACGGAGCCAAGTTTTATAAAGATGGTCCTTAATTAAGTGCACTGATCTTTAGTCATAACTTATAAGTGATAGTACAATAGAAAAAGAGTCCAGTTAAAAGTATTGATGGTGTATCTGACACCTTTTCTATTGGATCTGCTCCTTTATTAAGTGAAACCATGGGAGCAAGGAAAATCATACTAAATTGGGTATAATGACAAGAGTTGATATGCTCACACACACGCACACACACACACACACACCCCTTTTCTATTTGATTTACTCCTTTATTAAGTGAAACCATGGGAGCAAGGAAAAGCATACTAAATTGGGTATAATGCCACGAGTCGATATGCTCACCAACACACACACACACACACACAGCTATATTAAGTCCACTAGCATTAAGAAAGGAAAAGAAAATAGGATATAAATTGCTTTGGCATGAGATGATAAAGATAACAAATGAAATTAACAATGTATTTGGAAACTTTATGTATAGGATGCTATAGGGAGCAAATTATAAAAAGTTGACACTTTTTGAATAGGATAATGTAAAGAATGTTAAGGATAGACGAACAAGAAAGAGGAACCTTTGGTATGGTTGGAGAATTTTTTGTATGGATTTTCTTATACAGTTTGAACTTGGATTACACAATTATAGTTAATTCTATGTAATTGGAGTTAAACAAATTTGCACCATATGATCTACATTGAGGCCCAAGTGCAGAGTAAATAGCAGGTGGCTTTTCCCTCTCTCATTCCTGATAAATGCATAGGCTTCCCAATGTCCTTCTCCCCAATGCACACACCTCTCTCCCTTGCATCGTCGGATTGTGGATTATGCCACCACTCTGCCTGGGCCTCCGCTTCAACCACCACCATCCCTCCAACCACCTGCATCTGCTTGGCTACCCCACATGTCTCTTCCGCCAACAACATTTGTGGATTATGCCACTACTCTGCCTGGGCCTCCACTTCAACCACCACTATTCCTTCAACCACCTGCATCTGCTTGGCTACCCCACTTGTCTCTTCTGCCAACAACACCACCAACCCCATCTCCACCCTCCCCTTACCGCCTTCAACCACCTGTATTTGCTTGGCTACCCCGCCTGTCTCTTCTGCCAACAACATCATGAACCCCATCTCCACCCACCCCTTACCGCTCTCCTTAGCCCCTCAACTCTCCACATATCTCTATCCACCTCAAACACCAACCCACTAGCTCTGCCTTGGCCTCTCATTCAACCAACACCCACCCTGGGCCACCAAACCCACCAGGAAGGATGCCTCCAACTCCTCTTTCAGCCACCAAAACCCGCATCTGTCCACGTCTCTCCTTTCTCTCCTTGAAATGCCATCAACAACCATACTCCCCTCTCCAACACCATCATCTCTCATCCCTCCTAAGATCTCTTCCATCCACTACCCCTACCCTCCTATGCATCTCTTCCACCAGTTTCAGATTTTTTTTTGTGAAATTTGGGTCCTCTTCTCAATGCAAGTTAATGGTGAAAAAATGTCAACTACAATTGAACAGAATTAACTATAGTAGTGTACCTAAATCTTTTTATATAGCACTAGTACGCACCCCGGGCAATGCTGGAAGATAGAGATCCTGATCATCTCTAGATGCCGTCAATGAGACTGCACGACCATTGTGGATCTGACAGCCTTCAGCCACTTTCAAATCTTCCAACTTTTATGAAGAGAGAGAAAGCAATTTAACCGTCTGATGTTACAAAATGATGGCAAATAGACCCTTACCTCCGATTACTGAAGCACTGCAGTAACTGGAGGTTTGGCTTATATTATAGATGGATAATGATAAATATTTTTGCATATCATTATGGACATAGTACAATAGAATGGGCTAAAAAAATTGTATTGCATATGGTATCCTAAAGGACTTTCTTTGTAATTGTGGAATTTTTCTGCTGAGATCATGTAATGATTCTTGAGAAATGCTTTTCCCTTATCCAAATGTTCCAGTCACTCATCAATGACTACCAACTTCAAGAAATAATTAGAAATCTCCTATGTTAAAGGGACAATGTGATTCTAATGTCTAATAAGCTTGAATAACTAATAACCACCACCACCGCCTCTTCTCTTCTCTCACTCTTCTTCCAAACACCAAGATTATAAGTTCTACATTACCTATTTTATGCAAATGGGATAAGACTTGAAATATGACTACGAGAGACTCAACATCTATGATATGGGAGACACCTCTAATCGAGCCCTCGGAGCCGTGTCAACCCGTGTCGACACGGATTCTCGTGTCCACCTGTGTCGACACGGCATGATACCAGTACAGCAGTACTCTATGTTATTAAACCGAATGTTGTGAGTCTCTCCTTTCTTCAATTGGGTGAATAGAGATAAATAAATGGTAGATCGTGTAAGAGTCAAATTCGGAAGGGGTAGTAATTTTCAATTTATATCAATTTCATAATTTTGTTGGTGTGTGTGTGTGTGTGTGTGTGTATATATATATATATATATATATATATATATATATATATATATATATATATATATATATATATATATATATATATATATATATATATATACCCACGTGTCTCCATATCTATCTTTTATGATGTTGCCATGTCCGACTCTAGTGTCCGTGTCAAAACTCGACACCCGTGTCCGTGTCTACAGATCATAGCTCAACATCTAACTATGATAAATCGAGAGAATTTAGGGTATACAAATGTATATAATGTGTGGTCGCCATCATACAGAAAAGATGACACAAAAAGCAGCAGAAAACAATACGAAATTTAAAAAAAAAAACACATGAAAACAATATAATGCATGCAACCCCACCTCCTTTCTTGTTTTAAACTCATGGAGTGCAAAGAAAGATTCATTGAGGAATTATTGAATGCTGTGAGCCTTAATGAACTAGTCCACAATATCAGATGAAGAAATGAAAAGTAAATCATGCAGACCAAGTAATGAGGATTCAACATAGTCACTCTCAATGTGTTTCATTAGCTTTTGAAATAATGAATTGTTAGTGATGTAAATGGTACTCTGATTATCATGATATAAGTATATAATACTACTAATGACATGCCACCAAGAAGATGACAAAGGCAGATGACTTCAATAGCTTTGTCCGTCATAATGTTGTAGCTACCCATTGCCATCAAGTATGAAACAATATCGTGCCATTTCGCCCTTCAGGGGATGAAGGATTCACCAACAAAGAAAAAAGAGTTGATGGAAACAGTCGTGAGCCACGACATCACTGGCTCAATTAGCATTGGAGTACCCGACCCGTAAGACTTAAATGAGGATGTGGAATAAAGCAACAAATAATTATAACTTTGGGGTATCTTGTAATGAACCCATTAATTTAAGGTATCTTGCTTCAAAATCATAGTTTTTCCTTAATCCTGAATTAGGGCCATTTGGGGTGCAAAACTACTGAAGTGCCCTTTGGAAATTAGGAACGATGAGTTCACACGATCTCGTAGGATAAAGGGTATGGAAATATCATCCATCCATGCGATTTTGCCGAGTTGAACCAAGTTGACTTGACGCTGCTAGATTTCAAGTCAAGTTATTCGACCGATTCGGACTGAGTTTACTTGCCTTGGCTGACTTTCGAGTCGAGTCCGAGTTTTGAGTTTGTAAACATTTGTTTGTCCACCATATCCTGTGATGCAGCATCCATACTACTCCTAACATCAATGATGTAACGCTCCATATCTTGTTACAACAGCAAACTCGCATCTGGAAGATGTTAATACACACCCAATCTTCCGCTTCCACCTTAGGCGTCATTAGCATGTAGCTTGTAATCATGTATAGCGGGCCAGCGGCCCATCTGCATCGATGATATATTCTTTAGCAATTTCTTCTGAGTAGAACTTCATCTTCCTTACCTGCATAATAAGCCAGGTATCTAGTGAAGGTTCATCACATGTAGCAAGAGAATTAGAATTTTGAGACTTAGCAACCTGAGAATTGGTGCATGAAGTATTCGACATCCTCGTACAGTCGTACCCTATGAAGATTGGACTCCCTGGATCTCAAATCACCTAGTGAAAGGATGCTTCAATTGTTGCACGATTTTTCGAGCCATCTGAAATTACTAGTTTACCCCATAGAGACACATGATGGCCATCGCTAGTGGATCCCCAACCAGAATCCAATTCTAAATATGGAAAGTATGTGCTCGTCCTCCTCCAAATACAACATAGAACTGTGAGTTCGTTGAACTTCTCCATGTACGCTTCAACCATCAACTACCCTTCGCAAGATCACAAGATTATCAAAAAGATCTCCCTCGTAATCCCAGGGAGATAATTTTCCATCATGCGCACCTTCATCTCATCCCAATGCTAAACACGATGTTCATGCGACATTCGATGCTCCGTCATTACAAGGTGTGCGGACCTTTATCCTAGTGAATTGGACTCAGCTCCCATCAATCATGCTACACCACTTGAAGGAGTTATCAATCAATATCAACCAGTCGGAAAAGTGTTGGCATTTAATTTCCCAACGAAGTCAGGGATCTCAATTTGCACCTCTTCATGATGTCTTTGAAGCCATCAAGGTCATCTCTTTGATCACACCTCGACTATTCATTGGACATTATCATAGAAGGATTCTTGCTGAGGTGGATCATAAGCACGAAAATAGTGAATTGACGATGGTTGTCGAGTCACACATTTTGCAGGAAAACTAGGAGAAGCCTCAATATAGGATTGTGTGTGATACATATAGTCCCTACAAGTTTACACTATTAGTTTACTCACCTATATCCTAATCATGCTCTCGATGAGGTTGATCCACTGGTTGGGAAGTTCGTTTGCTGCGATGAATCTCTAAAATAGAGACTTGTTAACCAAGATCATGTGTCATAAGAATTTTATTTCTTTACGCGCTTGTATAGTGACTACAGTAGTTTTTGTCGCATCGGATTACATTGGTGATGCCAAAGTAAGCTCTGATACCAATTAGGTGCAGAAGAAAAAAAGGACTTTTATGGAATTAAAATTTAGGAACAAATTGGGGAAAATATATGATTTAGGGAAGTGAAATCAGATCTGAGTTCGTTCTGATTTTTATCTGAAAAATGTGCGAAGATGGCTAATATCGTTGGGGATGTGGGGCAAAGGATTGTATGATTAGACAAGTATTTGGGAAGGAATTTGAAAATAGTTTCTTACTGGTTTGTAATTATGCGGTAAAATTTTAGAATCTTGGAAGAGTAATGAAATGTTTGTGGATGGATCTAGGCTTTAAAAGGAATCCATAAATTAGACGCGAAATTAATGCGGAAACTAAAATAAAGATGCAGAAATTCAAAAAAAATACAAAATAAGCTAAAAAACGTACTAGAATAGTCCAACTTTCAATGGCCATAGGCTCCATGCCTGATTTCCAAACCGATAACTATTAGTATTCCTTCAATTAGGGACCGGCCAGGTAGAATGAGAGGGATCGACCGGCCTAGATGTCACTCCAACAAATATTAGTATCCCTAGCTAAGAGCTATGTAGCTTCCTCTTCGGTAGGGATTAATATACCTATAAACAAGAGGTCGGGCGACCATCCTAATTTAGAACAAAGTGCTGACTAGCCTATTTTAGGAGTCCTCTCCACCCGACATATGGTAGGACAGCGTTGGCCTCCAATTTGTAGGTTTGGGGGCGGCTTCCATGTTGCCCACCCCGTAAGCTATCTCCTCTTTTCTTCCTCCTCCTTCCATAATGCTTGATAGATGCATCAGCCTGTCATTTAGGCTTCACATCAGTATTTAAGAGTTGTATGATAAACCTTCGGCATGCTATTCCTCGTGAAGGTGATATAGCAAAGATCAAAAAATGGACAAAGGGAAAGATAATCACTAAAGAGTAGCCAGTTGCACTACTGACAAGGAGAACATAGTGTCCGTAAAAAAATTGCATTCACTTATATCGCTTACTTAAAGATCAGGAGTTAAAATCATAGATGACCTGACAAGACATGGAGTTGAGAGGCTTCCTACGTTTCTGTTGGCATCACATTCCCTTGCTGTAACAATCATAAACTCCTCGTCATAACCAAATTAAAAAAGGACCAGGTGAAAAAAAATAAGGAAAAAATAATCCAGAGTGAGGTGTGCATGCCAGTTTGTGCATTTCTGTAGCCATCAAGCAATTCACAAACAAAATGGTACAGATAGTAAGCATAGCTTGTTATATATGTAACTTGAAACCTGCAAGTAGCAAATAAACAACAGTAATCAATTCTGTTTCAACCTTCATTACTCAGCAAATCTGATTAGGAAAGTTTATGGGTTTTTTTCTTCTGGCAAGGCTTCATTTGGGATATTTATGTGATGCTGTTAATATTGAGTAAATTAGAACTTTGAAGCCACAGTTTTTCACAAACCATGAGATATATTTAACCTTTAATCAATCGCTTTCATTAGATAGACAAAAGGAATAATGGAAGTGTCCATATAATAATTATATTTTATTAATCATCAATACATCATCATGCCACAGAAAATGAAGAGGAGCTCATATGGAATGAATATTTCCTACAAAACATGGACGAGTGTTACCAGAGTATCTACACAATCTCTTTCATAAAAAGTCACTCCTCAGGATTCAGAAATCTACCTGTGATATAAAGTCATCAAACATGCTAGTGTTGAATCTTTAGAAAATAACAGCAAAGACTAACATCCGCTGGGCTATAAAGGTAATCCTACCCAAACTGGTGTTGCCTATGTTAGAGTATGCATGTTGAGATGCTCAATTGGGAATAGTCCCACATCGGCTAGGGAGTGGGATTCCTTTGTCTTCATATATCCGTTGTGCTTTCCTCCTTCATAAGATCGGCCTTTTGGGGCACTCCGGGTGTTGTCACATGGCATCAGAGTTAGGCCTGCTCCCCGCCTCCTCCAATAGTGCATTGCCACGTGTATCCCACGTGAGAGGGGGTGTTGAGATGCTCCACCAGGAATAGTCCCACGTCGGCTAGGGCAGCAAAATTCCTTGTCTTCATATACCCAATGTGCTCTCCTCCCTTCATAAGGTAGGTTTTTTGGAGCACTCCGAGTGTTGTCACAATTCAGAAGCTAGATGATATGCAGATGTTCGAGTGCATCCATATTGTTTACGGAATTGTTGGAGATGGCATTATTCTATAGAAATGATACAGCTCTTTTGACTGTGAGAACACTGCAAGGAACTGGTGTAAAGTGACTAATCCAAACATCTTTCACAGAAATGCGCTCCGTTGTGCAACACAAGAAACAATGGATTCAAATGATGTGAGGAATGAGAGCACTATGTTTTCTTACACAAAATGACAAATTTCATGCACTGAAAGCACCAAAGCAAATCCTACCCCAGATTTCCAAGCTCTCAAATATTCAAGTGTTCTTGATTTTGCATCTCGACCGAGATTTGTGAGTCTGTGACAACATAGCTCCGAGCATTGCTTCGAAGAATATAGGCTATTCTTCTTCTCTTAGAACTTGGCATGCTTACATACAAAGCCCTGTGGTACAATGCTTTATAGATTCCTGGCTTCCACAACAGTGACAACTTCTTGACACCCATCACCAAACTGCTTATAGTTATCTGTTTGAGCACAGCTGATATCCATCGTAATCTACAAAAACTGATTAACTTCAGCCTTCAGACATTGACAATCGACGGGCATGATTCCTTTCTCATTCATTTCATTAAATAACTTCAGTACTTCACAACAATCTTTCTTCCTGCAACTGGCTTCAACAAAGTCATCACACGATATGTAATTTCATTAGTGATTATACCCTTAGCCTTCATCTCTTCAAACAATTCAGATGCCCCCGTGGTACCGCTATGTTTCCTATTCTGTTGTGCCCATCAATAAGAGATGTAGAGATCTCTTCCCTGCATCTCTGAGAACAGGCAGCATGCCTCATCCATTATTCCTGCCTTGCTGTGCCCGTCAATCAAGGTTGTTTAGGTCATATTGTAAGGCATAATTTGTTTTTTCACCATCATTTGAAGCAATTGACTTGCTTCTTGCAGCTTCCCAAGCATGCAGAAACTATTGGAGGGTTTTGGGACCTTAAGTACACCTTATCCTGAACCCAGTCCTTCTTTTACTGAGTGCTGAGTTCAGAAACCCGAATTTGGAGGGTTTTGGGACCGGTTCCGACCGAAACTGATCCGAAACACCGAAACTCCAAACCATGGTTTTAATCCCATCATGTACTGCTCAAAAAACTTGTTGCAACATTTGTATATAAATATGTCTTAAAGTTCTGTTGCTTGTTTTCCGACTCTTACCCGATTTTTTCAACCTTTTTTTCTGATTTTTCTGAGCCTACATTTTTTTCTCCTAGTTCCCTACTTTACCGCATCCACCATAAGAGCAGTGTAAACAGAATTATCCAGCAAGATTTCCCTTAACATGTCATCAAATAACAAAAGAGCATCATATACATTTCCCAATTTGCAGTTGCCATCGATCATTATGGAGAACGTGACAGCATTTGGCACTAAACCCTTCCCTAGATGCTCTCGAAAAACCTTTTGGCATTCTCAACATCACCTGACTTGCAAAGGCCATCAATAGAGGCATTATAGGTTACAATTGTTGGTTCAACGTCTTTGCTACACATTTCACATGGAGATGTAAAGCTTTCTTATCTTGCAAAGCCTAATGATCAGAGAGCTGTGAGAGGAAATATCAGGAAGCAATCCTTTCTCCTAAAGTTCCAAAAATACTAGAACCTCTTGCATCCTCCCACTATTAAAAAAGCTGAGTACTAAGCACAGTAAGCTTTAACATTCGGCAGCAAACCTCTTCCTAACATGGAGGGAAGCGAAGCGGAAATTTTCAATGTTGCAACTGCAGTCGAAAAACGTGTCGGCAGGCACATTTCCCTCGGCCATCCTATCAAAAATATTACATGCCTCTCTGATCCTACCTTCCCTGCAGTGGCCTGTGATTAGAGTAGCACATATAACAGCATTTGGCTCCAAACTACTCGCAACATCTCCTCCAACATACCATCTACTTACCTCATCTCCTTGCAATTTCACAACCCATTAATCATCACACTATAAAGTGTACATATTAGGCGACACTTTTTGACTCCTCATCTCATCAAAGCAATTGAAATGCCTCACACGCATTATTCTCTCGAAAATCCACCTCGATGCTCAGGTTATAAGTCACTGCATCAGGCTTCATCCCATGCCTAGCATCTCCTTCAAGAGCTCATGCGGTGCCTTATCCATCTTACACACTCCGCAAATGAGATTGTTGTGGGTGTCCATGTTCGGCCGGACACCAGAGGCTACCATTTCATCTCTTACTTTTAAGGCCTCATGCAAGCCCCCTTCCCTAATAAAACCATCGATTAATGATGTATAAGTGATGATGCAAAAGTTTAAACCCAACCTAGGCATTCATCAACCAACAGTCTTGCTACCTTGAACTTGCTGAGGGGGGGGGGCGCTCGCATAATCCATTAATGAGCATACAAAAGTAAAACTAACTGCAACCAAACCATTCTTTACCGTCTTTTCCTTCGGCTCGAAAGCATCCCTAAGAGCTCCAACTCTCCAGAACCCAGTAATCCATGTGATGGACGTCACAGCATTGGGACTACAACCCTTCTCTCCCATCTCCAGAAAGGCCTTGTCCACTGAATCGACATCTCCGGTCACAAAATAAGCACCAGTCAGAGTAGTGGAAGTGTAGACTGTTGCGCTCGGGAGCGCATCAGCCAAACAAACATCCAGAAGAGACAGGAGACAAAAGCACACAAATTACTTTTTAACGTGGTTGATTCCCACGGGACCTAGTCTAGCAAGCAACCTTCTATTATCTCTCTCACACATAATAATAGCTTACGTCAAGAGCCATGCTCTTTTTACCGTACACCATGTTGTCATTGTGCTCTGTTCCATCCGACCACGTCGAATCCAATAACTCTCGATCATAGAGCCTCTGAAGAACCATGCTCTTCCGCTTCGGCTCATCACCCGTCGATGACCTATTGCACCTCTTGCAATCAGTGCTCTGTGTGCAACGACTCTTGCATCCATCGCTCTGAAACCACCGTCTGTCAACAGTGCTTAGCACTTGACACCCGTTGGCACCTCCACCGATCACTTGTCGACTACTCCATCAGACTAATCATCGATGTCTAGAAAACTTGTATTCGGTGACTCCACATCTGTGGCTTGGGCCGGGTGCCCGACACTTCTACGATCCAGCGCTTACTTCTGATTCCGTGCCTCTGCACAGCAGGATCCGTTGTGTCTCCGTGCCATTGAGGAACTCCCCTCGATCCGGCACATGCACGTGTTCATGCCATCGTGGTGCTTCCCAACGATCTGTCCAGTGCCGCACTCGTTGTTTAAGCCGACTGTCAAACCCCACAGCCGCCTGCGGCCCGATGTTGTCGCTTCAGCACGTCCTAGGATCCCAGTGATATCCTCGCTGGTCTGGCTTCGCCTAGTCGCCGGTTGTCACTCCTTCAAGAGTCGGTCAGGCCCTGGGAGACGGACGACGTTGCTATTGGTCGTGAGCACAAAAGGCCGATCGTGTGCACAACCATGGTAATGATCTTCCATTACCTCTGCTCTTTTGGCCACCAACCACCGGGGTGGTTCCCCCCGGCCTCTGCGTGTTTCAAGGGCCCAAAAAAGGCACTATGATCGTGCCCCCCGGACACACTTTTTCCACAATTCTTCTCCGGAGCGTCCCTTTCTATGGTTCCTCTTATAAGGGGATCGGCTGCACCACCGTATGCTTCAATCCCTTATTCCTCTTAGATGTCTTCTCTATATATAACGGACCAACCGGTTGCTTGGCTTACACTCCAAGCAATCCAGTTACTTTGCTTGTACGGAAAACGAACTCATTTGCTTGCACTCCAACCAATCTGGGAATGACGGTGGGATCGCATTGGCTCCCATGCCGATCGAACTCATGGGCTGAACCCCAACAAACTCCCCCTCCATACCATGAAAAAAGCCTTCTGACGAATCGACCAGCTCTGCAAAGAGTTGCGCCAACTTTAATTAGCTCCCCCTTGATCCGGATTCTCCAAGCATTGAACCGCTCCAGCTCGGCTCTTCTTCTCCA
The DNA here is from genome assembly GCA_947650365.1 of Chamaelirium japonicum. NCBI lineage: Eukaryota > Viridiplantae > Streptophyta > Magnoliopsida > Liliales > Melanthiaceae > Chamaelirium > Chamaelirium japonicum. The sequence continues at coordinate 37,039,768 of OX393553.1, read as the reverse complement.
ACTTTCTCCCTAAATTTGGCTAATCTGAGCTTTGATACCACTTGTTGCCTATCCGTGACTCTGCGTCCATCAACGACTCCGTACACTGTTGACCACAGTTGTGCACACTGCAACTCACATGCAGCCCTTCCGAGTGTCTATGTCTTTTTGCACTCCACACTCTAGCATTCGGTGCATGTCGACGTCTCGTTGCACCCTGTCGTCCCGTAGATATGCCCGTGATTGAATCTGCCGTGCTTCCGCGCACCCGTCGGCGTCTTCTATCGTTCGTCGACAACCTATCGGTGCCGCCTCATGCCACCTATTGGCTGCTCCATCAGGCCACCCGCCGGTGTTTAGACAAGTCGTATGTCGATGACTCCGTACACTACTGCTCGCACCCATACCAATGGCCTCTCCTAAGCCATTGTTCTCGATTACGGACCATTTGTCGTCTGTCGATGACTCTGCATATTGCACTACAGACATGCCCGCTTCTGTGCTCTCCGCTACCGCAATGGTAGTAGCCTTTTGCCATTGTCCGTCAACAGCCCAATACCCTAATGCACTGTAGGCGTACCCACAGCTGTGCTCGCCGTTATCGCACTTGTCGGCACCTCTGTGGCTTCCGTCAACGACTCCGCACACCCTGCTGCATTGCATGTGTGCCCGTGGTCTCTCCTGGGTCATTGTGCCAGTAGCCATATCCATTGCTGCACTCTGCGTTTGTTGACGCCAAGTCTCGATACTCATCGATCACCTCCACCAGTCTCCAGTCGGTAAATCCATCAAGTCGCCAATCAGCACCTGGTCAAGTCGCCCGTGGGAGACTCCCACAGTTATGCTCGCAGCCAGTTCGATCGTCATTGCATCCATCCGATATCCGTCATTTACTCGAAGAATCTAGATCAAGGGGGAGCCGATCAGAGTCGCTGCAGTTGTCTGCATAGCCCAATACAGACTCAAGGTGAGGAGTCATACCTCATAAGGCCTCCCTTATGGTCTGGAGGGGGAGATTATTGGGGTCCAGCCATAAGTTCGGCCCGCGTAGAAGCCAACACGATAGGCCCCCCACTCCCGGGTTGCTTGGAGTACAAACAAAGGACTTCATTTGGCGTACAAGCAAAATAACCAGGTTGCTTGGAGTACAAGCCAAATAACCGGTTGGTCCGCTATATATAGAGGAGGGGCATAAGAGAAATCAGATGTTGAAGCACATGGTGGTGCAACCGATCCCCTCTTGGGGGAACCCTCGAAAGTGACGCTCCGGAGGAGAACCACAGAAGAAGAAATGTGTCCGAGAAGGGGCGCTATCACAGCACCTCCCCAGGGGCCTTGAAACACGCAAAGGATGGGGGGAACCACTCCGGTGGCTAGCAACTAAAAGAGCCTAGCCAGCAAAGAAGCAGCAATATGGTCGTGTGCACGATGTGGGCCACACAATGACCCCATCATATGCACAACCAGTGGCAACACCGCTCGTCTCCTAAGGCCAGGCGGGCTCTTGCAGGAGTAACGGGTGGCGACGAGGTGGAGCCCAGACAAGCGAGGATATCACTAGGCCGTGCCGAAGCGAGGGTGATGTCGAGCTGCACGCGGCGGTAAGGTTTGGTGGTCCACTCAGACGACGAGTGCGACACCATATGGATCGCTGGGAAGCACCACGATGGCACGGACACTACTTGTGCCGGATCGAGGGAGAGTACCACGATGGCACAGAGACACAGCGGACCGCGCTATACAAAGGTGTCGAATCAAAAGTAATCGTTGAATCACAAAGTGTTGGCCTGTTGGGCACCCAAGCCGAGCTCTGTTAGATACCATCTCGCCCCAAAACCCGAGTCATAAGAGAAGGTTCACATAGGATATATGAAGACAACACCACCCAACCCCCTAGCCAATGTGGGACTAAACCCAACAATCACCTCTCACACGAGGCTAGGTCTAGAAAAACTTTGAGAGATCCCCTCTCGTGCAGAATGCCACGACACTAGGGCTGAACATACTCCGACGGTCCTCTCCTGCGGAACACAGGAAAAGGCATAACCTAACCCCTCCCAAACAGAGGCTGGGTGGAACCTGGCTCCGACACCACTATTAGATACCCAATCGCCCCAAAACCCGGGATAACGGGAGGTCCATAGAGGGTATATGAAGACCCCATAGCCGATGTGGGACTAAACCCAACATAGACGTCACGACCCACTCGTGCTTCTACCATGAAATCATACACGCTCCAGAACAAACCATCAAATTAGACCGCAAAAGATCTTTCAGAAGTGCATTGCAACACCTCAAACCAGGAGCAAAGTTCCTGCCCCTCATGGACAAAGCCATTTCGGCGACTTCCTTCAGCCAAGGTCTTAAATGTCAACTTTGGTCGGTCAAAAACAAGAAAAAATGTCGAATTTCGATCAAATGTCTGATGCAAATTTTATATTTTTAAAGAAAATATTTTGGTGAAAAATCATTAGATTTTGGTCAAATTTTGATTGATTTTGATCAAATATCGGCTTCATATGAAAAAAAAAATCCGAATGGGGACGAAGATGGAATTCTTGGCTAATAATGATGGAATCTTTAAATGAAAAAATGAAAACTTTCAATAATGAATTTGTCGGAAAAAAGATGAATGTCGGATTTCCGGACAATTTCTATGTAGGAACCTAAAAAAAGACATTTTGGGTAGTAGAAAATTTTTTCGACATTTGATTCGATGGCTTCAGCCAACCCATATTCTTATAAGCATTGATCAACACATTTTTTGGGGGGAAAAGATTGATCAACACATTTCTCAAAAAAAAAAAAAAAAATTGACCAACACAGAGAAATGCGAGAATTACAGAGAGCAACATCTACAAAAGAGAAGGAATCCAAGTTCTTAGGAGAAGCCATCTGGGATCCGGGCCCATAGTAGAGATCGAAGAGGAATTTGGGGTCAGATACCTGGTCAAGGCGGCGGATTATGGCGGAGACTGCCTTCGGGCTCATCTAAGCTGCAGCAGAGGACTCGTATCGGATCGGATCGGGTCGGAGAGGAGTTGGGTTTCTTTCGCCCCACAAGTGCTTCATCTCTCTCAGCAGGAATCCAACCCAAGCGCTGGTACAAATGAGCTGATCTCTCTCACTCTCTCTCTCGTCTCTAACTCTGTACTCTCTCCTTAGTGGACCCTTATGACGAGCACGGATTCCAGACGTCTGATTGGAGGGCGGGAAAATTTTCAGCACATCCCGCGTATCATAAAGCCGCAGGGCCCACTGCCCCAACACGCTCTGAGTGCTGGGGGGCCACTACCCCATCTTCTAGGGTCCGCTACCCCACTGGACCCCGCGGTTGTATGGTACGCAGGATGTGATAGAAAAATCTACTCCTAGCAGGCGGCGTGTCAGGTTGAACCTAGATCTTTTACTTCATCTATACCATAACTAATGCATGCCCTTACCTATCGGCACTGTAGCGAGCGGCCTTCGATGGCAACACATCTGTCGGCAAAGCAGAGGAACATCTTCGGCGACAACACACCCGTCGGCACTGCAGCGAACCGTCTTCGGCGTCAAGACACCCTGTAGTAGCGTCGTGAAAGGGGGCTCGATATGGGCGACGGGATTTTGAGGGAAATGAGAGAGGGGCGACTGGATTGGGGAGACGATCTGGACGACTGTGTTAGGGTGTGCGAGAGAGAGTGGAGCGGCTATGAGCGATAAGATTTGAGGGGATTTTGATTGCATGTTGGGGTGCTGGGTGCATTGGATTGGGTGCGATTGGATTGGGGTTTTGTCTAATCGAGAGCCCCACGTCTGAGGCCCTAATCCACCGAGTGTCTTTCTCTCTAAACCTAGCACGACACCTCCCCTCATGATCCCTTCTTTCTCTCCATCTTTCTCTCTCTATTTCCTAACAGACCCATGCGAAAACCCTCTCTCTCTAACCTCCTGCAATTCTCTCTCTCTAACCTTTTGCAATTCTCTCTCTCCCCTATTCTATCTTATCCTCGCTCTCGGAAAACATACTCATGTCTGCAACTCTCTTGATCCCTCGCGACCTCCCTCTCTCTCTTCCCAAGTGATCGCAATCGTCCCTAAGCTCTCTCTCATCTAATCGTCCCTCTCTCTCTCAAACTGACTCCAGTTGTACTCCGATTCTCTCATCTGATCCTCCCCCCTCTCTCTTTCTCTCTCTTGGACTACAGCACCACCACCCCTCCTCACGATCCCAGCCGTCCCTTGCATGCATGCAGACCCCCCTCAGGATTCTCTCCTACCCGATCGGGGAGAGAGATCAGGGGAAGAGAGATACGGAGAGAGAGATTAGGGGAAGAGAGATACTAAGAAAGAGCGAGAGACGGAGAGAGAGAGAGAGAGAGAGAGAGAGAGAGAGAGAGAGAGAGAGAGAGAAAGACGGAGAGAGAGAGATCGTGGGGAAGAGACAGAGAGAGAAAGAGATCAGAGGAAGAGAGAGATAGAGAGAGATACATAAACAAAGAGATCGGGGGAAAAGAGAGAAAGAGAGAGAGAGAGAGAGAGAGAGAGAGAGAGATCGGAAAGGCTTGGTTAGGATTCGGATAAAGAATGAAAGAGAGAGAAAATAGGGGAGAGACCAGTAGTAGAGAGGAAATAGGGAGAGAGCGACGGATAAGAGAGATTTAGAGAGAGAAAGAGAGATATAGAGAGAGTCCGAGAGAAAAATTAAGGGGGGAGTTGGGTACGACCTGGGGTCTCGGTTGGGTAAGAAAAGGAGGGACGAGCGGTTGGGATCAGTTTGTTAGAGAGAGAGAGAGAGAGAGATAGAGATAGAAAGATCAGGGGAAGAGAGAGATAGAAAGAGAGAGAGATACATAGAGAGATATGGTGAGAGAGATATATATATAGAGAGAGACGAAAAGAGAGAGAGAGAGGGGGGGGGGGTTTTGTCTAGTCAGCGTTTGTTTTGTCCTAGTCAGCTTCTGTTTTGTCTAATCAGCACAAAACCGATGTCCCTTGTTATATAAATAATGTAGATATCGAAATTAGTCCGCAAATAAAACCTGATCTATACACAATGGTCCGCAAAAAAAATGATCAAACCTGACTCAAGATGGACCCAAGTAGGCCCCACCCATGCAAGTGGATCCCACTGGGATCACCCACGGCCAAATAAGGGGCCAAGGTGGGCCCACCTGCATGCGGGGCCCACCGGCCCCCCTTTGCAAAACCGATACTCACGCCCCCCTCAGGAAGGTGCTGCCGACCAAATAAGAAAAAATAAGAAAATGAAAGAAATCAGTCTTGTTCGGGGGAGGTAGCATGGACGTCTACGTAAGCTGTAGATTCACGTCGATCCCTCGATCCGACAAACAGGATGAGAAGTCGTGTTGTCATTGATTAAATGTGCAAAATCAGCTCATATCTCAAAAATATTGAGCTCAATCTAGCCCATAACTGTTTGCTACAAAAAAAAAATAAATAAATATTATTTTTCCCAAAAAAGAAAGACAAATACCAAGAGTTATGGGGAGAGATATTGAAGGAATTCAAAAAATCGTAGCCATGTCTCTTCTATCCTCTCCCCTTAGTCTATAAATAGAGGGGCAGGGGAATGGCTCAAAAGGTTGGTCACAAGCTAAAGATAAGAAGGCTCCAACACTCGACGATCTAAAACTTCATGAGGCACAGGCAAGCGCATCCCACGGGAATGACTTAGCCCACAAAAGTCATCATCAACGTGAAGACCTTGCATAGGAGATCAAAAGTTTCAACTCCGTTCACGAAGAAAAAAACTCGAAGAAGATGACCCGAAATCGACACCACCATATCAGCTTCAACAAGTCTTCAACTCCGAAAACGCCAAAGAAACCCAGAGAAGAAGACCCAAAGTTGGCACCACTGCGTCATCTTCAACAAGCCTTCAACTTCGAAAATACCAAAGAAGTCAGAAAAAGAAGATTGAAGCGATACCACACCCGTCATCTTCAACAAGCATCCGCTCTATTCATAAAGAAGAAAGTTTGGAGAAGGAAACCCGAAACGGCAATATACCCGTCGTCTTCAACAAAGCTTTTAACTCCGATCACGCCAAAGAAGTCTGGAGAGGAAGAAGAACAAAGTCAATGTCACGACCGTCGCTGTAACATCCGCCCCAAACACACAAGATATTGTCCGCTTTGCCCGTGCCCGCACGAAAACTTCCCAGGGTGGTCACCCATCCTAGTACTGCTCTCGCCCGAGCACGCTTAACTACGGAGTTCTTACGAAATCCGTAGCGGCGCACGGCTTTAAAACACGTCTTCCATATTTGGGAGGGGAAATTATATAGGTAGTTCATGATCTCCTTCTCTCCAGGCGATGTGGGGCTAACTCGTGGCCTTGTACACCTCACCTCACCTCATCCATCTTGGCATTCCCGCCTCAGGAGTCTTGGCTCTTGGCTATTGGATCTTGGTCGTTACAATCCACCACCCTCAGGGTTACACGTCCTCGTGTAGGGTTAGACCCCCCCCATCCCGAGGAGAACCGGCTCTGATAGCATTTTGTAACATCCTAGTACTGCTCTCGCCCGAGCACGCTTAACTACGGAGTTCTTATGAAATCCGTAGCGGCGCACGGCTTTAAAACGCATCTTTCATATTTGGGAGGGGAAATTATATAGGTAGTTCAGGATCTCCTTCTCTCCAGGCGATGTGGGGCTAACTCGTGGCCTTGTACACCTCACCTCACCTCATCCATCTTGGCATTTCCGCCTCATGAGTCTTGGCTCTTGGCTCTTGGCTCTTGGCTATTAGATCTTGGTCGTCACAATCCACCCCCCTCAGGGTTACACGTCCTCATGTAGGGTTAGACCCCCCCATCCCGAGGAGAACCGGCTCTGATAGCATTTTGTAACATCCGCCCCAAACACACAAGATATTGTTCGCTTTGCCCGTGCCCGCACGAAAACTTCCCAGGGTGGTCACCCATCATAGTATTGCTCTCGCCCGAGCACGCTTAACTACGGAGATCTTACGAAATCCGTAGCGGCGCACGGCTTTAAAACATGTCTTCCATATTTGGGAGGGGAAATTATATAGATAGTTCAGGATCTCCTTCTCTCCAGGCGATGTGGGGCTAACTCGTGGCCTTGTACACCTCACCTCACCTCATCCATCTTGGCATTCCCGCCTCAGGAGTCTTGGCGCTTGGCTATTGGATCTTGGTCGTCACAATCCACCCCCCTCAGGGCTACACGTCCTCGTGTAGGGTTAGACCCCCCCGGATCGACTGCTTGCTTGGTACGAGTATAAAATACGTAGTCGTCGAATGTAACGCCCTATATTTTATATCAGCTTAATTTAATAAGCTAATAAAAAAATACGGAGGGTTAGGGGGTTTTGTTTTTGTTTTAACAACGAATAAAAATAGAGTTAAGGTAGGAAGATAACCAAATTAATCAAGTCCATTAATACCAAAATAAAAAGTTCCAATTACATCAGTGCTTCTAAGAGAATAGGTCCAACTACTATGAAGAGAAAGAAAAGACACGGAACTGAAAAGAAAGAAACCACACTGCACAGGAACGTCCAGCAACGGAACTACGGCAACTGATGTAACTCTGCAACCCCTACTGCTGACGAGTACCTGCGCCTTAAAAATTATACCATAGGAGGTGTCAATGTGACAAAACTTGGCTAGTATATGGCATATAAAAATAAGCATTTCTCATGAAAAGATCAGTTTTAGATTTATACGGAGAAACAAAACCATGACATTAAACTAGAGAACTCAAACAGTAAAGTACAATAAAGAAAACGAAAGTAACACTAACACACGTCAAGTGCGTGACCCCACTATAATAGAATCTATTATAGTAATTAAGTTTGTTCAATTAATGATTGTGGACCTGTTAGTGTCGTTCCCCTAAGATAGAGATGGGGAACCCGCAAATCGACATACCAGTAAGGAGAAAAGAGAGAGAGAGAAGAAGAAGATACATATATATATTTGGCCAAACAGGTTTTCCCGTCTTTCACGGAGGAGCTTCATACCCATCTTGCTTGCTTCGGGAATTACATTCCACAGGACGACTGGTCACACCCTAAGGCATACTAGGAGGCCCTTCAACTTCGGAAGAACACAGCGTGAACCCCAGGATGATAGCCAACCTCTTTCATGTTTATTTAATTTCATTGTTAATCTTAAGTGCTTTAATTACACACTTTGGAGGTTGCCAAGGCCCTTGGCTAACCACTGTAAAGACCCCACAATTCCCTACAATGTTAGCCTAATAAAGTTTCCACATTAGCCCACTCGGGGCTGAAAAGACCAACTGAACCAAAACGAAACCTAAACCAGTACTGATCCAACAAGCTAATCATTCACTAATACCCAAAAAGCATGCATGTGCTTTTCCAAAAACTACTAATGCAAAAGAACTAAACAAAGTTTATTTTCTTTGTTACTATATATAATTACATCCTATAAGAAACTAGAGATATGCATAACTAGTTTTACCAACAAAACTAATATATATAATAATGAAAACCATGTGATAAGCCCAAGTAGTGTCACCTAGACAGAAAACAGATTCCACCACAAGAAGATCGACTCGGCTTATGTTGATGCTCAGGATTTCACGAATCAAATCGAAGTACTACAAAGATAATTTAAGGTGTCTCAGTTTACAACTTCAAATTAAATAAAGAGAATATTAAAGAGAGAGTGAAAGAGAGGAAATTATAGAGAATTATGAGGGAAAAAAGAAGAGGGAGTACAAGAGGGGGTTAGCTCAATTTGGATAAAAATCACTAAACAAAGGAAATGGGTTAGATCCTTAGAGAGAATTAAAAATAGAAAGGTTTATCAAACTTTCCTCATGGATAGTAGATATTAAAGAGAGGTAGAAATCAGGAGGAGGAGAAGAAGGGGGAGGAAAAAAAAAAGAATATGTTGAACCTACTTTTTCAACGACTCGACGGCTTGATGCCGTAAGTTAAAAAAATATATGGTGGCTCGTCGGAGTTGTCCACGTAGATGAGAGATCTCTAAGGTTGCTGCCGCTCGGAGTAGATGGGTTATTGAAGAGAGGGATTTGGCAAGTTTGCTCCGCTAAGATTTATAAGGGTGGTGGGAAGAAGTTTTGATTGTACGATATTCATCGGACGGTGGAGAAAAAAACCCTATTCTTTCACCTAGAAGGAAACAAATCCCATGTTGAATTGAAATCAGTCGATTAGTTCTGAAGATTAAAGTCGGTCTGGTTTGATTGGTTCATAAGAGAGAGAAAGAAGGAATTCAGCTCATATAAGGATTATCTAATGTCAATACAATTGAAATCGGACAGTCTGGATATTACGAAATACAAATTCCACACCAATGGGATTCGAATCCAAAAGATTCAGAATTAGGTCATGTACAAATTAAGCTGGGCTCTGATCCAATTAAAATTCGAGTACGTGTTCTGCAAGGAACCTAAATTTCGGATTCGGATCCGAAACATCCATCAACACTCATCAAACTTCAAAAGGTTATAACTTTTGATCCTTTAATCAGAAAAATCCATAAAAATATCCGTTGGAAAGCTTACGGCGAGAGGAATCCATAAATACTGATTTTATATATTTTTGAAGATTAACCAAACAACAGTTTATAAAAAAAGACAGAATTATCCCTATTCGGTACAATCGTAAATTTTCGATAATTCACGAATCGAAACCACCCACATCCTTAGAACTTTGTGGAGCTCTCTCAAGAGCGCACAAGTCTAATAAACCACCACAATCGGTAGCCCGATAAAACAAAAAAACAAATTCCAAATAAAAACAAGCATGAGGGGTAAAAACAGAATTTGCTAATTATAAGGCATTAGAGTTTTTCAAAATTACGGGTTGTTACGTTCTACCCCCCTTAAAAGAATTTCGACCCCGAAATTCACGCACCTGATATATCTGAGAACAGCTCTGGATATTGAGCCAGCATCTCGGACTCCAATTCCCATGTGGCTTCATCCTCCCGATGATGTTGCCACAACAACTTAACCATAGGAATGGTCTTAGTGCGCAACACTTTATCCTCGAAGCCTAGAATGTGAATAGGTCGCACTTCAAAAGATGCATCCTCCCGAATCTGAAGGTCACGCCACTCCAAGACGTGAGATGGATCTGGCTCATACTTCCGAAGCATGGAGATGTGGAAAATATTATGGACGCTAGAGAGCTGTGGAGGCAAGACCAGCCGATATGCCACTTCTCCTACTCTCTCCAAAATCTCAAAAGGCCCAACATATCTAGGAGATAGCTTCCTACGCTTGCCAAACCGGAAAATACCTTTCTGTGGCGAGACACGCAGAAAGACTTGGCCACCAACCACAAATTCAAGAGGGCACCTACGAGTGTCTGCATAACTCTTCTGCCTACTCTGAGTTGCCTTCAATCTCTCTCTGATAACGTCAATCTTCTGAGGTTTGCCGAATTATTTCTGGTCCCACCAAGGTTTTCTTCCCAACTTCAGCCCAATAGGAAGGAGACCGACATGGCCGCCTATAAAGAGATTTATATGGGGCCATACCGATGCTCGTTTTAAAGCTATTATTATAAGCAAATTCTACCAAAGGAAGATGATCCACCCAACTTCCCTTGAAATCCAAAGCACATGCCTTAAGCATATCCTCCAGAATTTGTATCACTCTCTCTGACTGCCCGTCTGTCTGAGGATGGAAAGCAGTACTGAGCAATAACTGTGTCCCCAAGGCATGCTGTAAACTCGCCCATAACTTCAACATGAACCTCGGGTCCCTATTAGACACAATAGAAATCGGAACCCCATGCAAACGGACAACCTCTTGAATATACAAACTGCTCAGATCATGAAAGGAAGCGGTAGTACGAAATGGCAAGAAATGAGCAGACTTAGTAAGCCGATCCACCACTACCCAAATAGCATCATGACCCTTCCGACTCGTTGGAAGACCCGTAACAAAATCCATAGTTAGATTCTCCCACTTCCACTCAGCAACTGGAAGTGGTTGCAATATGCCTGCCGGCCTCTGATGTTCTGCTTTCACCTGCTGGCAGGTAAGGCATTTAGAAACAAAACTAGCAATATTTGCCTTCATGCCTGACCACCAATACTGCCGTCTCAAGTCATGATACATCTTAGTGTTACCCGGATGCACCGTGAACTTAGACTTGTGAGCTTCTGCTAATACCTCTTCTTTCAGTTCTGACTAGCTAGGAAGACAAAGCCTGCCTCTGAAACGAAGGCCTCCATCTAGGCCAACTAAGAAGCCCTCAACGGTCTCTCTCGCTTCCAACTTAGTACGAATAGCCTCAAATTGCTCGTCTCGCCTCTGACTAGAGATTACCCTTTGCACCATACTTGGCTCAGCACGAAGACTGCACAACACAACTCGATTTGGTTCTCTACGAACCCTCAAATCAAACTCTTCAAGAACAATCATCCTGTCTTCCCGATCTGCAATTAGTCTGGCTAAAAATCTGAACAATTTTCTACTCAAAGCATCTGCTACCATGTTTGCCTTCCCTGGAATATAGGATAAGGTGTAATCATAGTCCTTCAACACTTTCACCCAACGACGTTGTCGCAAATTGAGATCCTTCTGAGTGTCGAAATAACGAAGACTCTGATGATCGCATAACACTTCAAACACTTCTCCATACAGATAGTGACGCCATGACTTCAGGGCAAAAACAACTACAGCTAACTCCAAGTCATGGGTCGGGTAGTTCCTTTCATGGGCTTTCAACTGTCGAGACGCATAAGCAACTACCTTTCCATCTTGCATTAACACACAACCTAAACCAGAAAGGGAAGCATCTGTATAAACTACATATGGTTTCCCACTAACTGGAATGGTAAGAACTGGAGCCGAAGTCATTCGCTTCTTTAATTCTTGGAATGACCTCTCGCACTTCTCACTCCACACGAACTTGACCCCTTTCTTGGTCAAATGGGTCAACGGTGCTGCCAAACTAGAAAAGCCTTCCACAAAACATCGACAATATCCTGCTAGTCCCAGAAAACTACGAATCTCAAAAACACTTTTGGGTTGCTCCCAATTCAACACTGCTTCAACCTTTGCGGAGTCTACTGATACTCCTTCTTGAGAGATGACATGGCCAAGGAACTTGACTTATGATAGCCAAAACTCGCATTTACTTCTCTTAGCATAAAGACGATTCTTTTTTAAGGTTTCCAAAGTCACCCTGAGATGTTTCTCATGCTCCCCTCGAGTCTTTGAATAAATCAGGATATCATCTACAAAAACCACCACAAACTGATCCAAATATGATCTGAAGACCGGGTTCATAAGATCCATAAAGGCCGCAGGAGCATTCGTTAGACCAAAAGGCATAACCAAAAACTTATAATGACCATATTTGGTACGAAAAGCCATCTTCAAAATATCACTCTCCTTAATCCTCAATTGATGGTAACCAGACCTGAGATCAATCTTCGAAAAGAATTTTGCTTCTCTCAACTGATCAAATAAATCATCAATACGAGGCAAGGGATATTTATTCTTCACAGTCACACTGTTAAGTCTTCTATAGTCGATGCACATCCTCTTCGATCCATCTTTTTTCTGCACGAACAAGATCGGAGTTCCCCACGGTGAAAAGCTAGGACGAATAAAACCCTTCTCCAAAAGATCATCTAATTGGGTCTTCAACTCCTTCAGCTCCACGGGGGCCATCCGATAAGGGGCTATAGAAATAGGAGAAGCTGCAGGGACTAGGTCAATTCCGAACTCGATCTCCCGTTTGGGTGGCAACCCTGGCAGGTCTTCAGGAAAAACATCTAGAAAATTAGATACAATAAGAACTTGATCTTCCACTTCTACCTCTGTTTCAACTTCACTAGCCAACCTCGCTAGATATCTGATATTCGACCAGTCCTTAGGAGAAGGATGATAGAGAGTCATCCGATCTCCTTGGAAGATTACCTCTGCCCCACCAACCGGTTTTAGAACCACCTTCTTGGTAAAACAATGCATAACAACATGGTAGGATGCCAACCAATCCATACCCAATAATACATCGAATTCGCCCATATCCATCAGAATCAAATCGGCCAACAACTCCTGGTCTCCCAAACGAACTACACACCCTCGGCATATGTGATCGACACTAGTGCTAAACTTCATCGGTGACATCACCGTCAAAGTGAAACCCATGGACTCCGATGACAAACCCAAAATAGAAGCAAAAGTAGGAGAAATATACGAATGTGTAGAACCATGATCAAGAATAACATGAGCAAGAGTACCAGAGACTAGTATAGTACCTTCAACTACGACATTCGAAGCATTAGAATCTTGCTGATCTACCAGAGCGAAAGTCCTTCCCTGAGTATGCGGGCCGTTGCCACCAGGCTTGCCAACTCCCTGTTGCTGGCCTTTGGGAGGCTGAGCTCCAAACTGCGGAGGGGGAGAAGGAAGAAGAAGAGGCAGGTGTGAAGGAGGCAACAAACGCTACTGCATAGGTGGAGGTAAGAACTGCTGCTGCTGAGAGAGGGGACAACGATCCTTCAGATGATTAGTAGCACCGCAACCAAAACACTGTCGAGGCCAAAAGCACCTCCTGAAGGAAGACCTCGAAACTGCTGATGAGGCTTGCCATTAAAAAACTTTGGCTTCTTAAATGGGCCTTGGTGGGAGGAGGCCGAAGAAGAGTCCCTGCGTGAAGCACTCTTCTCTAGAATTTTTCTGCAATCTACTACATCCTGCTCAACCATCAAAGCTCGCTCCACTATCTCCCCAAAATTCCTGAGCCTCAGGGGTGTCAAAAGACTTTGAATGTTCGACCTCAACCCTTGAAGAAAACGCTTCGTCTTCGCTAATTCAGTAGAAATCAGATCTGGGGCAAAACGACACAACTTAAAGAACTTAGCTTTGTATTGGGCTATTGTCCTTCCGCCTTGATACAACTCCGTGAACTCCTTGATCAGCTGATCCCGAACAACATCTGGAAAGTACTTATCTAAAAATAACTCCTCAAACTCATCCCAGGTGGCCTCTGCCATGCCCTCAACACGGGATCTCACTATCATATCCCACCAGCGACTCGCTTCACCTTCAAACATGAAGGTCACCAAAGGAACTCGATCTGCGAGAGGAACCCTCAGTACATCCATGATCTTCATTATCCTCTCTCGCCAGTTGTCTGCTCCCATCGGATCAGGATCGCCCTTGAAACTTGGGGGTTTAAGCCCCTGAAAGTCCTTCATAAGATGACCCATCCTTCTAGCTTTGGTTGCTTGACCCTGATTAATAACGGCCTGCTACTGCTGCTGCTGCATAGCCTCTGCTAAACCTCACATTGCCTCCATTGCTCCCACTAAATCCACTTGCGGACCAAGAGGTACGGAAGAATCACCAGTAGGAGTAGGTGGAGGTACATCCGCATTTGAGTTAGATCTCAATCGGTGAGCCATTCTGAACAAACACAAGGACAAGAGGAATGGATAAGAATTCGTAAGTCAAATCCTAAACCTAAGAATAGAAACCTAGGACCATGAACCATGCTCTGATACCAGATGTAATGCCCCATATTTTCTATCAACTTAATTTAATAAGCTAATAAAAAAAATACGAAGGGTTAGGGGGTTTTTTTTTTTTTTTTACAACGAATAAAAATAGAGTTAAGGTAGGAAAATAACCAAATTAATCAAGTCCATTAATACCAAAATAAAAAGTTCCAGTTACATCAGAGCTTCTAAGAGAATAGGTCCAACTACTACGAAGAGAAAGAAAAGACACAGAACTGAAAAGAAGGAAACCACACTGCACAGGAACGTCCAGCAACGGAACTACGGCAACTGATGTAACTCTGCAACCCCTACTGCTGACGAGTACCTGCGCCTCAAAAATTATACCACAGGAGGCGTCAATGTGACAAAACTTGGCTAGTATATGGCATATAAAAATAAGCATTTCTCATGAAAAGATCAGTTTTAGATTTATACGGAGAAACAAAGCCATGACATTAAACTAGAGAACTTAAACAGTAAAGTACAATAAAGAAAACGAAAGTAACACTAACACACGTCAAGTGCGTGACCCCACTATAATAGAATCTATTATAGTAATTAAGTTTGTTCAATTAATGATTGTGGACCGGTCGGTGTCGTTCCCCTAAGAGAGAGGTGGGGAACCCGCAAACCGACATACCGGTAAGGAAGAAAAGAGAGAGAGAGAGAGAAGAAGAAGAAGATACATATCCATATTTGGCCAAACAGGTTTTCTCGTCTTTCACGGAGGAGCTTCATACCCATCTTGCTTGCTTCGGGAATTACATTCCACAGGACGATTGGTCACACCCTAAGGCATACCAGGAGGCCCTTCAACTTCGGGAGAACACAGCGTGAACCCCAGGACGATAGCCAACCTCTTTCATGTTTATTTAATTTCATTGTTAATCTTAAGTGCTTTAATTACACACTTTGGAGGTTGCCAAGGCCCTTGGCTAACCACTGTAAAGGGCCCACAATTCCCTACAATGTTAGCCTAATAAAGTTTCCACATTAGCCCACTCGGGACTGAAAAGACCAACTGAACCAAAACGAAACCCAAACCAGTACTGATCCAACAAGCTAATCATTCACTAATACCCAAAAAGCATGCATGTGCTTTTCCAAAAACTACTAATGCAAAAGAACTAAACATAGTTTATTTTCTTTGTTACTATATATAATTACATCCTATAAGAACTAGAGATATGCATAACTAGTTTTACCAACAAAACTAATATATATAATAATGAAAACCATGTGATAAGCCCAAGTAGTGTCACCTGGACAGAAAACAGATTTCACTACAAGAAGACTCGGCTTATGTTGATGCTCAGGATTTCACGAATCAAATCGAAGTACTACAAAGATAATTTAAGGTGTCTCAGTTTACAACTTCAAATTAAATAAAGAGAATATTAAAGAGAGAGAGAGAGAGAGAGAGAGAGAGAGAGCGAGAGGAAATTATAGAGAATTATGAGGGAAAAAAGAAGAGGGAGTACAAGAGGGGGTTAGCTCAATTTGGATAAAAATCACTAAACAAAGGAAATGGGTTAGATCCTTAGAGAGAATTAAAAATAGAAAGGTTTATCAAACTTTCCTCATGGATAGTAGATATTAAAGAGAGGTAGAAATCAGGAGGAGGAGGAGAAGAAGGGGGAGGAAAAAAAAAAGAATATGTTGAACCTATTTTTTCAACGACTCGCCGGCTTGATGCCGTTAGTTAGAAAAATATATGGTGGCTCGTCGGAGTTGTTCTTTGCTCCGGAATCATTCCCACGTAGATGAGAGATCTCCAAGGTTGCTGCCGCTCAGAGTAGATGGGTTATTGAAGAGAGGGGTTTGGCAGGTTTGCTCCGCTAAGGTTTATAAGGGTGGTGGGAAGAAGTTTTGGTTGTACGATATTCATCGGACGGTGGAGAAAAAAACCCTATTCTTTCACCTAGAAGGAAACAAATCCCATGCTGAATTGAAATCAGCCGATCGGTTCTGAAGATTAAAGTCGGTTTGGTTTGATTGGTTCATAAGAGAGAGAAAGAAGGAATCCAGCTCATATAAGGATTATCTAATGTCAATCCAATTGAAATCGGACAGTCTGGATATTACGAAATACAAATTCCACACCAATGGGATTCAAATCCAAAAGAATCAGAATTAGGTCATGCACAAATTAAGCTGGGCTCTGATCCAATTAAAATTCGAGTACGTGTTCTGCAAGGAACCTAAATTTCGGATTCGGATCCGAAACATCCATCAACACTCATCAAACTTCAAAAGGTTATAACTTTTGATCCTTTAATCAGAAAAATCCATAAAAATATCCGTTGGAAAGATTACGGCGAGAGGAATCCAAAAATACTGATTTTATACATTTTTGAAGATTAACCAAACAACAGTTTATAGAAAAAGACAGAATTATCCATATTCGGTACAATCGTAAATTTTCGACAATTCACGAATCGAAACTACCCACATCCTTAGAACTTTGTTGAGCTCTCTCAAGAGCGCACAAGTCTAATAAACCACCACAATCGGTAGCCCGATAAAACAAAAAAACAAATTCTAAATAAAAACAAGCATGAGGAGTAAAAACAGAATTTGCTAATTATAAGGCATTAGAGTTTCTCAAAATTACGGGTTGATACAGTCGCCACCAAAATTTCGACCCCAAAAGGAGAAAAGCCAAAGGAATAAGAAAACTCAGAGACATTGCCATTGCCGTTCGAGATGAAGATCAAGCCAAAGATAAAAAAGTGAAAGCCAAAAGCAAAAAAGCTCAAACTAAGCTAGAGTTATGCCCGCGCTAAAGCAACGCATATGCTAAAGTCAAGCAACTACGAAGGATCACGAGCGAAGCAATGTATATTCAAGTCGATACGATATGAAGTCCGGAAGAACAAAAGCACTGCAAGCCTATACCCCTTCTACGTTCAAGCGTTATCGCCAGCTACGCTAAAGCAAAGCCGGAGCCAGATGCTAGAAGCCAAAGCCAAATTTAAAGCCAAGCCAGAATCAGAAGCCAAAAACCAAAGCCAGAGCTACACCCGCACTGAAGCAACGCACGTGCTACAATCAAGCAACTGCGAAAGATCATGAACAAAGCAACACACGTTCTAGCCGATACGATGCGAAGTCCGAAAAAATAAAAGCATCGCAAGCCTCTACCCTTTTACGTTTAAGCACTAACGTCAAAGCTACACTGACACCAGAGCTATGCTAAAAGTAAAGGCAATGACAGACATCATAAGCCGATGCCGAAGGTGAAAGTAAAATTGACATTGCGAACCGACGATCGAGAACACCGAGGTCCAGCAAGAGCCGAGGGAGACACGAAGATCGAGAAACGATACCGAAAACCCCCTAGCGAGAAAGCTCGAAACACGGAAGGTACGGACGCAAAGGTTAAAACCACTCGACCTCTCAAGAAACCCGAAACTTTGAAAAGACCTCTGTCCTGGGCAATCCCTACAGAGCTCTCGCACAAAGTAACGTGGAGATGCGGATCAAATGAATCATTCAGAGGATCTCTCCCATAATCTCCTAATAAACCTTTGTTGCACCCAGCTCACCACCCTCGAGTCCCGGAAGCGGCTTGTAATCTCATGTTTGCACTAAAGATGACCCATCTTTTTAGTGACTATAAATACTAAAGTAGTAGCCCTAAACAACTTGGTACCACGTGGCAACCTTCTTATCTAGGTGCCATGTGGCAACCTCAAAGAGACGGTTCCTCTTTGGAAACTCTCAAACAACTGTTCTCCCCCCCCCCCCCCCCCCCCCCCGGGTATGATTTTTTAAGCCCGGGTTGAAATCGGGCCACTTTCAAGTAAGAGCATCTCCAACAGGCTCTCAGATTCCTTCCATATTCTTAGGCCTCCTAGATGCCACATAAGCAAAGTATGGAGTGAGAGTCAAATAGCACTCCAACGTGCTCCTTAAATCTTTTCCTATTTCTTGTGAAAAGACTAAATCGGGGGTCAACAAAGCAATACTTGGTGGGGGTTGTTTTGAAAATTAAAAGAAATCAGGTAGTTTGTGTGGGGGGGTTTTTTGTGGACCGGGTGGTTCACATGGTAGGCACAATCTAACGAGCCAAGAAACAAGGAAGACCGGGTTTACGTGGAAAATCCCCTTCTCAACGTCGAAGGGGAAAAAACCACGGGCGGGGCGAGAATGCACTAAAACAATAGTTCGGTTACAATCTCTCACCTTAACCCCAATTACACCCTAAGGACCGGTCACCCAAGATACCGACCTCTGTAATCTCACTTAAGATACCGACCTCTGCAATCTCACTCTCTCTAGCTCCAAAAATTTTGAGAAAAATCGGGTAGCACCTCGTCCAGAATCCGGTCCCTTATGTTGAAGGGGTAGGTCCCATTTTATAGAGTCCTGTGGTGACAGTTGGAGCGCTCCGCGCGGTGCGGGTTGATGACATACTCCCGTGCTCAACCGTTCGCGTGGTGGGGACGTGGCGCGCGGTTGATACCCGATAACTTCGGTCAGGAATCTCGGGAGCGTGGGCTGCACTCCTGTAACCGTTGTGCGCCCGAGATTTCCGAGTTCAACCGTCGCGTGTTTTGAGGGCATGATTCTCGGGGAACTCGATCCTCCTCGAGCCACTTCTTCACGCGTGGCCGATCATCAGGGGGGGTTTGAACTCCCCCCCTCTCCTATTTTAGTGCGCGGCCAACCCAGGGGGGTCTTGGACTCCCCCCTCTCCCATTTTAGTGTGCGACCAACCCAGGGGGGGTCTTGGACTCCCCCCTCTCCCTATTTAGTGCGCGGCCGACCCAGGGGGGGTCTTGGACTCCCCCCTCTCCCCATTTTAGTGCGCGACCGACCCAGGAGGGGGTCTTGGACTCCCCTCTCTCTCTCTCTCCATTTTAGTACGCGGTCGACCCAGGGGGGTCTTGGACTCCCCCTCTCCCCATTTTAGTACGTGGCCGACCCCGCGGGGGGGGGGGGGGGGGGGGGGGGGATTGGATTCCCCCTTCTTTCTTCGTGCATGGCCAACCCACGATGAGGTTGCAGCTCCCAGTAGGTTCGCTTGCTTCTCCGGGGCTCGGAACACCCCCTTTCTCCTCTTCGCACGTGGCCGACCCGCGACGAGATTACGGTCCCCGGTAGGTTCGCTTGCTTCTCTGGGCCCGAAAAGCTCCTTTTCTCCTCTTCGTGCGTGGCCGACCCGCGACGAGGTTGCGCCTCCCGGTATGTTCATTTGCTTCTCCGGGGCCCAAAGCGTAAGGCCGACTCGTGATGAAGTGCGCGGCCGGTTCGCGACAAGGTCCCTTTCCGGTCCAACCATCAGGGTACACATAATACCCCCTCCTGATCGGTTAGTTTCCAGCTTCTCCTGATTAAGACTCTTTTGCCTCGGTTTGTGTGTCATGATGGTTCTAACCCTGGTTTTAGTGTTGCTAGAGTTTCAAATGGTAGTCCAGCCTTTTTCCAATTTTGCACCACATGGCGTCACTATGCACCGCCACCTAGCTTCCCCCTTTTTTTGGGATTCAAACCAACCCCCAAAGCTCTGAGATTCTCTATAAACAGAGCCCCGATGGTTCACATTTTTACCTCTGCTTCAAATCTTTCTTTCCTTCTCTTCTGTTGGTGGAGGTTTGTTTGGGTTGGCCGTGCATTATGTGGGTCGGTTGCCTCGCTGCAGCTCTCCTTTGGATACATGTCTCATGGTTGCTCGTAGGAGGCTGCACGCTTCGTCATTATTTACGGTCGGCTGCTCGCAATCAACTACGTGTCTTGACGTGTCGGGTTGCCGCTCCTTCATCGATGATGTCTTTCAGGTGGTTCTCCGTTCCCAAAAAGTTCCCTCTACTGGAAGACATTCGGACGGCATACAACATTCTCGCTGATATCTCCCTCTCATTTGCAATTGGTCCCTTGGACCCTTTAGACGACCGCACCATCGTCACTTTTGGGCAATTGAGGTGCTGCCTGAGGCTTCCATTAGTGAGCTTCTCCGGTCGACTATTGGAGCACATGGGGGTGTTTCCTGGCCAGATTGCAGACAACGGTTAGAGAATACTCGTTGCGTAGAGGTGATAGAGGAAATAGCTGGGCAGCAACTTTGCGTAGCTTATCTTCTCAAGAAGTACTTCATAAAGGACTACAAGGTGACCGTCGGCTCCGTGTACTCCTACTTCAGCTTACAGGATTGCATCGGCAGTCGCCGTCCTATTGGAGGCTTGTGTGACTCCGTCAGGGGCTGGAAGGAGTGCCCCCTCGTGGTTGGGGGGCCGTGGAGGGGTCGTCACAAGGTCTCCGGGATTGTTTCTCACCTTGCTTACACCATAGAAGACTACTACCTCTCTGGGCAACTCAAGTGCCCTGAGGCTGTCGAGGAAGATCTGGATGCACTGATCAAAAGGGTTACCAAGAATGACGACGACTGGACGCAGCTATTCCCAAAACTCTCAATAGTCAGAGCTCATAATACTCCTAAGAAGGGGAAACAGCTTACAACAACTAGTGGAGGAGGGGAATAATCTGCTCCTTCTATGGAACTTCTCGATAGGTATGTCAGCTCCGTTAGATGCTACAATCCCAATACCGTAACGTCTATGCTTTGTGTAATCCTCAGGCGTCATTCGAGGTCTACTGCGGCTGCGGGTGATGGTAGTCGAACAGCTGCCACCCGTGACACAGCAGCATCAACTGGGCATTCGAGGAGGCATGGCATTCTGGGCGAGTCTACCTGCAACGTCGACGAGGATGACGTCCCCGTCGTTCACGTCATGAGGCAGTCTAGCTACAAAGTGTTGCGTTCCCTTCCTGATGATTGGATTAAGGATGTACCTTCCCCTGGTCCGAATTTTGTTGAGGTAGACGAATCAGAGATGTCACGTGGATACACTCCCCCCTTCCTATGGGAGGAGGAATCATATCATGTCATCAGATTCTGCAGAGTCATGAGCTCGAACTTCATCTCGCACCCATGTTGCTCCGTCCTCTACTGTGCGGGGGGATCACCTAGACTTACGCTCCCATGTTCCTTCACCTTCCTCCTTTAGTTCGATGGGTGCCTCCCGACCTCCTTCTGGGTTTCCTCGTGGGGCTTCTGTGTCTGCACCTCGCCGCCGCGCTAGCAGGTCCTTCAATTCACTCAACATGAGGTGGAGGAAGAGGATTTGGCTCCTCCTCCGGTACTGGAGAGGGAGGATGCAGAAGCAGGTAGTGCAAACTGGCAAGACTCATTTGTCAACCTTCGCGAGGTGAGTCTTCTTGAAGCTGATATTTTGCTTTTGGTAGTATCTCTACCAGCTCTTTGATACTTGTCACTTCCACTTTTGATAGATGGGGAGCCGTATCACCATGCTGGCTGGCTGGGCTGCCGAGGGGAGCGCATAAAGGATTGCTCGGCTTGAGCTCTCTCTAAGGACTACTCAGCGAGAATTGGTTAAAATCAGGGACATGTTGTCAGAAGCCAAAAAGCTCCACTCCGATGAGGTGGCTGAAATCAAGTCCCAACTTGAATTCGCGCTGGCGGATCTTGCTGTAGACCGCTTCGATCTTGAGGCCGCTCTGGAGACCGCACGTTCCAATCTTGCTGCGGTGAATGCTTGGTTCGTAGAATAAGCCATCGCGATAAGGACACTTCGAAGTGAGGCGAATGCAGTCCGAGCGGTTCACGAGGCTGAACTCGCCTTGCTGAACTCTACCATTGAGCTTGCTACTGACTTGGCAGCTGCATCGCAAAAGGCGACGCTCGCTCGGCAATTTGAGGACTTCAACAGGGAAGCGTAGAAGGCTCTTGACAATCAAGCGGCCGGATGGCGGAAGAAAGTCGACAAGCTACGAAGTCGACTATCGAAGGGAAAAGGGAAGGCCCCCTCAGAGGATTAACCCCATCTTATTTTGTGTCTTACAATGTAATGAACCAATCTTTTGGCTTGTACTGGAATCACTGGTGATTATCTATCTATAAGCTTTGGTTGTGTTTTTCCTCTTATCAACCTTGTGCATTGATTACACGCCGACGACGCGTCACTATCACTTGGCTTAGGTAGATTGTCCAGTCGTACCCAAGCGGGATCTATCGGCTAATCTTCCTGTGTGTTCTCCGACCGGTCATGCCCTACGGAGGAACCTGTCGACCAGTCGGCCAAGTGGTAGAATTTGTTAGGAGTGTTATGTACCACATGGTTTAAGTTGGTTGATCAGTCGTACCTAAGTGGGGTTTATCGATCGATCTTCCAAGGTGTTCATCGACCGGTCACGCCCTGCGCAAGGACCTGTTGATCGGTCAGCCAAGTGGTACTACTCGCATTGAGTGTTATATACCACTTGGTTTAAGCTGGTTAATCGGTCATACTCAAGCGGGGTCTATCGATCGATCTTCCAAGATGTTCTCCGACCGGTCACGCCCTGCGTAGGGACTTGTTGACCAATCGACCAAGTGGTAGAACTCGCTTGGGGTGTTATGTACCACTTGGTTTAAGTTGTGTAAGTTAACCATCATTGTCACGCCTCAGAAATTTGAATATCAATATCTGGGGTGTGAGGGGAGAAAGAGGTGAAGGGTTGGGTTATGGTCAAAATACTATACCAATTTTAGGAGTTTCAAGACTTATTTCTACATATTTTCTTTTAGTATTTGTGGCACGTCTGTGCCATTACACGTTGAAAGGATTTCCCGCTAAGGGAGCACGGCGCGATGCTCAAGCCATCGAAGGTGAGCCAGGTAGCCTTACTCACTCTACCACTCACAAAGACTAGTCTGGTGGTCCTATCTATAAGGTTAGCCCGTTAGGCTATTTATAACTTATTATATTTTAAAGTGATCTATCCTAAACATGGGCCTTGAGGAGAGACCTACCAAGAAGATACAGTTGGATCATTGCAACATTACCTATACTATCAATACCGTAAGCTAAACTAAACTACAAAGCTAATCTTATTCAATTAACTATCATACAATCCCAACAAAGAAAAACTACAGCTATTAACTCCACCATTGCTACCGTACTCTACAACTGCTATCCGTATTCCAAGCTCTGGTACTACTCTGCAAAAAGTCTACTTGTGGAAAAACTAGTGCCCCAAACAGGGTCAATCCAAACCACTGACTGGCAAGTAAACCCCCGCTCTAAGACGGGTGAGTGTGTGCGAGGGTGTCTTTACAAAAAAAACAAGATTTTAGATGATAAGAATAAAG
Organism: Chamaelirium japonicum; assembly: GCA_947650365.1. Taxonomy (NCBI): domain Eukaryota; kingdom Viridiplantae; phylum Streptophyta; class Magnoliopsida; order Liliales; family Melanthiaceae; genus Chamaelirium; species Chamaelirium japonicum. The sequence continues at coordinate 37,016,136 of OX393553.1, read as the reverse complement.
ATAGCAATACTGTAGCTAATAAGAAATATTTTGCGAGATTCGAATAAGAAATGTTTATAAACTCTCATTATGCTACTGGTTCTCCAACTCCCAGCAAATGATACCCTCTTTTTCTAATCATAATATGTGTATAAATTGTAAGGGGCTCATAATACCAATCAATTGTCATATGTTATAGAAGTACAATATATTATCCTTTTCAATCGTCTACCAAGTACGAATCTCATCGAGGGTGCTACTCATTAGCATTAAGAACCACGCTATATAATTCTAATTGAATAATATCAAAGCCAACATACCACCCTAGTTTACTATTAACTAATATTAATATTACACAATATATGAGAATCATTTGTAAAAAAATCACAAACTATGGGTATGAAAAATATTTAATCGAAAATAACCTCAGAGCAAGTGAATACTTGCCTTAGTTATTGCGATATAAAATTCTGATTATTCAATTCGCTCCATGTCCAACGGGCCATCACGGTCAAGGTCTGACAAGTTACACATTTCCATATATTACTATTTATCCATTTAAACAAAGACATCTACAACGGAGTTCAGAAAAATATCGGGGGTTTGGTTCATCATCCGCCCGAGATGCCCTCGGGTTTAGAAGGGTTTATGGGAATCGATATAATGGAGAAATAATGGATCTCCCTATATCTAAACTCGGATCAAAATCAACCAACATGCCTCAGACAAATGTTGACACAAGGGCATAGAAACTACTATTGCCAAACCCTAGGCTCGGACATCGATGCGATCGGTTTGACAGTATTATGATATCGTGCACATAGGCACAATGACCTTGCACTTAAAGGGGGGCAAAACTAGATATCGATCTCATGGCTAAAAAAGGTCAAGTGACGATTGTCGATATCCCAAGGCGGTTCACATTGCTAGGCTCCATAGCTCAACAAGGTTGGATCTGTATTAATAGCGAATCAGGTCTTGAACACTTATTCATAAAATCTCCACTGAATCATCTGACTTGATGATTCGAAAATAAAGGCTCTAAGGGGTTCTCGGCACATGGTGGAGACTCCAACGGTTGGGCGTCGTGTCAAGTATAGGTAAGTCGACTATGACCAAACACCATAATTGAAGGTTGCGATACAATCGCAAAGAAAATGATCGAGGATTGAGGACAGAGGGCTGTTGGCACCAAATCTGGTATTTCAGGGGTCTTGGTTCGACCCACATAGGGAGGTCGGTGGTTGGTGGGTGGTCACCATGACTGCTCAGTCACAGGCCCATTGGCCGATGATCGTGACTGCATCAAGAAGATAAGGGAAAAATGGGGGTCTCAGTTCGTTTCGATAGAACCCCAAAAAACAGAAGAAAGAAAAGGGGAAAAATAAAAAGGGGAGAAGGAAGGGGAAGAACGCCAACCTGATGGGAAATCCTTCTTGGGTTTGGCTCCTCTTCTTCGCACCGATGTTCTTCCCTCTTCCAATTGTCGCAGCCGAGAGGGAGGTCGGGGAGGAAAGGTGTAACATCCGCCCCAAACACACAAGATATTGTCCGCTCTGCACGTGCCCGCACGAGAACTTCCCAGGAGGTCACCCATCCTGGTACTACTTTCGCCCGAGCACGCTTAACTACGGAGTTCTTACGAATTCCGTAGCGGCGCACGGTTTTAAAACGCGTCTTGGCAGGAAAGGTGGTGAGCCCCCAAACACAAGATATTATCCTCTATTGGTATCTTGGGTACTCGAACCCTCAACCTCAAGGTTTTGCACTAGCATGGTTACCATCGAACCACCTAGAACGCGTTTTTTATGTTTGGGAAGGAATATTATATAAGTAGCTCAGGATCTCCTTCTCTCCAGACGATGTGGGGCTAACTCATGGCCTTGTACACCTCACCTTACCTCACTTCATCCATCTTGGCATCTCAGCATCAGGAGTCTTGCTCTTGGCTATTTGCCTATTGGATCTTGGTCGTCACAATCCACCCCCCTTAGGGCTACACGTCCTCGTGTAGGGTTAGACCCCCCCATTCCAAGGAGAACCGACTCTGATACCATTTTGTAACATCCGCCCCAAACACACAAGATATTGTCCGCTTTGCCCATGCCCGCACGAGAACTTTTCAGGGAGGTCACCCATCCCTCGCCCGAGCACGCTTAACTACGGAGTTCTTACGAAATTCGTAGCGGTGCACGGTTTTAAAACGCGTCTTGGCAGGAAAGGTGGTGAGCCCCCAAACACAAGATATTGTCCTCTATTGGTATCTTGGGTACTCGAACCCTCAACCTCAAGGTTTTGCACTAGCATGGTTACCATCGAACCACCTAGAATGCGTCTTCTATGTTTGGGAAGGGAAATTATATAAGTAGCTCAGGATCTCCTTCTCTCCAGATGATGTGGGGCTAACTCATGACCTTGTACACCTCACCTCACCTCATCCATCTTGGCATCCCAGCCTCAGGAGTCTTGGCTCTTGGTTATTGGCCTATTGGATCTTGGTTGTCACAAAAGGGGTGAGAGATCGGAAGGAGAGATCTGGAAGAGGGATGAGAGATGGGATCGGAGGGGGTGAGGGTGAGATCGGAGAGAGGGTAAGGGTGAGATTGGAGAGAGGGTGAGAGGGAAATCGGACAGAGGGTGAGGGATCGGAGAGGGGTAAGGGGGGTTCGGACTGAGGAGGGAGGTCGGGTTTTAAAGGGAGGGGAGGAGCGGTGGCCGGGTACAGGGGTTTCAAGGGATCAGGTGAGGGGAGAGCAGAGCAGGAGAGGGAGAGGTGACAGGAGAAAGAGATGGACAGGATGTGAGGGAGAGGGTGAGCGGCTGTGTGTGTGTGTGTGTGTGTGTGTGTGTGTGTGTGTGTGTGAGAGAGAGAGAGAGAGAGAGAGAGAGAGTTCGGGTTCGGGTTTGGGTTGGGTTTAGATTTAGGTTTTGTTTTTAATTAATTTATTATTTTTTTTCTATTTCATAGTTCGTCAGCTCAACTTGCACACGAACCCACGTCACGCCATGACCCTCCGGCACGCGAACCTCAACGGGTCAGACAAACTCGCCACCATAGTACCAATTAAATTTATTTTCAATTACATATCTGTAGTGAAACCTAAGCACACATCCTCAAAGCCAATTGAATTCTTTCCATCATCGCCTCGCGACTCGGATCCACTGCTTGGTCCCGCTCGAGTTCAACCAACAACATCAACAAACATTTATACTGGATCAAATCAAATGTTCTAGCAATATAATAATAATAAAATGACAAATAGGGTCTGTCATAAGAAAAAACAACTATGGAGTACCGGGTATTACAATCATCATTACACATACACAAAAATATTAAGAAAACGCATCTTTATTGAATAGAATTCGAGCAACAAAGTGACTACATGCATTCCTCCTGCTCAGCTGCCTTGGTAGAACTTGCGTAAGTTGGTAGCATTCCATGGCTTTGCTAGCACATCGCCGTCTGAGGTCTTCAAACGATAGGCACCATTCTACCCCATGCTATCCACGATGTATGGCCCTTCTCAAGTGGCTCCCAGCTTGCCACTTCCTGGCTCTTTGGTGTTATCGAAGACCTTTTGCATGACCAGATCACCTTGCTTGAAGATTCGTCTCCTAACTTTGCGATCATACGCCCTCTTAATGGCTTGATGATAGTTAGCTAAGCACGTTCTTGCTCTTTCCCTCTTCTCCTCTAGTAGGTCTAGGCTGTCAAACAGGAGTTCGTCATTCGCCTTTGGGTCGGCAGCTATAGCTGTCCGCAACGTCGGCACCAGTGTTTCTGTGAGCAGGACTGCTTCAGAGCCGTAAGTAAAACTGAACGGGGACTCGCCTGTCGGTCGCTTCGGTGTCATGCGATAAGCCCATAGAACTCCTGGTAAGTCCTCCTCCCACAAGCCCTTCTTCTGCTCCAACTTCTTCTTCAGCATGTCTAGAATAACTCGGTTCGTCGACTCTGCTTGCCCGTTGCTCTGAGGGTACCGGGGTATAGAGAAGAACAACTTAATGTTGTTGTTGGCACAAAACTTTTTAATTGACTCCGCATCGAACTGTCATCCGTTGTCTGTAACAAAGGCCCGCGGCAATCCGAATCGATAGATGATGCTACTCCATAAAAACTTTCTGACTTGTACCTCTCCGATTTACAGCAAAGGGATGGCCTCCACCCACTTGGTGAAGTAGTCGGTGGCGACGAGGAGAAACTTTCTTCGATTGGGCGACGTCGGGAACGGACCCAAAATATCCAACCCCCACTGCTGGAAGGGCCAAGGGCTGGATATTGGGTGCAGCTCTTCAGCTGGTTGGTGTATGGAGGGAGCATGCTTTTGGCATTGAAGACATCTCTTTACGTATCCTTCCGCATCTGCTTCCATAGTGGGCCAGTAGTAGCCCTGCAACGTTATCTTCCGTGCCAGAAATCTTCCTCCAGAGTTATTGCCACATCCTCCTTTATGTACTTCCCTCATGATTTCTGCTACTTGCCCTCCTGTGAGGTACTTGAGTTAGGGTCCACCGAACGAGTGCTTGTATAGTTCATCTTCGATGAGGGTGTATCTCGGTGCATGTGCTCTGATTCTCCTTGAATCATCAGTGTCTTTTGGTAGTATCCCATCAACTAGGTACTTCTTCATATTGACTACCCAATCATCACCGGCTGCGATATCATAAACCGCCCTAATGGCTTGTATCTTCTCGGCCGGATGGCTATCCTTTGTGCGGTCAATTATTCTGGGGCTAGCTTGCACCTCGATGATGACCCACTTTTCTTCATCTCCACCAAGGACCAAAGCTAGGTTAGCGAGGGCATCCACTCGCTTGTTCTCTAATCTAGAGAATTGGTGAAAGTCTATGCTCTTGAATTTGGCCATCAGTTCCTGCACTAGCTTTAAGTAGGCCATTATTCTCGTATCACGGGCTTCGTATTTGTCGGTAATCTGACTGATCACGAGCTGGGAGTCGCCAGCTGGTCACCCCCAGCGCTTCTGCCATCTCTAGCCCCGCCAGTATTGCCTCATACTCGGCTTCGTTGTTCGTCGCCAGGAAGAGTAGTCGCATTGACTTTTCAAGTTTTGTGTGGTCAGGAGTTATCAGGACTACCCCCACTCCACTCCCGGTTGTATATGACGAGCCGTCCACGAATAACCTCCAACCCTCTTCTTTGTCTTCTCCTTGTCCTGCTGCCGCACTGACTCCTATGGGTCGGCCGGTAGCTACCGACAGGTCTTCCAACATTCCTGGCACTGGTGTAGTGTCTTCCGTCGGAAAATCTCTAAGGAAGTCTGCAAGTGCTTGGCCCTTGATTGCTTTCTGAGGCACGTACCGAGGACCAAATTCTTGCAGTTCAGTGGCCCACTTACTCAGACGATCTGTCCGGATAGAGTTGTCTAGTACTTCCTTCAGGGAGTGCTCGGTGATGACCTAGATAGGATGGGCGACGAAGTACGGGTGGAGCCTTCTAGATACATACACCAATGCCAATGCAACTTGCTCAATTCGCGCATATCTAGTTTCAGCCGACGTCATGATGCGGCTGACGTAGTAGACGAGTCTCTCCACTCTGTCTCGCTCATATATCAGCATTGCACTAGTTGCTGCCTCAAATACTGAGAGATACACCCCTAGCGTTGCACCAGGCTCAGGGGTTGTCAGGATTGGGGGTCGGCCGAGATACGTCTTCAGCTCTTGAAAAACATCTTTACAACACTAGTCCTAAACGAAAGGTGCGAGCTTGTCTAGCCTTTCGAACAAGGGCCGGCACCGGTCTGAGGACTTGGATATGAAGAGGTTAAGGGCGTTGATCCGGTCGATTAGCTTCTGCACTTCCTTCCGTGACCTGGGTGACGGCATCTCCGCCAAGGCTCGGATCTGTTCCGGGTTGGCCTTGATCCCCCGTCGGGTGACCAAGTAGCCCAGAAATTTTCCCGACGTCACACCAAAGGCGCACTTGGCCGAGTTCAACTTCATACTATACCTTCGTAGGGTTGCAAAGGTTTTCTCCAGGTCTTGCATATGCGTCTCCTTCGCCTGACTCTTTACGAGAAAATCATCAACGTAGACCTCCACGTTACTTCCAATCTGCTCGACGAACGTTTTGTTTACCAGCCTTTGGTAAGTTACCCTCGCATTCTTCAACCCGAATAGTATCATCTTGTAGCAGTCGAGTTCTCGGCCCATGACGAAGGTAGTGTGCTCTTAGTCCTCCGGATACATAGGGATTTGGTGATAGCCTGAGTACCCATGCATCAATGAAAGCCTCTCATGCCCAGCCGTCGAATCAACCAAGGTATCGATCCGAGGTAGTGGGTAACTATCCTTCGGGCACGCCTGGTTGAGGTTCGTGAAATCAATACTGACCCGTATGGCTCCGGACTTCTTGGGGACGGCGACCATGTTGGCGATCCACTTCGGGTACTAGGCCTCTTGAATGATGCCTGCCCGTAGTAACTTTTCTACTTCTGAATTAACGGCAGCTGCTTTCTCTGGTGCTAGCGACCGGGGCTTCTGGCGGACAGGTGTGACTCCTTCCTGAATATTGAGGTGATGGCATGCTATCTCGGGTTTAATGCCTGACATGTCTTTAACCGACCATGCAAACACATTCTAGTTCGTCTTGAGAAAGGTTGTCATTGCTTTGACATGGGGCCTTGATAGTTGGGACCCAAGGAACATGATCATCGGATTCCCCGCTTCTCCCAGGTCAACAGGTAGAATGGGTTCGACCGCAGGCGACTCTTCCCATTCAGCGTTCGGGCCGGTCATTGACTTCTTCGACTCTTCTGGTTCTTCAGATTCAACCAGTCAGTCAGTCTTCTGCAAATGCATCGACTCGTCCAGCTCTTTACATTCAGCTGATCGGTCGGTCTTCAACGAGCCCCTTAGCTCAGTTAGCTCTTTAAGTTTAGCTAACTGACCGATCTTCTTTAAGTTCTTCGACATAGTCAGTTCTTTATATTCAACTAACAGGTCGGTCTTCTTTGAGTTCTTTGACAATGTCGGTTCTTAAGTTCAACTGATAGTTTGATCTTCTGAAGGGCCTGGCCTCCTCGTGCTCCTACGCTTGATTCGGTGAGGTGCTGAATTGTTGGAGTTTCTTGACTCTGCTTCATAGTCCAGAGGTTGAAGAGGCCTGATTCAGCTCCGTCTTCACCTGGTTCTCCTTCCTCGATTTGGCACGTTGTCTTCAGATGGATGGCGCTAAGCTCGCACTTGGCCACTGAGGACTGGTTGCCTCGAATACTCATCACGCCCTTGTCGGTCCAAAATTTCATGACTTGGTGGGTCGACGAGGGGACCACATCCAAGTAGTGAAGCCACGGTCTTCCGAGGATGATGTTGTACACTAAGTTTGCTTCTATTATAATGAACCGGGTGAGATTGGTAAGATCCTCAATGTGATGCTTGAGCGTCCGACATTGCACGGTGGTGTGGCCTTGGCCTTGGTGGTATTCACAATACCTTGATGCGTCCCTGGCTCCTCTTTCTCTGGGTTTAAGCGGTGGCGTCAACTTGAAATATGGTTCATGTTGGAATTGATGTGTTCTTAGCTTGTAAAAACCTTTTATTTGGAGAAATAATAGAGAGGTTGTATTTGAATGAGAATTGCATTAGTGGTACATGATCATATCACGTGTTCTATGATAGAACAACAAGCCATGGTTTATGTAGATCGGCTGAGAGGAAGGCTTAGTAAATTGGAAATATATAACCTAAATAGTTCACAAACTATCGTGAGAAGCTGTTAGAATGTCAGAGAATGAAACCTTCACTATGGTCATTGCCAGGCACAATTACTGTGACCAAACGGAGCCAACATAGTGCACAGATCAGTGAGCAGACACTGGTGCATTAAACCATGTTTCTGCTTAGAGTAGTTGGTCCTAAACCCTGAGGAATCATGACTGGTGGGCTAACCAGTTGCGTGGTGCTTTGATGCACCAACGTGTGAGGGATCTATTTATGTGCGACCCAATACCACGGTGTGTTGGGTTACCCGATGACGTCATATCGGCATGTCACTCCTACAGGCCATCTACAATCCTAACCGGTAATGCGTTCCATGGTCGAACTCACATCGCACGAAAGCCAGGCTTGGTGTTTGTTAGTCGAGCTAACGACCGGATCCCCTAGCTTGGCCAAAGCAAAGGAAAGTGCATTTGAGGTTAACTCACCTGAATGGAACCATGTTAAATGATCACTCGAGTCTGATGGCCGGTATTCTCTACCACTCGAGTCGTATCATGGCACTATGTGGAGGGATATCACACTACTGTAACTGAGCGGAGATCAGGGGTATGCGAGAGAATATAAGAAGTCTAGGAGGATTGGAGGTCAACTTGCATCGCGCTCTGTTTAGCTTCGCAAGTTAACCGGGACTCAGAGGACAGATAGAGATACCTGTAGGGTGTGTTGGTCGAGGCCTGGTTACTAGCCACGAATCCTAATCCCTACAGGTTCCACCTTGTCCACATCCGAAATCATGTCTACCATCTCTTCCATTACTTGCACTACCTTAGTTAGGAAGACGATCATCTCACGGGTGCTTCGCACTAGAGCGTGAGAGAGAAAAAGAAACAAAATATGCTTCCAGGGGGCAACCCCAGAGTGGTTAGAGGCATACATAAAATATCTAACACCCCTCATAGGTGCAGACAATCCGAGCGTGCATCGCACGGGAGCTCGGTAGAGTTGCTTCGGTAAATTTTACTAAGGGCACCCCTAAGTATGGATAAATTATTGAGGGCACCCTTAGATGAGAGAACAACATTTCCATGTCAAGAGGACACTAGAAATCCTAGGGGTCCTACAGGTTCGAACGGTTCGCAATCGGAGCCCGATACACGAATGTACGACCATTAGAAGCATGAGGGGCATTTTGGTCTTTTTCCAAATAGCCCTGCATGCCCTAATGGCCGGCCACTCATGTTAGGGGTGCCCTATTTGCAGCCATGACTTGATATGGGGAGGATTTGAGAAGATCCTCCCCCAAATATGGATTGTTGCATAGTTGGAACCGCCCCCCCTAAAATCTAGGGGGCGGTTTTATCGGGTAGTTGGATAGGATAGGGCCGGCCATATCAAAGGGATTTTTAATCCCTATGGCCGGCCACTTAAAAGGAGGATGAAAGGGAATCGTGCAAGGAAAGAAAACGGTGTTTTGCTGCAATTTATTGCTCGAAACAAGCCCCTCTTGCACCGAAAATCTGCACACCATTCCTCTCTCTTTCTCGTCTTTCTCAAGGCTTTTGCAAGCATCGGAAGAGGCTCGTTGGCGAGAGGAATTCGGAGATCTTTCAACGAGGACGTGGCTGGGAGGCGAGACTTGGTGAACCCAACGGTGGATCTACATCCATACTTCTTCATCCGTACCTCGGCATCCGTCTCCACCAACAAAGAAGAAAATCCTCCGTAGTGAAAAAATATGCACAAAGGTATAATCTCTCTATCGCTCATTCTAAGTTTTAATGCATAGATCATCTTATGTATGTTGCATCATCTCGTTAGAATGATGATTAGGGGTTCGTACTATTGCATCATGTGCAGATGATAGGATTATATAATCAGAATTTTTGTAACACACACCCGGCAACGTGGTCCTACGATCGCTGCCCGACTTTCGATGCACAGACTTTGATCTAGGGAATTAATTTTTTCTAACAACTGGTATCAGAGCCAGCATTCGGGTGTGTGGTACATGATAAGATTCTCATCTTATCCAATCATACGCACATGACAGGATAGTTCATCAACGGGTTCGTTTCGTTTCATGCATGCATATATATATATATATATATATATATATATATATATATATATATATATATATATATATATATATATATATATATATATATATATATATATATATATATATATATATATATATATATATATATATATATATATATATATATATATATATATATGGGGAGGGATACTCTTACAAGTGAAATCTTACAAGTGAAGTCTTACAAGTGATCCGGGCCGTCCATTTTCAGTTGGATGGACCCGATTAAAACATCCCCCTCTCACTCTCTTTCTCTCTCACGATTGCAGCCCCTCCCTACCCCGACCAGCCCCGACCCCCTCCCCTCCGGCGCAGCCCCGACCTCCTCCCCTCCGGCGGCAGCCCCGACCCACTCCGGCGGCAGCCCCGACCCCCTCCGGCACAGCCCCGACACCCCCGATCCGGCGCAGCCCCGATCCAATCCGGCAGGGGGTCGGGGGGCTGCGCCGGCGGCGGATCGGGGTCGGGGTGCTGCGCCGGCGGCGGATCAGGGTCGGGGTGGTGCTGCGGCGGCGGATCGGGGTCGGGGTGGTGCTGCGCCGGCGAGGGATCGGGGTCGGGGTCGGGATGCTGCGCCGGCGGGGGGGGTCGGGGCCGGCCGGAGCTGCGGGGTTGGGGACGGGGCCGGAGCCGGCGGGGTGGCTCGACGGACGGGAGGGGGTCGGGGGGGGGGGGCTCGACGGACGGGAGGGGGTTGGGGGTGGGCCGCCGGAGCCAGGGGAGGGGGGGTTCCGATCGGGGTCGGGGGAGGGGGGGTGTCTGGTGTTTGAGAGAGAGAGAGAGAGAGAGAGAGAGAGAGAGAGAGAGAGAGAGAGAGAATGATGATGATGATCCGGGCCCTCCATCATAATCGGAACGGACGGCCCGGATCACTTGTAAGAGGCACTTGTAAGAGGTGACTTGTAAGAGTATCCCTCCCCTATATAGATATATATAGAGGAATGGGATGCTGCCTATCAAAACAGCATTTTTGCTGCTTTGAGACATTGTTTGACCATCCTAGAAGTTTTGGAATTTGATGAAATTTGGTGAGGGTGTTGTCTAGGGTAAGATGATCATCCTCACAAATTTTCATCAAATTCCAAAACTTCTAAGAGGGTCAAATGGTCGAAGCAAAATGCTGCAGATTTTAACGGTGACTACAGACGACTGATTTTGCTTCGACCATTTGAACCCCCTAGAAGTTTTGGAATTTGATGAAAATTTGTGAGGATGATCATCTTACCCTAGACAACACCCTCACCAAATTTCATCAAATTCCAAAACTTCTAGGATGGTCAAATAATGTCTCAAAGCAGCAAAAAATGTTGTTTTGATAGGCAGCATCCCATTCCTCATATATATATATATATATATATATATATATATATATATATATATATATATATATATATATATATATATATATATATATATATATATATATATATATATATATATATATATGTTTGTATGAGTTTTCTGCAGGTAAAATGCTGAAATTGGTTTGCGCATCTGACCGGGGGTCGGACCCCAGATTCTGTGAATGAATGTGTTTTATTTTTTCAATTCTCTGTAAATGGTGTATTAAACCATTATGGGCGAGAATGCTTTTGTCATCCTCGGTTTCCCAAAGGTTCTCTGCTAAGTTTTTTTTTATATTTTCCTAGGAAATTAAGCCTGAACGAGCAATTGCTCAGAGCAGGTTAGTTTTTCCATTTACAAGAAAGTGATAAAAATTGGATTCCTTAGCGGAGCACCTCTGCAGGAGGGAGAGTGGTACCCAAAGGATGATCCGAACCGGCGGAAGTGCACATGGTGGTGTGAACCAGGGACTGTGCGCAGAGACTTTGGGCCGGATCAGAGAACTAGGAGGAAGGATAGAGCTACTGCACTGATAAGGTTTAGGAAGTGGACCCTGAGCCTGGTATAAAATATATGTGTGGTTGTTTCTTTCTGTTAGTTAATCTGATAAACCCGATGATGTATTATTGATAATTAAATCTAAGATTAGGTGTTTAGGCAGGATGCCCTTTCCCTGCATGGTCCCCTGTGACCAGTAGGTTAGGACTCAACTAGATAGTCACCCGGAGTCGTCTTGTAGTTTGACGATGGTGGGATCTCATCATCACGAGGTTATGCCGCCACTAATTGGCCAGCATCGAAACCAAGGGTGAGATGACGATCCGCAGGTCATCACACATCAAGAGACTGGAATAGGTGTTATCGTAGTAGGAGCTCTGACCACGTTGACCTTAAGCTAGGCTCATAACATTAGGGTTAGAGCTTCCGTGGGATATCGGGAATTCTGGGGCATATAATGTGACTCCTGTGGTAGTGAAAGGTCAACGCCAAAGTAACTCCATGGAACAGGGACTATGATGCTCCGGAATTTCTAATATTCCATAGGAGTTCGGTACCCCAGTGGGAACATGGTTAGACCAGGGTCTAGTGTATAGGTGGTCGCTACCTTAGATTGCACTATCATTTGCATTAAAATTATCCTCCATATAAAAAGGATACATAAGAGGCTTTCGAGAAGTCCTTGGCCACCATTGCCAATCATAAGGAGTCCAGGTGGGGAGGGCATGATCCATAATCCCTGCGGATGAGGGTTGTGTTCTCTTCTATAACGAATACCAAGTGATCTCCTTAGGGACAAGGGGGTTATGCGTTGAGGAGATAATAACTTTTCCCACCAAAGTGGGGGCCGCATGAACTCCCGGTTCGTAATCTCCTAGGCTTGTGGAGAAGTATTTGAAGTGCATCGTGGTATCTTGTAGCTTTGCACTTGGACCACATAGCTCTGGCCAAAATAACCATAGTCCATCATAGCCCATCTGAGTGCAGATTTGGATTGGATCCTAGAGTTCCGATGTGAGGGGGTGACGGTGTACACTACCCCAAAGTGGGTGCATCTGGATCCCAGAGCTCGCATACATGGTTAATTAATCTATAGAAACGTTCTTGCCTTAAGGGTATGCATTGACATGTAAATCTAATTAAATTATTTTAAAAATCTATAAAATGATTTTATAATGCATTCTCATGCACTGTCGTTTGTTTATCAACAGATGACCAAGTTAGATCCCCTTTCAGCTATCCTCAGTGATAACAAACTGACGAGTCCCAACTATGAGGATTGGAAACGCAATCTGATGTTGGTCCTGAGGATAGGTAAATACATAATGACACTGACGATGTCTGAGCCAGACCTACCAGATCCAAATGCCACAGAGGCACAACAAAAGGAATATACTGACTGGAAAGAAGCGAATGAGATGTGTAAATGCTATATAATAGCCTCTTTGCAAACAACTCTGCAGAAGCAAATCGAAGAAATGCCCGACGCTTCTGACATGATGTTGTACCTCAAAAAAATGTTTAAGGGTCACAGTCGAGTCACTCAATACCTCACTGTCCAGAAGCTAGGTATACTAAGATGTCTAGTGGTACGCCAGTTCGGGAACACATGCTCAAAATGTTTGGGTTCCAGAACGAGCTGGCTACCATAAACATTGTGCTAGAGAACGAGCTGATGACGAATATTTTTTTTGCATCTCTGTCTGGAGCCTTTGAAGACTTTGTCACAAATTTCCATCTGAATAAGTTGGAAATGACAAATACGGAGCTTCTGGGAGCTCTCCAGGCTGCTGAGGATGGTTTCAAATACAAGGGCGAAGCACTTACTGTGCAACACAGATCCTCGTTGAAACGGAGCAAACCTCAGAAGAGCAAGTCAAAGAAAAAGCCTAAGTCAATTCTTATACAGAGCAATGTGGGGACATCTGAATCCAAAAAGGCTACAAAGCCAAGCACCAAGTGCTTTAGGTGTGGTGAGAGCGGACATTGGAAAAAGGACTGCAAGAAGCCTCAGTGTAACATCCGCCCCAAACATATAAGATTTTGTCCGCTTTGCCCGTGCCCGCACGAGAACTTCCCAGGGAGGTCACCCATCCTGGTACTACTCTCATCCGAGCACGCTTAACTACGGAGTTCTTACGAAATCCGTAGCGGCGCACGGTTTTAAAACGCGTCTTCTATGTTTGGGAGGGGAAATTATATAAGTAGCTCAGGGTCTCCTTCTCTCAAGGCGATGTGGGGCTAACTCATGGCCTTGTACACCTCACCTCACCTCATCCATCTTGGCATTCCCGCCTCAGGAGTCTTGGCTCTTGGCTATTGGCCTATTGGATCTTGGTCGTCACACTCAGCGTGCTGGAGCAGGTAAACCTCAACTCTTAGTAGTTGAAACACTTTCTTTTAAGCGGTAGATCTTTTGTTTCTTGGATTGTAGACTCCGGATCCTCTAACCATGTCTATAATTCATTACGGGGGTTTCAGGAGAGCAGAAGGCTGCTTGATGGAGAAGTGATCCTGAGTATGGGAACTGATGCGGTTGCAGCTACTGAAGCTGTAGGAGATATTAATCTTAGATTTTCTGATCGAACAATAATGTTAAGAGACATATTATTTGTACCGTCATTGAGACACAATTTAATTTCTGTTTCCTCTTTAGTTAATAAAGGCTATTCAGTTCTATTTGATGCACATGGAGTATCTATTAAACTGAATAGGAATTTTACAGTAAGAGGAATAGTTCATAATAGTCTCTATACATTAAATCCAGAAATATATAACATAACAATAACTTTCCAAATTAATAACTCATCTAAACGTAAAAATCATTCGGATAACCAAACACTGTTGTGGCATTTGAGATTAGGTCATATAGCCTTAGATAGGATTCACATATTAGTGAAGGTCAGACTTCTGGAAACAGATCCCTCGGAGATTATTCCCACCTGTGAGTCTTGTTTGGAGGGCAAGATGACCAAAAGAATCTTTAAAGGATCAGGGGTAAGAGCTACTGATATGTTGGAGTTTATATACTCCGACGTCTGTGGACCCATGAGCGTCAGTGCGATAGGAGGCTATGAGTATTTCATCACATTTAGTGATGATTACTCTAGATACGACCATGTTTACCTAATGCAACGGAAGTTAGAATACTTTGACATGTTCAAAGAATTTAGGGCTGAAGTAGAAAAGCAGACGGGTAAATGTATTAAAACCCTTCAATCAGATCGGGGTGATGAATACCTATCAGATGAATTCCTAACGTACCTAAAGAAGTATAAGATCAGCTCCCAGTTAACTGCTCCTGGTACACCACAGCAGAACGGGGTCTCTGAGAGAAGGAATAGGACCTTACTAGACATGGTCCAAAGCATGATGAGTTATGCCAGTTTACCAACCACATTTTAGGGTTATGCCTTAGAAACAACAGCATACATATTAAACCTTGTCTCATCTAAGTCAGTGCCTCAAACTCCTAGGGAACTGTGGTTGTAGCAGAAGCCGTCACTACAACATCTCAGAATATGGGGTTGTCCAACACATATGCAGAAGGACAAGAGGGATAAGATGGAGGCAAAAACAAAGGTGTGTTTGTTTATAGGCTACCCCAAAGGGACCAAAGGTGGTCTATTCTATGACCCTGTGGAAAGGAAGGTAGTCGTTTTAACGAATGTCATTTCCTAGAGCAGGACTACATAATAGACCACAAACCGACCAATAAGGTGGTTCTTGAGGAACTACTAAGTACTAGATCAAATGCTAGATCCGAGAGCATAGTACATGATAGTAGAGCAAACCTTGATATACCAGATTTTGTAGAACCTACTCACTCTGAACTACTTCCTCCTCGTAGTAGGAGAATTATCAGAGCTCCTGAGAGATACTATGGAGAAACCCTGTTAGTTGATCCAGAGTATCAGGAAGATGATACCTTGACCTATGACGAGGCAGTGGGAGCTTCTGATAGAACAAACTGGCAAAAAGCCATGGAGGAAGAAATTGCATAAATGTCCCAAAATATTGTCTAGACTCTTGTTACACCTACACCAATATTAAACCCATTGGGTGTAAGTGGGTGTATAAAAAGAACAAGAGGTCCCGATGGTTCTGTTGAGACTTATAAAGCGAGATTAGTTGTCAAGGGTTTTACCTAGAGAGAAGGGATCGACTATGACGAGACCTCACCGGTAGCTATGATTAAGTCTATTCAGATCCTCTTTTTCATTGCAGCCCATTACGATTGGGAGATTTGACAAATGGATGTCAAGACAGCTTTCCTCAACGAGAAATTGGATGAGGACATATATATGATGCAACCTCCAGGTTTTGAGTCAGATAGTCAGGAGAACCTGGTTTGTAAGTTGCAAATGTCTATTTATGGACTCAAGCAAGCATCCAGGAGTTGGAACACTCATTTTGATCAGACGATCCATTCCTACAGATTCGATTAAAATAAGGATGAGCCATATGTTTATAGGAGGAGTGATGGAACTACAAAGGTATATCTGATACTTTACGTAGACGATGTCCTACTGATTGGAAATGATGTAGGAACATTGTCAATCGTAAAGGTCTGGCTATCAAAACAATTTGACATGAAAGACCTAGGTGAAGCGAGTTATGTTCTTGGGATTAAGGTAACTCGAGATCGCCATAACAGAATTCTCTCGCTATCACAGGCTGCATACATAGATAAGACTCTGGCCAGGTTTGCAATGCAAAACTCCAAGAAATGTCTATTGCTTTTAGGCAAGGGGACCAAGTTGTCCAAGGATCAAGGTCCTAAGACACCTGAGAAGAAGGCAGAGATGTAGAAGGTACCTTATGCATCAACGTTAGGTAGCCTAATGTATGCAATGTATTGTACAAGGCCAGATATCTGTTTTGCAGTAGGAATGATGGGTCGGTTTTAGTCAAATCCGGGTCCAGCACACTGGACTTCTGTGAAGAATATACTCAAATACATTCGTCGAACGAGGGATTATGGGTTAGTTTATACTTCACATAACCTGACACCGATTGGGTATATGGATTCTGATTTCATGTCAAATATGGAATCCAAAAGGTCGACTTCAGGGTTTGTCTTCACTCTAGGAGGAGGAGCAGTCAATTGGCAGAGTGTGAAGCAGAAATGCATCGCAGACTCTACTACTGAGGCTGAGTACGTAGCAGCGTGCGAAGCAGCAAAAAAGGCGGTATGGCTCAAGAAGTTTTTGATGAACTTAGGGTGCGTACCAGAGGCTCAGAAAGCTATTGTTCTTTATTGTGACAATAGCAGAGCGGTACCACAAGCAAAGGAGCCAAGGAACCACCAGAAGGGGAAGTACATCGAATGCAAGCACCACCTAATCCGGCAGTTTTAAAAGGAAGGGCAAGTGGCGGTGACCCAAATAGCATCTGTAGACAATGTTGCTGATCTATTCACCAAGGCGATACCTAGTAAGGTGTTCGAACAGTATGTGGGAGTTATAGGAGTCAATACCATTTTCCTTCGCTAGACCAAGTGGGAGATTATTGGAATTGATGTGTTCTTAGCTTGTAAAAACCTTTTAGTTGGAGAAATAATAGAGAGGTTGTATTTGAATAAGAATTGCATTAGTGTACGTGATCATATCACGTGTTCTAGGATAGAACAGCAAGCCATGGTTTATGTATATCTGCTGAGAGGAAGGCTCAGTAAATTGGAAATATATAACCTAAATAGTTCACAGATATGATAAAGCTGGTTCCCCTATCGTGAGAAGCTGTTGGAATGACAGAATATGAAACCTTCACCATGGTCATTGCCAGGCACAGTTACTGTGACTGAACGGAGCCAACATGGTGCACAGATCAGTGAGCAGACACTAGTGCATTAAGCTGTGTTTATGCTTAGAGTAGTTAGTCCTAAACCCTGAGGAATCATGACCGGTGGGCTAACCAGTTGCGTAGTGCTTTGATGCACCAACGTGTGAGGGATCCATTTATGTGCGACACAATACCACGGTGCATTGGGTTACCCGATTGACGTCGTATCGGCATGTGACGTCGTATCGGCATGTTACTCCTACAGGCCATCCACAACCCTAACCGGTAGTGTGTTCCATGGTCGAACTCACATCGCACGAAAACCAAGCCTGGTGTTGTCAGTCGAGCTGACGACCGGATCCCCTAGCTTAGCCAAAGCAAAGAGAAGTGCATTGAGGTTAACTCACCTGAATAAAACCATGTCAAATGATCACTCGAGTCTGAAATGTTCTCCACCGCTCGAGTCGTATCATGGCACTACGTGGAGGGATATCACACTACTGTAACTGAGCAGAGATCAGGGGTATGCGAGAGAACATAATAAGTCTAGGAAGATTGGAAGTCAACTTGCGTCGCGCTCTGTTTAGCTTTGCAAGTTAACCGGGGCTCATAGGACAGACAGAGACACCTGTAGGGTGTGTTGGTCGAGGCTTGGTTGCTAGCCATGAATCCTAGTTCCTGCAGGTTCCACCTTGTCCACATCCGAAATCGTGTCTACCATCTCTTCCATTACTTGCACTACCTTAGTTAGAAAGACGATCATCCCACGGGTGCTTCGCACTAGAGCGTGAGAGAGAAAAAGAAACAAAGTATGCTTCCAGGGGGCAACCCCAGAGTGATTAGAGGCATATGTCAAATATCTAACACCCCTCATAGGTGCAGACAATCCGAGCGTGCATCGCACGGGAGCTCGGTAGAGTTGCTTCGGTAAATTTTACTAAGGGCACACCTCGTTTTATTAAGGGCACCCCTAAGTATGGATAAATTACCGAGGGTACCCCTAGATGAGAGAACAACATTTCCATGTCAAGAGGACACTAGAAATCCTTGGGGTCCTATAGGTTCGAACGATTTCGCAATCGGAGCCCGATACACGAGTGTACGATCATTAAAAGCATGGAGGGTATTTTGGTCTTTTCCCAAATAGCCCTGCATGCCCTAATGGCCGGCCACTCATGTCAAGGGCGCCCCATTTGCAGCCATGACCTGATATGGGGAGGATCTGAAAAGATCCTCTCCCAGATATGAATTGTTGCATAGTTGGAACCGCCCCCCCTAAAATCTAGGGGGCGGTTTTATCGGGTGGTTGGATAGGATCGGACCAGTCATATCAAGGGGATTTTTAATCCCTATGGCCAGCCACTTAAAAGGAGGATGAAAGGGAATTTCGTGCAAGGAAAGAAAAGTGGTGTTTTATTACTCGAAACAAGCCCATCTTGCGCCGAAAATCTGCACACCATTCCTCTATCTTTCTTGTCTTCCTCAAGGCTTTTGCAAGCATCGGAAGAGGCTCATTGGCGAGAGGAATTCAGAGATCTCTCAACGAGGACGCGGCTGGGAGGCAAGACTCGGTAAACCCAATGGTGGTTCTATATCCATACTCCTTCATCCGTACCTCGGCATCCGTTTCCACCAACAAAGAAGAAAATCCTCCGCAGTGAAAAAATCTGCACGAAGGTATAATCTCTCTCTTGCTCATTCTAAGTTTTAATGCATAGATCATCTGATGTATGTTGCATCATCTCGTTAGAATGACAATTAGGGGTTAGTACTATTGCATCATGGGCAGATGATAGGATTATATAATCAGAATTTTTGTAGCACAAACCTGGCAACGTGGTTCTATGACCGCTGCCTGACTTTCGCTACGTAGACTTTGATCTAGGAAATTAATTTTTCCCAACAATTCACTCTTGATAGCTTCTAGGATTTGGTCTATAGGGGCATTCAGTACCATGAACTCCCTATTCCATTGTGGCCTTGCTGGCATGTCTTGTCTTTGCCGCTTCGCATCGTGCCATATCGCCTCACTTTGCTGCTTGTTGACATTCTTCACAGCTGTTGGCTTGGCATAGCTTTGGTACGGAACTCTGGTTTCCACAGCCTTCCTCTTGCGGTCCGCGTCTTCTATCTTGATGTACTTCTCAACGTACCATGATAGTTCGTCGATCGTCTCCGGGGTACGCTTGATGAGCGAAGCGTTGACGAGTTGGCTGGGCTGAATAGCGTTCTTGAAGGCGGCGATCACCATGCGATCCTGCCCATCAACGTCTGCCAAGCTCAGGTATTCGGCCCTGAACCTGTGGTAAAACTGCCTTAACGTCTCCTTTTGGGTCATACTCATCCCGAATAGTGACTTCAAAGTCTTCAGCTCCCGGCGGTTTCACTGATATTGATCGATGAACTGTGTGCTCAGTTCCGAGAAGGATGAGATGGATGAAGGCCTGAGCTTGTGGAACCATTCGAGAGGGGTTCCCAATAAGCTATTTGGCGAAGGTCCGACAGAGGATATGGTCATCCTCGTAGGGGACCAAGGCATCCCTAAAAGCAAGCATGTGCTCTACCGGGTCCTTCGATCCATCAAACTTGGGAAGATGTAGAGGATTCCACCCTCGGGGGAACGGTTCCCTGAGGAGCTTCTTGATGAGTGGTGACCGTACGGCTCCTCGGATGGCGACCTCCTCTAGCCGATCAGGAGCTCGGGCTTCTGGCCGATCTCGCTGGGTTCCTTCTTGATCTCCAAGTCGCTCCGCGGCATGTACCCTGATGCGAATCATGGACGCTTCTTCGGTCAGCAATGTGAGCCAGTTGCCGACTAGCTGGCGTCACCCGAGTGTGGTGACTGTTGCTCGGTTGCCGTCGGGGTTCATCCTCTCGCTTTGGGCGGCGAGGTTGTATTGAATCCGTCTTCGAGTGGTACTTGGAGGCCGACGGCTGTCGAGGTTGTTCCCCGAGCTAGGACCAGATATTCGAGCGTGTCGATGCTGCCTGGGCTTGCTTGTTTCTTTCAGCCGGTTCCGGGCTACTTGAGTCTCGCCCGTCAGGATTCACACTTTGGACCTCCACCGAACGATTCGCCATGAACTCCACCTGAGGCATCGGTTGCGGCTGCACTTGCCCTGGTTGGGCAACTTGTGTAGGAAGGCTTTGTCCCACTTGGGCTAACATGCCCTGGTTGAATGGGCCACCAGCTGATATAGCCCGCACGAAGTCGCGTAGCTCCTCATAATTGCACTGCATCGTCTGGAGCTGAGTGGTAATAGCTTGTTGGGTCATCATCATGGTAACCAGAAAAACCTCTGATAGTCCTCCTGCTAGAGGAGCTATGGTTATTACCGGCGCTTGACTAGACTCCCCGACCCCCAATACAGGATTCACAAGCGGGGCTATGCGCTCCGAGTTCGTTGGTGGTTGCACGGGATACCCGACATCATTAGCATCTCCGAGTGGAGCAGCCTTGGATGGGAGCTGCGAAGTCGAACATGTACATATGGTCCACTAGCCATTATTCTTCAACCGTGTAGTCGTAGCAATGGCTTCTGAGTTTACTGGTTGATCAACACCCACGGGTTGGTCGATCAGTAAACTCGGGCAGGTTACAGGTAGGCTCAGACTAGTTGATACCCACGAGTCAACAGTCGGGAGCTCTGGTAGGAAGTCTCGAAGATTGATCCCACAGACGGTGCCAAGATTATGGGGGATTTTTTTGTGGACCAGGCGGTTCACGTGTGTAACATCCGCCCCAAACACACAAGATTTTATCCACTTTGCCCGTGCCCGCACGAGAACTTCCCAGGGTGGTCACCCATCCTAGTACTACTCTCGCCCGAGCACGCTTAAGAACGTGCTCGGGCGAGAGTAGTACTAGGATGGGTGACCACCCTGGGAAGTTCTCGTACGGGCACGGGCAAAGCAGACAAAATCTTGTGTGTTTGGGGTGGATGTTACAAATTGGTATCAGAGCCGATTCTCCTCGGGATGGGGGATGGGGGGGGGGGGGGGGGGGGGGGTTTAACCCTACATGAGGACGTGTAGTCCTAAGGGGAGTGGATTGTGACGACCAAGATCCAATAGCCAAGAGCCAAGACTCTTGAGGCTGGAATGCCAAGATGGATGAGGTGAGGTGAGGTGTACAAGGCCACGAGTTAGCCCCATATTGCCTGGAGAGAAGGAGATCATGAGCTACTTATATAATTTCCCCTCCCAAACATAGAAGACACGTTTTAAAACCGTGCGCCGCTACGGATTTCGTAAGAACTCCGTAGTTAAGCGTGCTCAGGCGAGAGTAGTACCAGGATGGGTGACCACCCTAGGAAGTTCTCGTGCGGGCACGGGCAAAGCAGATAATATCTTGTGTGTTTGGGGTGGATGTTACAAAATGGTATTAGAACTGGTTTTCCTCAGGATGGGGGAGTGGGGGGGGTCTAACTCTACACGAGGACATGTAGCCCTGAGGGGGGTGGATTGTGACGACCAAGATCCAATAGGCCAAGAGCCAAGACTCTTGAGGCTGGGATGCCAAGATGGATGAGGTGAGGTAAGGTGTACAAGGCCACGGGTTAGCCCCACATCGCCTGGAAAGAAGAAGATCTTGAGCTACTTATATAATTTCCCCTCTCAAACATAGAAGACGCATTCTAGGTGGTTCGATGGTAACCATGCTAGTGCAAAACCTTAAGGTTGAGGGTTCGATACACAATAGACCAATAGAGGACAATACCTTGTGTTTGGAAGCTCACCACCTTTCCTGCCAAGACGCGTTTTAAAATCGTCCACTGCTACGAATTTATAAGAACTCCGTAGTTAAGCATGCTCGGGCGAGAGCAGTACTAGAATGGTTGACCTCCCTGGGAAGTTCTCATGCGGGCATAGGCAAAGCGAACAATATCTTGTGTGTTTAGGACGGATGTTAGTTAAGCGTGCTAGGGCGAGAGTAGTACTAGGATGGGTGACCACCCTGGAAAGTTCTCGTGCGAGCACGGGCAAAGCGGACAAAATTTTGTGTGCTTGGGGCGGATGTTACAAAATGGTCTCAGAGCCGGTTCTCCTCGGGATGGGGGGGTCTAACCCTACACGAGGACGTGTAGCCCTAAGAGGGTGGATTATGACGACCAAGATCCAATAGCCAAAAGCCAAGAGCCAAGACTCTTGAGGCTGGAATGCCAAGATGGACGAGGTGAGATGAGGTGTACAAGACCACGAGTTAGCCCCACATCGCTTGGAGAGAAAGAGATCCTGAGCTAATTATATAATTTCCCCTCCCAAACAAAGAAGATGCGTTTTAAAACCGTGCACTGCTACGAATTTTGTAAGAACTCCGTAGTTAAGCGTGCTCGGGCAAGAGTAGTACCAGGATGGGTGACCACCCTGGGAAGTTCTCGTGCGGGCACAGGTAAAGCGGACAATATCTTGTGTGTTTAGGGTGGATGTTACAACGTGGCAGACACAATCTAACGAGCCAAGAAACAAGGAAGACCAAGTTTACGTGGAAAATCCCCTTCTCAACGTCGAAGAAGAAAAAACCACGGGCGGGACAAGAACGCACTAAAACAACAGTTCAGTTACAATCTTTCACCTTAACCCTAATTACACCCTGAGGATCGGTCACCCAAGATACCGACCTCTGTAATATCACTCAAGATATTGATCTCTGCAATCTCACTCTTTCTAGCTCCAAAAATTCTGGAAAGAATCAGGCAGCACCTCCTCCAGAATCCGGTTCCTTCTGCTGAATGGGTAGGTCCCCTTTTATAGAGTCCTGTGGTGACAGTTGGAGCGCTCCGCATAGTGCGGGTTGATGACATGCTCCCGCAACGTGCTCAACTGTCTGCGTGGTGGGGACTTGGCTCACAGTTGACACCCGGTAACTTCGGCCGGGAATCTCGGGAGCGTGGGCTACACTCTTGTAACCGTTGTGTGCCCGAGATTTCCTAGTTCAACCGTCGCGCGTTTTGGGGGCGTGATTCTCGGGGAACTCGATCATCCTCGAGCCACTTCTTCGCGCGCGACTGATCATCAGGGGACTCCCCCCATCTCCCATTTTAGTGCGCGGCCGACCAGGGGGGTCTTGGACTCTCCCCTCTCCCCATTTAGTGCGTGGCCGACCCAGGGGGGTCTTGGACTCCCCCCTCTCCCCATTTTAGTTCGCGGCCGACCCAAGGGGGGGTCTTGGACTCCCCCCTCTTCCCATTTTAGTACGCGGCCGACCCCAGGGGTGGTCTTGGACTCCCCCCTCTCCCCATTTTAGTGCGCGGCCGACCCTGAGGGGGGTTTGGATTCCCCCCTCTTTCTTCGTGCATGGCCGACTCGCGACGAGGTTGTGACTCCCAGTAGGTTCGCTTGCTTCTTTAGGGCTCGGAACCCCCCCTTTCTCCTCTTCGCGCGTGGCCGACCCATGATGAGATTACGGTCCCCGATAGGTTCACTTACTTCTCCGGGGCCCGAAACACCCATTTTCTCCTCTTTGCGCGTGGCCGACCCGCGACGAGGTTGCGGCTCCCGGTAGGTTCGTTTGCTTCTTCAGGGCCCAAAGCGTAAGGCTGGCTCGCGACGAAGTGTGTGGCCTATCCACGACAAGGTCCCCCTTCCGGTCCAACTATCAGGGTACACAGTTTGTTTTATTCAAACCTGATGGTCCACTATCTAATCTTTCTCTACTCCTCTCCCCAGCCCTATAAAGAGGAGTAGAGAAAAACCCACTTAGGCCAAAGGTTTAGGAACCTATTGGAGGGGAATTTTCAATATGGAATCACTTTCTTTCCGTACAATTCCAAAGGATGAATTTGATAGGAGCCCGTTAAAGATGCTCTAACTTCATAAATTTTTTGTTAAATCAAGTTTTATTTTTTTTAGAACTGGTGTCTCAATTATTGTTATGGATTTAGAAATCCTAATTATTTTTTCAAGGGTTTTATGAGTCATTCATGTGTTTTCAATACAAACGTTTCCAAACCCCCGCCCCTAATTATTATATTCTCCAATACCATGATATTGGCACAACTTTTTTTTTTTCATTTTGATTTTTTTTCTTAAAGAGCTTATGTAGAAGTTTGTTCTTCATGAACCAAATTCATAAACTAATGTGATAACAATGACAAGTAATTTAATAGTTATCCAATATTTCTTCCTCTCTTTTTTTGGTTTTACCGTAAGGTTTAATTTGTTTTGTCCTGTAGAACTTTAAATTTTAATTTTAATACTCTAAAATTAATAGCTTGTCCTTATTTCTTATAGGTTCTTTTCTAAATAAATAGTAAGTCTCTAATTTATAGAGATAAATGAGATTATGCTGACATGAAGCAATACCCTATAATGTCCTTATCTTGAATAAAAAGTGATATTCATATTAAAAAATATCTAAGCTACTTTTGTATGCATGTTTTCATGCATATTTAGTAGAATATCTAGTATTATTATATTAAAACAAAAGCATCTCACATAGGTGGTGTCATATGGAGAACCCCCCTCCCCTAAAACGAATAAATGCTAAAAAAATATTTTTTTTATATTTCTTGTCAGCCGTCTAATAGAGCATCAATTTGATAGCAGCACCATAGCCCTCAATGTATGTCATGAGATTAGTAACAAGTTTGTTAATTCTGATATAACGGCATTTGCAAAGTCTTCTCCAACAACTTTTTTCGAATCTATAAGGTGTGTTTGTTTTTAGGATCCACAAAGTAAAGGGTAACAAATAAAATCGGATTTACTAAATTCTAGTAAATCCGATTTTATTTGGGTGTTTGTATTGATAAGTAAAGTAAATTAGAAATAAGTTAAATTATTTGGGTACTATATTTGATCTGCTCATCAAATTCTTTGATGTCCCTTCTTCTTTTCAGATTGTTTATTTAAGAAGTTTTGATTTGGTACAAATTAAATAGTGACTATGATAAGTTTTAACTAAATTCAAAAATAAAAACTATAAATATTAAACAAAACTTCTAGCAAATATTCTTAAGAAGACGAAGATAGAAATATGATTGCTTTAGATGTTATACATTATGGTAGAAGAAGGGAGAAAAATAATAAACAAATCAAATAAGGCAAAGAGAATGAACATCACTTTTGCGCTTTTTATAAAATAAGACAAAGAGAAGGGATATCATTATTGTGATGTCTCTTCTTCTTCCACTGCCCTTATTTTGTTTACTAAATAATTTTAGAACAATAGAATATACAAGATTTACTATTTAATTAGAAAGTTAATAAATTATACTTCCACTTCATTAGATAAATATATTGGTTATTTTTGTTTTATTCAGATATTTTAGTTTGAGAGGAACAAGATATATAGATCAAAATTTATTTATCTAATATAAGTAGATCATTACGATATTCTCATAAAGTAAAGAGAACTTCATTAGATCATAAATATATTTATGAGAAAGAAATTAAATAAGATAAAGATAACATGGAGTATTGTTTTAACGAAAAATACTTACACTTCATTAGATAAATATTTACTATTTGTTTATCTTGTTATTAAAAAAATACTTACACTTTATTAGAAAAATACTTACACTTCATTAGATAATACTTTAAATAGTATCTTGTTATTAAAAAAAGCAAGATTCACTATTTGATTTACTATTTTAGTAAATCAATGGCAGTACTAAGGTACTATTTAGTAAATATTCTAAAT
This sequence comes from Chamaelirium japonicum, assembly GCA_947650365.1. NCBI lineage: Eukaryota > Viridiplantae > Streptophyta > Magnoliopsida > Liliales > Melanthiaceae > Chamaelirium > Chamaelirium japonicum. Next base: position 36,990,103 of record OX393553.1, on the reverse strand, counting down.
AAATAGACCAATACTTATATTTGATAATATTTATTAAAACTTCGTTAGATCATTATGAATATCTTATGATATGGGAGCTATTTGTTATGAATATAAGATCGATACTAATAACTTATTAGTACCATGAATATAATAATATACATCAATATATAGATCCAGCATCATACTTAAATCATTCGATATTCGTAATAAAAATATCTAAGATTTGGAATATACACATGGTAACCCAGAGACTACGTATAATTGCATCATACATTGACACATGAAGACAATATGTTCAACGATATACAAAATAAGCATAATATAGCATGACTAAGAACAAAAACTCCATCTATATTCAAACTCCTCTTGAATCAAATAGTGATAAGCATGTGATAAATAGGGATAATACATACAACAAGCCCAAACATTTTCAAAAAAAAATTATATTTTTGTCACAAAAAAAGCAAATGGTGTTCAAATACATGTAAACAAGTAACTTATAGCAATATGAAACAAGTTGTAAAAGATAAAGCATTGCAATTGTACAACTCTTAAGATATTAAGATATATCATAAAGAGAACAAAATATATTTGAAGTTCAAACATAGCTATGATAGTACAAAAGCATCCAGTGGCAATAAATAAAAAAGAAAACATAGAACATAACATCTAGTGCTAAACAAAACAAAGACAAAAACATGGCAACTAGTGTCATACAAGGCCAAAAACTGACTCTGACAAACTGAACCAAAAACAAACTAACAGAAATATCATAAAGACTAGCACTAACAAAAGGAGATCAACATCTAGAACAAATGCTAAGCCAAAATCTTTCTCTCCCTCAAGTATGCCAAAGATGATAGACAAAAGATATGTGGCATATCCAAACCTTTATGTGAGAGTGGTGCGCACCTGGATGTGCGCACTCAGGTGCACACCCACCTGAGCAGATTGTGTGTTGGTTTAGTATTTTGGTCCATTTGACTTCATTTTGACTCTGAATCGTATGAGTTTTTTATATGGATTCCTTAAGGTTGATCATCTTTTTGCTTATTTTTTCTTCGATTTGGAAATATCCCAGCAAATAAAGCTTGCCCTTGATATTTTCTATTTGGCAATAGAGCCTCATATCATTTGTATTTTTTGTAAATCATCTTATATGTTTTTCTATGATTTGATTTTTTTTTCCTTCTTTGATTCTTGAGTTGGCAGGAAACACAGTGTCTTCTCATAGAGTAAGGCGATCCCTTTTCTTTATTGATAATACTAGCCTAGCAACTTTAAAATTCTCTTTTATGTTTTTTAGTATTTCTTTGTTAACTCAAGGACGTTTACTATACAAGTCAGATATCCTTTTACTTCGTCGATCATCTCTGCCTATCAGGTTTCAAATTCCTCTTTTATTCATTTGTGTAATCATGCAAAAGGACTATGCAAGTGCACGAGAGCTGGGATTTATAATTTTTTCTAAAACTTATTTATTTTTTAACTTTGTTTTGTCAATTTAATTATCATTTTGTATGTTAAAATTTAAGGATTAATTATCAAATTTCTATAGGGATATAAGACACTAAAATTTGCTGGATTGATTAAATTTTTGCACTATTAATCAATCTATTTATTTGTTGAGTCTACTTTCACAGCATTGAGAATTATATGATTATTAGTATTTTTTGTGTTGTACATATTGTCTCATATAACCACTTCTGGACCTAAGTTAATTCATAAGGGAATATTAATATTACCATCGCCGTCGCCGCCCACCACTACCAATTCTTGGGCCTAGCCTGGAGTTAAGACTGGTATACTACTATATAAAAAGAAGGGCAAATTATAAAATATTCTCTGACTATACACCTCATTTCATATTGGTCCCTCAATTATTTTTTAACAACTTGATCTCTGAACTGTGTTCCATCTGCATTTAGTACCCCTATTAACTTTTATTCCAAAAACACCCTTCTCCTAGTAAGCAAAAGTTAAAATTTTAAAATATTTTTGAGTTATATTGGAAACTGATATGGATATTTTTCAAGATAAAAAGTTGACGAAGGGGGTAAATGTAGATTGAGCATAATTCATGGATCTAATTTTCAAAAAAAAAAAAAAACTGAGGGACCAATATGAAATGCGGTGTATAGTTCTGGGGATGTTTTTATAATTTGCCCTAAAAAGAATAAAAATAATAAGGCTTGTTACCCCACGATTATATTTTAACAGGGATTATCATTTTCTCAAGTTTGATAAAGATAAAGAAAATCTAAACCTTAAACTAGAGAAAAACTTAAAATTTGAATAGTAGCAACCTTATCTAACTTCCCACGATCCAACTAACGAGCTTTTAGCTTGGTGGTGTTTCCTCTCTCTCATGTTGGAGAGGTTTCATGTTTGATTCCCGATATGGACACTGTGGAGCGAACTTTTCCACAAGGCCGTTGTGCCTTGTTTGCAGCTTTGCACGTGCAAATAATATGGGGGATTCGTTTTTGCCATATGATTCCTACCAACAATCAATCGATTTGAATACTATAGGATTGTAAAGAGTAGAGAATAAATGCAGAGATTTGGTATCAGAGTTCAGCTGAAACCTACATCTTTGTGCAATAAGGTGCAACCTTGAATCCATTATCCCTAAAAAAGTAGAGCTACTCCTCGACTGGCCGCAGAGTGCTTGTACAAGTAAACATGAAAAAGAAGATCAGGGGGAGACAGAAGATCGGAACGAGTTCCCAAATAACTTTGTTCCATTGAGTGGTCGTAGAAAGTCTATCAGTTCCAAATTTGAGCTCTACAACTCTAGAATCGAGAAGATGATCTCAGATGAAAAAGATCAATCCTTTTGTCGTTGTCGAGCCTGCTATTTATAGGGTTCGAGGGACTACTGGACCCCTGAGCTGTCCTCGTGGGCCCTTGACGGATTGCTAGACCCCGAGTTGTCCTCGTGGGCTCCTAGCGGGCTGCTAGGTCCCTGTGCTAACTTCTCGGGGTCCTGGCGGACTGGTGGGTCCCCGAGCTATCCTTGTGGCCCCCTAGCGGGTTGCTGGGCCCAGGTTTGTATTCGTGGTCCCCCGTGGACTGTATGCATTGGGCCTGTGAATGCCTTAACCAAATTTTGCACCCACAAATCATAATCGTCAATATCATGTTCATAGAATTATGGTAGGACCTGATGCCTCCCCTGTTTCAATCTTCTCACCTCTTTGAGCCTTTGTTCTATCACCCTGTCATCTGACTGCCTGATTGTTCCAGCAAAAAAAAAGGGGTAAATTACACTTTACCCCATGAAGTTTACCCAAGATCACTTAACGCCCCTATAGTTAATAAACTACATTTAACCCCCCTTTAATTCAGTTTTCATTAGATAGAAATTACCAAAAAAAGAAATTTAGTAGTTGGTAAAAGGGGTATTAAAAAAACCATTAAGGGGTTAAGTGATTCAGAAATAAACTTCAGGGGGGTAAAGTGTAATTTACCTAATAAATCTTGGGTAAATTAAGGGAAATTTTATTCATACCCCATAAATCTGTAATTAGCCCCCATTTCCAACAAACTTGAACACACCCCATTTTTTTTTTTTTTCATACCCCATTCCTATCCCAAAAATACCCTTCCCGCTTACACCCCACCTTCGATACACCCCAGTTAAATGGCCCGCCCCAACTTGATTATACCCCAATCAAACACATACCCCCTTAAATATACCCCAATTATATGCACTCTTGAATACACCCCACTCTTAAATAAACCCCATGCAGTTGGTTGATACTTTTTTTTTTTTTTTCGAGATCGGCGGGTGTCCCGAAACCTTTCGGGCAATGGCCCACTTCCAGTTGGCTGATACTTGAAGGCACAAGTAGGGTTGCAACTTGGGTGGGCCAACCTGAACCCAACCCGAGTCCAACCCGAACCCAACCCAAATTTGGGCGGGCTAATCCGAGCCCAACCCGAATTATTTCTCCTCGACTCGACAGGACCCGATACAAAGTTAGCGGGTCTGGGTCAAGGCTAAACGGGTTCAGGTCGTAAACAGGTTGACACGATAGACCCGTTTAATAAACGGGTCGGGTCCGGGTTTAGGGTCTGGACACGGTAGACCCGGGAAGACCCGTTTAGTATTCAATGGGTCGTGTTGGGTCGGGTCGGGTCGGGCCTACCAGCAATCCGATACTATAATATATAATACCAGTGGGTCTTTCGAGTCAAGTCAGGTCAAGTCGGATTGGGTCGGATCGGGTCAACTGAATAGATCCGGATGGTAAACGGGTCTTACCGGGTCTTATCGTGTCTACCTGTTTATTCGCGAGTCGGGTACGGGTTTAGGATCTAGACACGATTAGTTAAACGGGTCGGGTTCGGATCTAGGGGTTTTGGACACGACACGAAACCCGACACGACACGACATGACACGACTCGTTGCCACCCCTAGCTGCAACTTGGGCGGGCCAACCCAAACCCAACCCGACTTTGGGCGGGTTAACCCGAACCCACCCCGCACAACCCGGCCAACCCGACGGGTTGGGCTTGGGCTAAGTTTAAACAAACATTGGGTTGGGTTGGGGGTACAAAAGACGCTGAGCAGGGACTTTGGGGTATAAAAAAAAGGGCATTGTTGATATTAAAGGATTGTTAAGTAAGCTATTGAGAAACGCTAGGGATACGGGGGTTAATTACAGATTTTTGGGGTATGAATAAAATTTTCCTAAATTAAACTTTGCCCCCGTGAAGTTTAGCTCAAAAACACTTAACACCCTATATTTAAAAAACTACATTTTACCCCCCTTTTCTTTTCTGTTTTTATCAGATAAAAACTACAAATTAAGTTGTTGACAAAAGGGAGTATTGTGTCAACATCTCAAACGTTAGGTGGCGATTTGGAACCAAAAAAACTATAGGGGGGCTGAGTGTTTCTGAGCTAAGCTTCAGGGGGGCAAAGTGTAATTTACCCTAAAATCTTTCCTCGATCCCGATCCCGATCCCGAACCCCCCCCCCCACTCCTCTCTTTCTCTCTCTCTTCCCCTCCCTTTTTCTTCCCCCCGCCCCGCCTCAGACCGACGGCGTCAGCCAGCCGCCGATCCTCCCTCGCGGCGATCAGGTACCCCTCCCTCTCTCTCTCTCTCTCTCTCTCTCTCTCTCTCTCTCTCTCTCTCTCTCTCTCATATTCTCTGTGCGTGAGTCCCGGAAAGGAATAAGGAAAGCCTCCTCGGACGACATCACCGGCGACGGCCCCTCCCCCTTCTGTAAACCTTCCTCCTCCTCCTCTCTCCCTCACATACACGCACACACTTTCATCGCACGTGCACCATTCTAGTATATATGACCAGTGGCCCTCGTCAAATGGGAAGGAGGAAGGTCCCAGCGGTAGGTAGAACCGTAGAGGGGAGGACGAAGAAGAATTTCATCAGGTTGGCATAAGCCGCAGTTCCTCTACTATTTTCATTAAACTAGGGTTTATGGGTTGTGTTTTAGGTTAAATCCTAGTATCATTGTGCTGGAGTTCCTGTAACCCAGTTTACTGTAAATGGGTTTCAGAGACCCTTAACCCATTTTAGGGTTTTCCGTGACATGACTAATTCTTCGACACAGAGTTCCAATCCCTAATTATCCAAGTTGCTGATGCATTCCCCAGAAATTTGATAAGTAGTTCCCTCATTTCTCTGATTTCTTTATCCTTTCACTGTTTCTGTCTGTTCCTCTTCTTTTGATTTTAGAAACCCTTTCTGTTTACCTTTTGGGATTGTTATTCTCTGATTCAGAGGAACTCACATAAACCCTAATTCCAAGTTCTGATTTCTTTTGGCTTCTTTATTTTGTTAAAGGGTCCATTATAGGCACATTGCGTCAAATTCATCTCCCCGAGTTTCCTATTCTTGCGTGGAGTATGGCGACTTTGAAAGAGATCCTAACTCGCCGACCAGTCGCTGCCACGATCCGGCTTACCGTGCCTGCTGGGGGAGCCCGGCCGGCCCCACCAGTCGGTCCAGCACTGGGTCAATACCGACTGAACCTCATGGCATTCTGCAAAGACTTCAATGCAAGGACTCAGAAGTACAAGCCGGACACGCCCATGGCTGTTACAATAACGGCCTTCAAGGACAACACATTCGAGTTCACCGTCAAGTCCCCCTCTGTCACATGGTTCCTCAAGAAGGCCGCCGGGATTGAATCGGGCAGTAGCCGCCCAGGTCATGTGGTGGCCTCCTCCATCACGCTCCGCCACGTGTTCGAGATTGCAAAGGTGAAGCAATCTGACCCATATTGCCAGTACATGCCGCTTGAGTCCATTTGCAAGTCCGTAATCAGTACGGCTAATAACATGGGTATCCAGGTCGTTAAAGATCTCTGACCGGTCTTGTTGTGGATCCCTTTTCTTTGTGATGTGGGATGTATGAGTATATTTTTTCCTGTTTCGCCGAAAAAAGAGATGGTTTATTCCAGCAGTAGCATTGTTTTAGTAGATGTCCCAACTCCAACTCGTTTAGCTTCTTTTTGCCCTGTTGTAGTTGTCTTTATTGCCGAATGCATCCATAGCATGTCATCAATTACCTTTGAAGTTGGAAAAACTATAAACTTCACTATTTCTGCATTTTCTGTAGCTTTTGTTGGCTTTATGCCTTTATATATTTTCCAATCATTCGCATCACCTTTAAGATCAGATGCATTCATGTCCTGGGTGGAAACATGAAGTTTTTTATAAGACGGTTTGACTTAATTTTCCAAGCAAAAAATAAAAATGCAACAAAAGAAACTTTGGCACCCTGAAATGAGAGAACAATCTAAGCAACCTTACAACAATCTCTATTCTGACACTGCATACATTATTAGTGACGACAAATATTTTACCATTTTTTTTGCCAAGTCCATCGTAGCATCTTTATTAATGTGTATTGACATCAAAGCACACCTTGTTGTCCATTGTTTGTTAAGGATATTTCTAGCCTTCTAGGAACATTCTTTTGATGACTTGAGGATAAATGTCGGAAATGTGAACCCACCCAAATCTAATTAGGCATGGAAGTAAATATGCACATTTAGAAGTTCCAACTCAAGCTGGAAGTTCCAACTCAAAAAAATGACCGATAAGAATTGAAGACCGTTCAGGAAGCATCATAGCCCATAGACGGAGCATCTAAGTAGTTTTCCTGATAACTTCGATAGGAGAGCAAAATTTGTGGTTAAAGATCCTCTGATTTCGTTCCAGTCATAGATTCCAGCAAGTAGCAGTCCCAAAGACTATAAGTCGGAACTTCTATTTCATTATTAATTGAAGGGAAGGGATTAGCTTCATTAGCTTAGTTCTGAAGTGTTTGGGGGGGAAAAGAGTAAGGAGAGGCATTTTATTCTTCCTCAAAAAAGAAGAGATCATGATATTCCCAGATTATGATTTGAATTTGGAATTGCATCTTCAAAACTGCCAACTAATATGGAATACCTTGAAAATGATGAATACAATAAAAAGTTGACCACATAATGTTCAAGTTGATCACAAAAATTTCGTGAAATTTTCATCATCTAAGCGATTGGCCTACAGCTTGATATCACTTAGCAAAGAGTGATTGCCTCAACAAAGAAGAAAAGAAAAGGTAGGGAAGAAGAAAGAAAAGGATACATAGAAAGATGACCAGGAAGAAGAGTGATGAAAAATCCATTTCAAATCTGATACCAAATTGGGAAATTTGGATGTCCATACTGCCTCTATGAGGTCCTTTACTAATTTGCAACTTATGTGGATCGATATGTTGAAATATCCGGCATCCTCAACTTTAGACAATACATTATCTTTTGCAGTGTTAGCTAGAAGCCTAGAACTGTAACCAAGACATTGCCACTAATCAGGGACAAACAAACTATGATATGACAAGTAAATGAAGCAGATAATTGTCAGATAAAGGTACAAGAAGATGCTCCAATTATAAAACTACCAGCCGTAACTCTATATCAACATTCTCACATTTTATTTAGGAAACACAAAATTGCTAAGTTGGCCAACAATTATGATACAGAGATAAAAAAGGAACTTATAGAGCACGAGAAATTGGCAATCAGTAAGTAAGGTTTGAACAAAGTTACTGGATCCATGTTTAGCAGACTATGGGGGATCATATGAGGTGTGAAATTGAGCATCATGGTTTGACCTATAAGAATGAAGACAAAAAATGATTTGGTAAGTAGCCTCAGAGCTTAGGGTAGAAGGTATTCTACCAAAGGTTCTAAGTATGTCAGTCAGCTCGGTTGAGGTGTCAGGGTCCACCCTGGCCAGCCCAATAAGCAAAACTTGATGACTTTGTCCCGACCTAATAAGAAATCGGGCCTACATGTCAAGGACTAAGACTGACCCATTAGGTAATATATGGGTCAAACTTACATTAGGCCCAAAATTGACCCGAAATGTGAAAGAATTCATTCACAAAAAGTTGATTGAAATATTTTTGGATTTTTAAGCTAAAAGAAAGGCGTGAAGTAGAATTTCCACTAATTTCTCGTGTGTGAGAAGAAATGGTGAATTTTATTGTATTTCTACATATAGTGATTTCCATGTTGAGAGAATGCTCTCACCATTTACAACCATCATTACTGTCCCATTGGGCTACTATCGAGAGCCAACCCAAGGTTTGAGAAGTTCGGGTTCATGTTAGGACCGAGCACAAAACGAACCGGTTTGGGCAATTTGGGTTTGAGTTCTAGTTGTTTGGCCCTTGGGGGATAGAGATGAGAAAAACCAGAAATCAACTTCTGGTTCACCTAATTTGAGTCTATTTCATTGATCAGGGTCTGATCCCACTGCTTTGGGCCCAATTGGGCATGATTTGGTTGAATCGAGACCAAGGTTTAAAATCACGGTATCGGTCGCGGTATCGGTCGGCCCCGAACCGGTATGTACCGGCCGGTACGTACCGGTACCGGCCGGTACGGACCGATACCGGTTGAGAAAAAAAACATTAAAAAAACCCAAAAAATCCAAAAAAAAATAAAAATAACCTGTCGGTACCGGTCCGTACCGGTCGGTACCGGCCTGAACCGGCCGATACGGACCGGTACGTACCGGTACCGGCCGATACGGGTCAGGTATCGGGATCGGATGCAGTACCGGTCTCGAACCGGCCAAAACCGGTACGTACCGGCCGGTACGTACCGGTATCGGCCGAGATTTAAAACCCTGATCGAGACTACTTCAGCATGTTTTTAATCTGGTTCGATTAAACCAGGTCAAAGCCAAAGCATATTTTGGGGTTGGGGGCTGGTTGTCTGTTTGTGTGTTTGTCAAAAACCTCAGGTTCTGACAACTTGAATCATAGGCAAACCATACTCATTGGGCAAAGGATTCAAGCCCAAGTCAATGGTTTTCGGGTCTGACTCAAAAACCCAATGGGTTGCCCCAACCTATTGAAATCCCTAGAGGTACCAAACATGGCACATACGAGCTTAAAACTCTCTCAATCATGATTTCAGTCTAACCTTAGGGTGGAACATTTCGATGCTCCATTTCGTGTCCATTGAGCCTGAGCTAAGTCAGGTTCAAACTGAATGAACAAATTCTAATATTATTAATCTAATAGAAAGATTTAATTCAAAATAAAATCATAAAATTAGGGAAAATGTGATATTTTTGGAAAATGAAATATTATAAAATATGAACTCAGGAAAAACACAGCCCGAAACGATAAGCAGGGAGGATGAAAATAGCAAGTGGAAGAAACACACTTCTAGCACCTCTAGTGCAATATTAGTAATAAGGTCTTCCGAATGTTAGCTTGCTTCTTCAAGCACTACTAGCAGCTTTTCTTGAGTTACCTTGGCATTTATTATAAATGGTAAGTGGAAGAAACACAAGACCTGGAAGTTTCAAAAGGATCACCAATAGAAATCATTTGTCAGGACAGGAGCTCTATGGTTTGCCAAGGAATAGAATGCCCCCTTGTTGATAGACATTTATATCGTAAAGTGTTATGTTGATATGAGTATATGCGTCTGTTAGGACAATCTACTTTTCAATCTTAGCACTCAAACATCAATTTCTTCATTTGCATTCCATTTCTATTTGACTATCCAGTTACAGTGCAGAGAGAGATGTAGTACCGTGGCTTGCAGGAATCACTGGGTTGTAATTTTTCGCTGGAAAGGTGAAAGATGCAAAGGAAACCCCGAAACCTTTGATCATGACTGTGCTAGAAAAAAGCTATATTATATGTAATCCTATGCCCTTTTTTTGTTTTTTCCAACAGTAAAGTGAAATTTAAAAATTCTCCCAGACTAGTCCTGTTGCAAATTGCAATACGTTTGCAGTTTTCACCGAAAGCAATATGAAAAACTATAATTTTCAGCAGAATCAGTTATCTACGAACACTTGCAGTTTTCACTCAGATGTACTTTACTTTACCAGGGCATCGGAGTTTATCGTGGCCAAGGTACAATAAATCGAAATATTTTGTTTTTTCAATATACTGAAATGCAATATTTCGCGAAATATAGTGATATTTCATGACATTTCGCAATATTTTGAGAAAATTTGCCATTTTTTGAGGGAGTCGAAATCGATACTTCAAACCTTGCTCATGACATCGTATATAATTGTAAGTTTTAGGAACAGCTTACTTTGCATGTGCTATGGCATCGTGACATAAAGCCAGCGTGCGAACCATGGCTAGATCTCTACCTCTTGCATTGCTGTATCTATCCTGACAATTCCGGGAAAAATTCAAACAGTGCTAATAACATACTTGTTCGATTTGGAGACGCGAGCATGCAAAACATCAGCCAGCTAGTATAATATTAACAAGCGTTCACGCGAAGAGAAAAGTGGTGCCAATGCTTGTGGAAGTTTATGTGGCTAATACGCATTAGAAACATTGTGATGCACGCCATTAAATGCTTAAATATCGAATTAGCTAAGGTCATATCCTATAGAATTAGAGGCCAGTTTGTAGATTGGTCCAATTTTAAATCACACTTGACTTAATTTGATAGGGCTATATCATATTTTCATTAGGTTTACATATTTGCTTGTTCAAGAATGCTAATCGATCGGGCAAACAGTTCAGGTTTAATTGAGGTAAGCAAGCTCAGAAAACTTTTCAAGGTTCATGGGTCCAGTAGATTCAATATTGGCATGACACTCGCAGAACCATTTACAATTACAGATTCAAGATCGCACTGCGTTTAAGGTCAACAACCCACTCGACCCGCTACAAGTTTAATCAGATTTGGTAGAGACAAGTATTTGTTTAAGGGTTTCAGGTCAAATCAGCCCAGCAATCGGGATCGGGTTCACAAGACATCGGTCTGGTCATACAATACCCAACCTAGACCCATTAATTAAAACAACTAAAGTTGCACTAATTATAATCAGCTTAGATTTGATCTAATCTAATCAAGTAGGAAATTGAGTGGCTTTAGCTAAAGAAACTTACCTGTCACTAAAGAAATCACCAAAATCATCAACGATGACTGCGACCGGAAAGCTCGATCTTGTGAAGATGAAATGCTGCAAAGTATTTCTTGATTCCATCATCTTCTATGTACCTATAGGCATAAACAAATAAGCAGACAAGCCATCACTTACAAATGCAAGAACTAAGAACATATCATATGGTCTGATAACACAACCAGTGATGCTGCAGAAAAAATAATCTCTCATAGTAGCTCTGTGTTTTTTTTTTTTTTTTTTTTGAGAAATATGTTAGTAGCTCTCTAGTCAATGTGAGTCCTCATGCGACCATCTGCAGTGAGACTCAGTTTGGTATGCAAAAAAAGCTCTGGAGTCGATTGACATCAAAATCAATAGATTCTAGGTACAGTTCTCATGCTATTTTGCTGCTTTAAGGGTCTTAGAGTGTCTTTTCCTATTTATTGAAGTTTTTTCATGAACTTTCAATGGGGAGCTGGGATCAGATGGGTGTTAAGTTAAATTGAAAGATGAGAGACCACAACTTAAGGTCCTCAGTCTCAATAAGAACTACTGATTTTCCTTTAATAAAATCTTTGATTTCAAGTTAATCTAATTTTCCTTTTGTTTGGATTTGGAGCCTAGAAATCTAAGCAGCACTGACACTGGTACGGGAACACGACAAAATAAATTAATATTTTTTATTTATATTTTATGTGTGTTTATAATTTATATATATTTCAATAACCTAAAAAACCTTATAGAAAACAACTAAAATAAAAATTTAATGCATATTGAATCACAGCCGTTAGTTACACCTAATCCGATCGGTGAATCGCACACAGTCCTAAATGACATGGAAAAGAACGACCGTGTTTCAGTTTTGGCTTCAACCTATCTGAAACCTCAGAGGATCGGATAGATTAAAGCCAAAACTGAATAGTCTGAATCATAACCATCCGGTACAACCAGACTGACAAGTGAATCGCATGACTCGACCCTATATCGAGCAGCCCGTCAACCCGCGGTGTTCGATGAGTGTCCGGTTCCTGAAAATACGTGGGACATGGCACATATGTGTCCGGCATGTGTCGGTGTCCGACATGGATACAGGGGGCATGGGGAAGTGTCTGTACTTCTTAGTCAGAAATCCTTTCATAAAGTTCAAAATTTTCAAGCTACTGGTTACAGATCTTCACCGCCAAAAAATCATATCCCTTAGTAGATCAGTAATTTAAAGCTTTTAGATGTCCTTTAATTCACATCCTTAGTAAACTAAGAATCCTTAGGTTACCTGAAGTCCTATGGTTCCAAGGGATCGTTAGGATTTTGGTAGTATAGTTCAAGGTTCCCCTCATGCGTTGAGTTTAATGGTGGCATCGCGAATAGCTTCATACAATATTTAGAAAGTGCTTCTCCAAAAAAAAAAAAAAAAACTAAAGTGCGTACATTGAGGGCCTATATTTTTTGATGGGTTGAGGCAGTAGAAGCAAAAGAGGGCAGAGGCCTCTATTCTAGAATTAGAAGGTTTTGTAAAAGCAAGGTGTAAGCTGTATTGAGTAGGGGTGGCAATGGGTCGGGTCAGATTCGTGTCGTGTCTAAAACCCCTAGACCCGGACCCGACCCTTTTAGCTAATTGTGTCTAGTCTGTCTAGATCCTAAACCTGGACCTGACCCGGTTATAAATGGATAGACCCATTTACCACACGGATCTATTCAGTTGACCCGATCCGACCCGATAGACCCGCTGGTACTACATATTACAGTGTCAGATTGCGGGTAGACCCGACCCGACAAGACCCGTTGAATTTTAAATGCAATCTGATACCCATTGACCCGAAACTAGACACACGACACGAATCTGTGACCAGACCCTAAATCCAGACCATACCCATTTATTAAACAGGTCTATCGTGTCGACCCGTTTACGACCCGAACCCGTTTAACCCTGACCCACACCCGCTAACTTCGTGTCGGGTCCAAAATTGGCAGCCCCAGTATTGAGCCTTGTGGGAGACAGTTTGCACCTTACGGCCTGTTTGGTTCGCTGTAGTTCAAATGTGAGAGTGTAATGTGGCCGCAACTGCTGCAGTTGAAACACGCATCAAAAAGCCGCGTGATCCAAATACACCTTTTTTTGTCACTTTTCTATAGAAAATCAGCTGGTCTGGGATCTATAACTGCTGTGATTTTGAGCAACTACACGGAACCAAACGGACAGGATGCTACCGTGTTGACTGCGTGACTTCCAACTATACTGAACCAAACATGCTCTAGATGGGGCCTGCGGTGAGTACTGATTACTGAGAAACATGCTACCGTGTTGCCGGCTTTGTGGGGCCACGTGGGCCCTTTCTCTCACTTGGTGTGGCACTCTTGGCCACTTCCTGTGGACCATGTGTGCCCTTTCTCTGGCGGCTGTGTAGTTGTACACCTTTGTGGTGACTCTAGTAGGGTCTCGCTAGGGCCCCACTATGTACCCAAAAAAAAATCTTTTTGAGGGCAGAATTCAATGAAACAGTGTTCATGAAATCGAGACTTCGCTTTTGAGTTGCAAGTTCTTGGAGAGAAGGATACCGTTCGTTCCTTGGTTCTTGATTAGCTTGAGAGGCTTAAATCGTAGGCTCTGGTTAAAAGACTATGAGAAGTAGTCAAGTAGCTGTATCACATGTAAGACAATTAAGGTGTAGGGAATGATACTCCATGGATTTTAGGTATTTTTACATGATGAAATATGTTACCATCTCTCTCTCTCTCTCTCTCTCTCTCTCTCTCTCTCTCTCTCTCTCTCTCTCAACACAATGGGTAGCGGGATTACATGCATCTATTAGCTCTAACATCATAGTCATTCATGCATTACACAAGATTAGTAGTGGTAAATATTTATAAAGTTGAGGCCTCTGTAACCACATGTCAACCTTCCTATGCCCCCCTCTCTCCTCTCCTCTCCTCTCTTCTAATAGGGTTTTTTAAATGATCAAATATGTTACCATCTCTCTCTCTCTCTCTCTCTCTCTCTCTCTCTCTCTCTCTCTCTCTCTCTCAACACAACGAGAGCCGGATTCAATACCGGATGTACGACAAGATCGAGCACCATCACAACCGTCCATGCATTACACAGGATTAGTACTAATTTTGTTAAACAAAACAGCACTATTTTCATATATATATAACCTTATGCGCATAAATTTTTTCTAACATTTGTACCAAAAAAGAAGCATGTCAGTCCCAAAAGTGAATTTTGAACTGAATTCATGTTGTTCTATAATTCTACTGTTTAACCCAAAAAGATCCATAAATGACATGCTATAGTTTTTTGATACAACTTGTAAAGCTAGTTGGTGAAGATTTAGAACCCCTGCACAGAATTCATGGTGTATATGCCCCATCTTGGTATCTGCAAATCAAAGAAATGATTTAGTCACCAGTTAGAAACCCCGCGATGCAACGATTGATTAGGTATTGATTCAGTAGTAAAACTGTACGTATGTAATTCAATCAGTTAAATAATGAAACAAGAACTCTCGCATAATTCACTATAAGATTTTACCAAGCCCCTATTTTTTATATTCTATGGAAGGAGGATAGCACATCGGGTATATGAAGACAATGATCTCCACCCCCATTACCGATGTGGGACTAACTACTCAACACCTGTCCGCACGCAGAGCGCATTTCAACAGGGACCTACCCGTACGCAAAGAGAGGCGTCAGCGGATGCAACAAGGCCATTCGGGAGACGCTCCCAGAGTGGGCCTAACTCTGATACCATGTGACAACACCCAGAGTGCTCCAAAAGGCAGACCTTATGGTGAGAGGAGAGCACATTGGGTATATGATGACAATGATCAACATTATGAGACATCTAATGGGGACAAAAAACAATCCTGATTTGTTAGAGAGAGAGAGAGAGAGAGAGAGAGAGAGAGAGAGAGTATACCATTATCATTCATCCACAATCTCTTCAAGCACCAGATATTGAAGTGCTATGGAGTATTTAGCTGTTCTCATTCTCTCTGACTGGTTGCCTGTAGCGCTGCTGTTCTTCACATAAAATGACCCCAAGCTATCACCTTTTGAGGACAAAAAGTTAAAGCACATTATTAGATTGCTCTGATTGGAAATCTAACATACGTGACCTTACTCTTCTTTTCTTTTTTTTGGAACTTAAAGCAGAGTGAATAACGCGGTATGAAATCCTAACCCAACCAAAGAAGAAAAAGAATGCCAGGGCAGAGAGAGATGTAGTACCGTGGATTGTAAAGATGCACTGAATCCATCTCTTGTATATGAAGAGCAATCTAGGGTTGTCACCTTGGTGTGTATCAGCAAGTAGGAGTTCGCAGGAATCACTGGGTTGTAATTTTTCGCTGGAGATGCAAAGGAAACCCTGAAACCTTTAATCATGACTGAGCTAGAAAAAAGCTATATTATACGTAATCCTATGCCCTTTTTTTGTTTTTCCCAACAGTAAAGTGAAATTTAAAAAATCTAACAGTCTAGTCCTGTTGCAAATTGCAATACATTTGCAGTTTTCACCGAAAGCAATATGAAAAACTATAATTTTCAGCTTTATCAGTTATCTACGAACATTTGCAGTTTTCACTCAGACGTACTTTTCTTTACCAGGGCATAAGAATTTCTTGTGGCCAAGGTACAATAAATCAAAATATTTTGTTTTTTCAATATACCGAAATGCAATATTTCGCGAAATATAGTTATATTTCATGACATTTCGCAATATTTCGAGAAAATTTGCTGTTTTTTCCGGAGGTTAAAATAATGGTCGAAATCGATATTTCAAACCTTGCTCATGACATCGTATATAATTGTAAGGTTTAGGAACAGCTTACTTTGCATGTGCTATGGCATCGTGACATAAAGACAGCGTGCGAACCATGGCTAGATCTCTACCTCTTGCATTGCCGTATCTATCCTGACAATTCCTGGAAAAATTCAAACAGTGCTAATAACATACTTGTTTGATTTGGAGACGCGAGCATGCAAAACATCAGCCAGCTAGTATTATATTAACAATCGTTCAAGCGAAGAGAAAAGTGGTGCCAATGCTTGTGGAAGTTTATGTGGCTAATACGCATTAGAAATTTTGTGATGCAAGCCATTAAATGCTTAAATATCGAAACACAGTGTTTACCAATAGATTCCATTGCAAATCGGCAGTAAATTTGGATAATCCGGTCCATAAGGTTCAATCATTCCAATCACACTTGCTTCATTTCAACTAAGTTTGCCATGAGTCTAAGATAGTCCATGAGTTTTGAGCATATAAATTACTTACAACGCCTATCTACAGTGCTAAATATTTGAAGACAAAATAAAAGAACAAGGTGAGGCGGAATATGCCAACTCGAGCCTCCCTAGAGAGAGGGGGAGAAAAAGAGAGAGGGGCACACACTGAGATGCTTTTTTTCTTCTCTCCAAATGTGGATGGTTTGATTCAGTTTACGTATGGGTCAAACGAAGGGGTCTGATGGTCTCTGTGGGCTGAGAATATGAAGTGCCTAATTTAATTCAGTATAAGGATTAACAAGTTGGGTCATAATGTCAGTTCAAAGATCCGGCTTTTACATGCGGACTTCTTGGTTTGGGTCAGAATTAGCTAAGGTCATACCCTATAGAATTAGAGGCCAGTTTGTAGGTTGGTCCAATTTTAAATCACACTTGACTTAATTTGATAGGGCTATATCATATTTGCATTAGGTTTACATATTTGCTTGGTCAAGAATGCTAATCGATCGGGCAAACAGTTCAGGTTTAATTGAGGTAAGCAAGCTCAGAAAACTTTTCAAGGTTCATGGGTCCAGTAGATTCAATATTGGCATGACACTTGCAGAACCATTTATAATTACAGATTCAAGTCGCACTGCATTTAAGGTCAACAACCCACTCGACCCGCAACAAGTTTAATCGGATTTGGCGGAGACAAGTATTTGTTTAAGGTTTTCGGGTCAAATCAGCCCAGCAATTGTGGTCGGGGGTTCACAGGACATCGGTCTGATCGTACAATACCCAACCTAGACCTATTAATTAAAACAACTAAAGTTGCACTAATTATAATCAGCTTAGATTTGATCTAATCTAATCAAGTAGGAAATTGAGTGGCTTTAGCTGATCTAATCTAAACTATAGATAAAAATAACCGTTTTTATTCATCTTAGGAACCAGTTACATGACATCGGTCGCATATCTTCTGCCTTTCACCAAACAGACTTTACTAGGTCAATGAAGAAACATCCATGTGAGGATGTTGGTTATTCCCACTAAGGCAAGAAACTTACCTGTCACTAAAAAATTCACCAAAATCATCAATGATGACTGCGACCGGAAAGCTCTTGTGAAGATGAAATGCTGCAAAGTATTTCTTGATTCCATCATCATCTTCTATGTACCTATAGGCATAAACAAATAAGCAGACAAGCCATCACTTACAAATGCAAGAACTAAGAACATATCATATGGTATGATAAGACAAGTAGACAACCAGTGATGCTGCAGAAAAAACAATCTCTCATAGTAGCTCTGTAATTTATTTTTTTTTGAGAAATATCTTAGTAGCTCTCTAGTCAATGTGAACCATGTAGGATGATTAGCAGTAACTAGATAGGCCGGCAATCCGGCATGAACTCAAGCAACAAAATCCAATCCTAGACAGCGTTCCAGACGTATCAGAATTCAATCCTGAACAGCCACCAGCATGTGCAGGTTATCGCATCTACGGTTGAGTCCTCATGCAACCATCAGCAGTGAGACTCAGTTTGGTATGCAAAAAAAGATCTGGAGTCAATTAACATCAAAATCAATAGATCCTAGGTACAGTTCTCATGCTATTTTGCTGCTTTACGGGTCTTAGAGTGTCTTTTCCTATTTATTGAAGGTTTTTCATGAAATTTCAATGGGGAGCTGAGATCAGATGGGTGTTAAGTTAAATTGAAAGATGAGAGACCCGGGTTACTGTTTACATGCGTGAACTGTCAAGCGGGTTTTCCCATATGTTCCTCCTCTCTTCTTTGTTCATGTATTAAGATAAGTAGAGTCGGTTACGGTTTTCGTTTTAAAAAATACGGCAGCATTTTTATATTGGGCAAGTTTTTGTCATGAAAAATTGATTGTACTATTGGGTTGAGGTATGAACCTCCTATACTCCTCAGCTCTCTCCTCTTCTAGTTACTGGCATCTTATTTCTTTGCTTTATTCTCTGATTGGATCCATCCTCATCAGCAGCAAAGAATAAGTCTTATCGCTGGAAACATATATTGCCATCATTATCCCTTTGTTCTCTTCATTAGATTCAAATTCAATAAGAACTACTGATTTCCCTTTAATAAAATCTGGTTGGGGGACCACCTAACCCCCTCCCTCTGGGAGCCAATCCACCCCCCCACCCCCCTCTCAAGAAAAAAAAAAGACCGACCGATTTCTTCTTAAAAGTATCTTCAAAATTATATAAAATGGGAAATTACTTGCTGGTTTATACCAAAATCTGATTATAACTCTGTTATTTCTCTCTTTTTCGTACCTATTTCTGTTGCTCTTTTCAGGTTTCTCCCTTGCATCTGAGAGTTTCATATATGTAACCTGACATCTGAGGTATCTAATTATATTCATTTTTAAAATCTCTCTTTGATTTCAAGTTAATGTATTTCCTTTTTGTTTGGATTTGGAGCCTAGAAATCTAAGAAGCACTACACTGGTACAAGGACACGGGTACAGCGGGGACACGGCAAAATAAATTAATATTTTTTTATTTATATTTAATGTGTGTTTATAATTCATATATATTTCAATAACCAAAAAAACTTTATACAAAACAACTAAAATGAAAATTTAATGCATACTGAATCGCAACCGTTAGTTACACCCAGCCCGATCGATGAATCGCACACAACCCTAAATGGCATGGAAAAGAACGACTGTGTTTCAGTTTTGGCTTCAACCTATCTGAAACCTCAGAGGATCAAATAAATTAAAGCCAAAACTGAATCGTAACCGTCCATTACAACCAGCCTGACAAGTGAATCGCATGACCCAACCCAATATCAAACAGCCCGTCAACCCGCCGTGTCCGGTTCCCGAAAGCACGTGGGACATGTAACATGCGTGTCCGGCATGTGTTGGTGTCCGACATGGATACAGGGGGCTTGGGTAGTGTCTGTGCTTCCTAGCCAGAAATCATTTCATAAAGCCCAAAATTTTGAAGCTACTGGTTACAGATCTTCACCGCCGAAAATCATATCCCTTAGTAGATCAGTAATTTAAAGCTTTTAGATGCCCTTTAATTCATATCCTTAGTAAACTAAGAAGCCTTAGGTTACCTGAAGTCTTATGGTTCCAAGGGATCTTTAGGATTTTGGTAGTATAGTTCAAGGTTCCCCTCATTCGTTGAAGCTTAAGATTATTTGATATACAGTGCAAGTTATGTATTAATCAAAGCTTTTATTCGGTGGACCACTTGTGTTTTCCAACCTGGTGGATTTCAAATTCATCTTATCTTCTTCCTCGTATCACCTTGCAGCCCTACTTATTTTAAGACCATCATGTACTCCATAATGTAACCAACGCTAGACCGTGTTTGAATGAAGGAGTTCAATCCAAATCGATCTTGAATCAGCGACTTCAAATTGACTTTTAGACATGCAAGTACTGCAAAAAAGATGAAACCAATATTCTACAACTTTTGGATAGAGATTAACCTGTTTAGTTGGTTTTGATTGAAACTAATTCTGATGTATTGGATCATTTTGAGATTTATGTTGAGATCTAGAACCAATAAAGATAATTAACTTTTATTTTTTGTTTATACCGATCTTTACTTTCTAGATCTTTCTTCAAGAGGATAATCCCCTACCCACATTCCTTAAATTGAGGTTTCTAAAACAAAGGGGTTTCGGTCATGGTTTAAAATTTCGGTCAAAATACCAAAATTTTGGCAAAATATTTCGGTTCAACCGGGTCCGAAACGAAAGTGGGGTCCGAAACACCGAACCGTTACGATTTCTCGAATATTATAGGGTTTCGATCGAATTTCGTGAATTTCAGCCGAAATGGTAAGGGGCCATATGAATTTCGAACGAAACTGTGGGGGCCCACCCGAAACCAAATCATTTCATCGTTTTCGATGAGATTTCGACCGAAAGCAGCAGGGGCCCACTGGAATTTCGGACGAAACAGTGGGGGGCACCCGAAACCAGATTTCGACCGAAAGCTAGTTTCGAAAAGCTGGGGTTTTTAAATGTGGTTTGGACTGAATTTCGACGGAAGCCACCTAAACTTCACCGAATCTCGCCGCCGGATTTCGTCGAATCTCGTTTGAATCGCCGGATTTCCCCGAATCCCACAAAAATGTCGGATATCGGAGCCGGACCTCGCTGAATTTTGCCAAATCAAGCCGAAATGCCGAATTTTGACGCCGGACCTCGGCTCACATCCCGCTGGACGTTGCCAGATTTCACCAGATCTTGCCCCGGATCTCGTCACATTCGCCATCCGATTCGTCAGATTTCGCCGGATCTTGCCCCCGGATTCGTCAGATCTCGCCGGACCACCAAAGTTGCCGAATTTTGTCGTTGCCGACGTCTCGACATACATTTTTTCCGCTGGTGTTCTAATCAGCATCTGAGTTGTGGGATAGGCATGTTTCCGTTAAAGAACGGAACGCCATTATCTCAGTCTCCTACAAAATTCTTCACGGAATATATACATTAAAGGAAAAGAAACATTCGATACAAATTAATTATGTCCATCTTGACTTAAAATCCTACAAACTAGAGGTCAAACTGCGAATAGACAAGAGGTGAATGATGTAATAATGAAGTTGGTAAATTAAGGTAGACAGAAAGAAAAGAAACTGCAGACCGATGCCAAAAACAATCGGTTCCTTACTTCATTTGTATCCGCCGAAGCACATCCGAAGCTGGATCGATGCCCTGAAAATCGTCAAAAGATACAAACACATGTACAAACCACCCACATAAAATTTTGATTAACTACCAATTTATGAAGGAAAAAATGTAGAGTGAGAGAGAGAGAGAGAGAGAGAGAGAGAGAGAGAGAGAAATGCCTGAGATAAGAATGGGGGTTTTCTCTCTAATCTGCGCTTATTGCATAAGAACACCACATCGCCACAAACCTCCGACGCGCAGTTGAAAGCGAACTGGAACAGAAGAGATGTCTTCCCGCTGGAGCTAGTTGGTAAGTCGCCCCCAACGGAAGCTATGAGTAATTAGAAAGAAAAAAAAAAAGGCATGGGTGATTGTTCAAGGTTCCGAAGGCAACCAGCAAGGAGGCCCCGATAGGAGCGACATGGTGGGGTGGTCGGCCATGGGACCGCCGATCTGCTTTGCGGAGAAGAACCGATCCACCATCTAGAGGAACCGAGTATGCAGATCAGCTGCTCGATGAAATGCCTCGCCCACCCGCCCGTCAGGAGCTTCACGGATTCCCTCCCTCGAGTCCCTCCGGTCCCCTCTCGGGCCGTGTGGCTGCTGGCCTCTACTATAAAATGGCGGGAATACATTGATATGGCAGAGCAAATTTATGGAATTGCTCAGAAATATAACCTTTATTTACGATACTGACCTTTTCCACCAACGCGAGCAAGCGGGACTTTTTATTTTTTAGTAACTAATAAAACCAAAAAAATACTAATTACAACCCCAACCAAAACTAATCAAGTAAACTTAGCCTGGATCGTGAACATGACGTGAGAAGTAGGTTGTCGCACGATCTTGAAGCAGCAACTGAAGTAGCTCAGTTGAACAACAATGGAAGCTGACTAGGACAAACTGATTGAACAAAACGGAAGCTGAGTAGACAAAACGGAAGCTGACTAGGACAAACTGATTGAACAAAACGGAAGCTGACTAGGACAAACTGATTAAACAAAACGGAAGCTGACTAGGACAAGCTGATTGAACAATAATGAACCGAATAGATCTAACCATTCGTTCAAAAATCAACCCACAATCTCTATTTCCCCGTCAACCAACTCTCTCCCCTTGGTTTCAAATCCCGACCCATTTCAACTGTACTAAACATTAAAATCTCGACCCATTTAAACTACACTAAACCTGATCGTTCATCCCGTGATCATTGTTCGCATCAACGGCTATAAACCCGCCTACTGAAATTTCGACCGTCCCAAACCATCAGGTCGATCTCGAGGAATCCGTTCGAATAGAAAACAGTTGTGATTGATCGATTATAGGGGGAGGGAGAGTTGGTCACGCCGAAGGCGCCCGCTTCATGTTAATCGGCACGGGCGAGGAAGTGGTTGTCCCTATGAATGCCAGTGTTGTCGTCGAAAGTGCTCTGTTGACGAATGCGTTCAGGTGTGTTGCCGCCGAAGGCGACCCGCTACAGTGCCGACAAGCACGGGCATGCACTAGTGAACATGACGTGGGAAGTAGGACCGGTCCCTGCACGATCTTGAAGCAGCAACCGACGTAGTTCAGTAGTATCAGCAGCCCAAAGCAATTGAAGGCGAGCTAGTCGGCAACCCCTGTGAGCAAGAAGATCAGCTACTTGATTAGCTTCCTGATAAACATAACGGACTTCCCTTGATGTCGCTTTCCGAAAGTGGAACCAACATTTTCGGAAACTAGGATCACTCGAATCCAGGTCAAGCAGAGAATTAATGACAACTTGGGAATCACCCTCTATCCATAAAAGCTACGAAGCAAAGTAAGCAGAATGACACATAAGACCACAAAGTAAGGCTAGTTTCTCTGCAACAAAAGAGGAAGATGTATAAAGAGGTCGGCTGCCAGCTAGAAGGAGAGACCCAGAACTGTCTCTAAAAATAAAACCCAGGCTTGCAAGGGACGAGTGCAGCTGAATCGATCCATCAAAATTGAGTAAGATCATGGAACAAAAAATCGATATATTTCACGAAATATCGCGAAATATATCGGAAAAATGAAACCCCGATACGAAATATCACCTGCAATCTCGAGCATAATTGAAAATGTCAAAATATCGAGCAATTTCGCGAAATATCGCGATATTTCCACGAAATATTTCCATCTCCACGAAATATCGCGATATTTTATCGAAATTTCGCAAAAATGTTGAAAAATTTCGCAAAATTTATCCGAAATTCTGTGACTGACTGGTTATAAAAGGGGACTGGGGGGCCTGGTTCTCAGCAGCTTATTTACATATAATAACATTTAAGTAAATGTCTACATTTACTTAAATGTTATTATATGTAAATAAGCAAATACCCCCCATTTGATTTCAATAAAAATATCAAAAAAATCAAAAAACAAAGGAATCAAAAAGTAAACTTTCAAATTTAGTAGGAGAAAACAGTTTTTTTGGATTTTTATAAAATCTACATGGTGAGAAAAGTGATTAAATCAACTCCTTTTTAGCTCAAAAAATTCCACAAGATGTAGAAGTACGAGTACATCTAGAAAATCATGGTCCGTCTTAGAAAATTTTGAATGTATAAAAACTTTTCTATATAAAAACTCGTTTTTTCAGACTTAGTAAAAAAACAGTGTTTCACATTTCAGCATAATTTTTGCACAATTTCAAATTTGCATAACTTTCTTGTTTTAAGTCCGCTTTCAAAATCGTTTGAAACATTATTTTAACAATCAACTAATCTTTATTTCAAAAATATTTTTATCCAAAAAAAGGATTAAAAAATATTTGAAAAATATATATCAAAACCGAACTAAATAAGATTGCACAACACTCACAGACTTAATACATTGAATACATGTTATGTGAAGCTCTACACCCCTTGATAGGGTACACATATTATGTGAGTGTTCCAAAGTGTGTATCTATACTTGGTTTATGACTATCCGGAGTTTCATTAAAAAATTCCATCAAAAAATCAATATTTCCACCATTTCTACAAAATTGCAATATTTCCACACTGTCGAAATATTTCCACGAAATATTTCCATATCCAGAAAGTCGAAATTTCCACCGAAATGGAGATTTCGAACCTTGAGTAAGATTACCCCATCCAGTGGAGAATGCCATTTGACACTAACAATGGTGGAGCATCGTAAATCCTTCGAGTTGCTGTGACAAGCTAGGAATTCTTCAAAACAATGAAGAATACGTCGACCAACCGTGGCGCCACATTGTCCTCAAGACTTTCAAAAACCTTCTGATTCCTACTCTTCCAGATTCCCCATAAGATATGGAACAACAAACCGTTCATCTTACGATAGGGGATTGGGCTAGAATGGGACGATGAGAACATCTGAAGAAGCAGCTCATCCACGGAATAAGGAGGCTCAAAGGAAATATTAGCCTTGTGGAAAACCCACAGCCAAATCGCCCGAGAATACGTGCAGGTGAAAAGCGCATGCGTAATATTTTCAACCTCGGATGGGCAGTGAGGACAAGAGTGTAAGTTCTCCATTGTGGGTCATTTTTGTTCTGATTCTTCTGAACTGTCTTTCCCAGACCAGCACTAAAGTATATTTGCAGCTTTTACTTTTTATTTTGGGAAAATGTGTGAGTGACAAAGAAACCGATTAAGTTAAAGGAATTTAAAATAATATGGACCAAAATACCCTCCATAGTATTTTAAATTTTTTTTTTATGTCACCGAACCAGTGCACCACCGAACTGAACCAATGCTCGCCGCCGCCGGAGCTGCTCTCGCTGCCGTCGAACCAAACCTAAACCCAAGATCTATGGGCCATGGGTTGAACCCTAAACCTGGGATCTAACCCGAACCCTAACTGAACCACCGTACTGCTCGTCGCCGCCGGAGTTACTCGCTGCTGAAGCTCGGGTCGCTGCTATCTTGCCGGAGCTACTCACCGGTCTCGCCGGAGCTGCTCGCCACCATCGCATGCTCAAGAGAGATGGGAAGACCAGCTGATGGCTTTTTTGGGTTTTTAAAAAAATGGAGGTACCTATCGTTCATTGAAATGTTGAGATGTCCTGGGCCCTTAAAAAATGGAGGTACCTATAGTTCTATCAAGGAATGATCACCAATTAACCCTTTTCTTTTTGATAAGTAACCCCCCCCCCCCCCCCCCCCCCCCAACACACACACACACACACACGCTTTTTTTCATTCCAAATCAGTGCCTATAGTTTTAAATGTTAGCACAATACCGCCTTTGGTCGTCTACTAAATTTCATCTTTTGGTAATTCTTATCTAATCTAAACTGAAATGAAGCAAACAAAATGTAGTTTATTAACGATAGCGGGGTTAAGTGATTTTGAGCTAATCTTTGGGGGGTAAAGTGTAATTTATCTTCTCATTTTTAAAAGACTTAACACGCGACTCTAGTGT